>JAJJWW010002792.1:0-373715 GCA_023531295.1 Papaver armeniacum
GAAGAACCCCAAAGGAATTGTCTCATTATCCTTTCCATTTGCTTCTCAACAGATGTCGAAAGTTGAAATAAGAACAAATAATACATTGGAAGACTAGATAAGACATGGTTTATTAGCATTAATCTACCACCTTTTGATAAATACCTTCTCTGCCAAACACTTAACTTTTTCTGGAACTTTTGAAAGATTAACTCCCAAAATCCTTCAGAATTTGATCTACTACCAAGGGGAATTCCCAAATACTTCAAGTTGTTATTGAACATCCAAAAATATTATCACGTTCAGTATCATACACCGCATCCCCAACAGCTACAAGGGAATTCTTCTTAAAGTTTACCTTGAAGCCAGATACTAACTCAAAAGCCAATAATATATTCTTTAAATTTTGCACTTGACCCACATCATCATCTAAAAACACTATCAAATCATTTGTGAATTACAAATGATTGACATGCATAGCACTTGTTAGAGCACTGTTCGGTCGAACTTGCAAGCGTTCCTATCTCAAGCTTGTTACTATAGTCTTGATTTCTAGTCTACTTATAGAAGTTTCGGACTAGGATAGATTGTGTAGTTGAGCTTTAGACTTCACGCCGCTTACAATTGAAGACGAAGATATACTGAAGAACTCGGAGGAACTTCATCAACAAAAGGTATGTGGAGACTAAAACTTATCTATCACTCATAAGTCTATTATATTGTATTATATCTCCTATTAAGACAAAAGTCGTATAGAGATATAGACTTTCATATTATACATATTTGTTATTTCGACCTAAGTATAACTCGCTTATCTATTTCTCGAAATATGTGTTGGTAGCTTTTTGCTTTACCTACATTCATCATTATTCTTGACGAGTTTAGTTGGAAACAATTCATTTGTTGGAAACTAAATAATAAGTCAAAAGATGATCATGTGGAAATTGCCTTGAAACATCTTACATGATTTGTGTGAGACAATCATTTGATGTCGACTTGGAAAGTTTCGTATTGATCATTCGATCATTATCGTTTATCAACAGTATTTACATTAGGTCTTTAGCCATTGTTTCCTCTTTGTAACAGAGATTGTGCATCACTTTCACGCTGTTGCAAATCTGTTGTGTTATTACTTTTCCATCTCATTGTACACTTTTGAGCTATAAACACATATTTTGAGAGCATGATTAATATAAGGAGCTAAACCCCTTTGCTGAGGCGACAGAAGAAGCTATTTTTCCAACAAAAAATGGTATATTCTTATTTATTTATTAATTCATTGCAATTATTTTATGATTATTTGCCTTGATTGATAATTGTTTGAATGATTTTTGTTAAGCAATTGTTATTTCTTTTGATAGAGCATGCTTGGCCATAGGGTTTTGATGATCTACACTTTGGATTTACACTTGTTCTTTTTTAAAATCTACATGTTGCAATATTTTGGAATCAAATTAAACGAAAAAAATTTGCATAATTATAAATATTGGATTTAATCACTTTGAAATTGGAAAATAGTGGAATCTTAGCCTCAGTGTTCTTTTAATATTGATATCTTTTTGTCTGAGTTTGTTATAATTTTTAGTGAGGTTTTTGCTTTAGTTTTATAATTCAAGTCTAAGGGTATCCTTCACAAGTCTGAGAAACGAATTTGTTTTTACCACTATCTACAATCACATCAATTTTTGGCGCAGCCGACGCGGACTTGTTTTTAGGTTAGGTTTTTATTTTTTTTGTTCTATTTTACGTTTTCTTGGTTTGTATTTTGGTTACATGTCTTGCATATTAAATCGAAAAAAAAGTTGAGCCAGGGAGTTTGGTGATTTCGTAAAGACTTGGAGCTAAAGATTAAAGCGAAAAGAACGGAAAACAAGACAATTTTATTTTAGTTATTTTATTTTTTAGGGTTTTGTTCATTTTTCCTTTTTTGAAAAAAAAAACTGTATTAAGGTTTATTAATATTCTGATTCTTAATAATAAATGAAGAATAATAACTGTAAATATCTAAGAATCGTACAGGCTTTAGTTGGTAGCCTAGCCACAAGCTGTTCACCAACCCCTTTTTGACTATAACGTTCTTGTAATTTTTCTTTTCTTTTTGGACATCTTGGACATTTGGACTTTGAGACATTATATTTTTTTAAACCCTACGGAAAGGTACCATTAAATATAAACTATTTGCAAAGAAGGAGGACAATTACGATATTGTCTCTGAACCTTGGATTCGACAGTGACATAGAAGTCAGTGGCCCGAGTCGAGTACAACTGGTTCATCCCCCGTCTGGAACGAGAGCTAAGATTCTAAACACCCGTGAATCCCCTATCAGCGGGTTACTGTCTTCCTTCATATGCATATATGTTGAGGACTGAAAACAGTTTAATTTTCTAGTAAAGGGCAAGGACTAGCCAAATCAAGATAAGGACTCGGATTTCATCACCGTTTCCTTCTTGCCCGCCTTAGGAATACGTAACCTACGCGAACCTAAGCCTTAAAATTTTAACTAGAACGAGACCGATAAGGTAACGAGCTTAATAGGAAAGTCGTTCAAAAGACATATTGGTTGCTCTATTAAGCTTAAATCGAAGTTCATGATGATTACTGTAAGTTGAGGGAGCCGCCTTGTAACCCAGGGAAATGTTTTGCCAGTGAGGCCTAGGTATCAAAGATCGATTGAGCTTCCCTTGTCTCTATTTAACTTACTTTAATTCAGATTGATTCCAGAGAGGTTTGCTGAAATTGTAACGAATTTCCTTTCGGAAGATTAGAAGCTGGTCTAGCAACAATCTAAGTGGAGCCATCATGCTTTTTTTTTTTGCTAGAAATCAATAGGTTTGATTTGGTTGAGTCAGCCTTGTTTTGTGATTGCTTAGAATCCCCTTCCAATTTTTTTTGTATGCCTGAACGTAAAAGAGACGCTCTAGGTCGATTTATTAAAGAAAAACCTAGTAGTTCTAAGAGACTCGATTACCTTAATTTAGAAAGTCCGATTTTCGGAGAGTCCAGTTTTGAACGTCCATCTTTTACTGAGGAGAGAATCCCTAATACTCCGATAGTACCAGAAATGACAATTTTGAAATCTTTGTTGAATCCGATTAGGACTACTCGTCCCTTGTGTATCAAGTTAGCTCACACAGAAGCCAATTATGAACTTAAACCTGTGACCATACAGATGCTCCCAATATTTTTAGGAAAATAAAATGAAAACCCCTATTTCCATGTTTGGGATTTTAAGGAAATTTGTAGTACCCTAAAAATTAGAGGCCTTGATGATGATGCATTGAAACTTAGGTTATTCCCTTTCTCCCTGAAAGATAAAGCCAAATCGTGGCTATATAGTTTGACTTCCGAGGTCAATCTAAACATATGAACAACTTACATCTGCTTTTTTCAACAAGTTTTTCCCTAGGAACAAAACATCGTCTATTAGGACGCAAATCTGTACATTTCCACAAAAAGAGGGAGAATATTTGTATAAGTATTTGGAAAGGTTCAATGATTTGTTAACACAATGTCATCATCATGGTTTAGAAAAGGTTAGGCTAGTTCAGATCCTTTATGAGGGTTTAGATTATTCCATAACAACCATGGTAGAATCTCTGTGTACAGGTGGGTTTGAGAACCAAACATTTGATGCGGCGATGACGTGTAATGACATCGCCGAAAAGACCCAACAATGGGAAAATAGTAGGGAACCCCAGAAAATAATTCCAGGCAGAGGAAATGTTAGTAGAATATAAGGCAGCTTTGAATCAGATGCCAAAATTGCTGTTATAGCAAAAAGGTTAGAAGCTTTAGAATTGGGTCACACTAGTGGTAGAGTGGAGACTTTTTGGGAAGGCCATAATAATGAAGAGCAAGCCAATGCTCTTTATAATAACGCTAGATTCAATAACCGTCAAAAGTTTGACCCATATTCAGAAACCTATAATCCTGGTTGGAGAAACCATCCGAACCTTTTGTGGTCTAAGGGCCAGAGTCAAGCTCAGTTTAGTAATTATAATGCTCCCTTTGGTTTTGGTTACACTAAGAATTAATTCTTCAGGTCTAGAGAATAAAATGACTAGCTTAGAGGAATCTATTAAGATGTTAGCAAAAACTCAGGAAATGTTAGCACGGAGCCAAGTTAATTTTCAACAGGAAACCAAGCAGAACTTCCAAACTAATGCTCAGACCCTTGCTAAGTTAGAACTTCAAGTAGGTCAAATAGGTAAGACTTTAAGTGAGAGAGATAACGATAGGTTTGCTAGTCAAATACAACCTAACCCTAAAGGAGTTCATGAAGTATGTGTGAAACCATCACATCACCTGAATGCTATTAGAACATTTAGGAGTGGTAGAGTTGTAGACAATAAGGTAACCATGCCCGATAATGAGCATATTGTAGTTCACCCCTAGAGACCATCCATAGCTGAGGAGAATGATAAAATATCTGATGATGCAAATTCGGTTCCTGAGAGGCCCTATTTTATGCCTAGAGCCCCATTTCCACAACTTCTAGTACCAACAAAGACTCAATCCAACTTTAATGACATAATGGAAGTTTTTAAGAAAGTTACCATAAATCTTCATTCTTAGAAGCAATTAGGCAACTGCCGGCTTATGCCAAGTTCCTCAAGGATATGTGTACGCGAAATCGGAAGCTTGGTGTCCCTAAAAAAACCTTTTTAGCTAGTCATGTAAGTTCGATCATTCAGAACACCACAACTCCTAAGTATAAAGACCCAGGTGCCCATACCATTTCTTGCACGATAAAAAAATACAGGGTAGAGAAAGCTTTACTTGACTTAGGAGCCAGTGTGAACTTACTTCCGTACCATGTGTACTTACAGCTAGGACTTGGTGAATTGAGACCTACCAAGATAACACTTCAGTTAGCTGATAGGTCTGCTAAAATTCCTCGTGGTGTGATAGAGAATGTTCTTATTGAGGTCGACAAGTTTATTTATCATGTGGATTTCGTAGTCCTAGATACTCAACATGTCCCTGACCCAGAGAACCATATACATGTGATATCAGGTCGCCCATTTTTAGTTACATCTAATGCGATCACAAACTGTCGAAATGGTATCATGAATCTAACTTTCGGTAATATGACTATTGAGCTGAATATTTTTTAATATCAATAAGCTATATTTTGAGCTAGATGACACGTGCATTGAAGAGGTTAACATGATATGAACTTTCATTCAGGAGTCATTATCAAACATTTTATCGGAAGATCCATTAGAGAGTTGTCTATCTCATTTTAGCCTGGATTTCGACGATGATAACAACATTGAACAAGTAAATGCTCCGCTGGATTCTATTCTTGTGTTAGATACTGATAGATGGAAACCTAGGTTCGAACCATTATTATCTTCCGAGTCTACCTTATAAACAAATTTGTCTCTCACGGATAAGTTTATTCTTTATTTGGTTTTTGTTCCGTCTTTAGATAAATCAGGGTGAACATGAACCAAATGATAATTCGGTCTTATACTTTCGAAGAGCATCTTAGAAATATCAATTACCTCACAATAACCCAACTGATTAACTGAAAAAGTTATTGCGTAATCACAAGAGTCTGAGACGAAGAACTGTTGTGATTAGTTTTTATATCTTACCCATCAGAGATAAATCTCGAGTAAATCTTAGAAAAGATAAAACTCAATACGATAGAACAAGTAAGAACAGAATACGCAACTACAAAGAAAATAGTTGAATCTGGCTTCACGAATCCCAATGAAGTCTTCAAGTCGTTAACCTATAATGGTTTTGGAAAAATCTAGGTTAAAGGAGAATCGACTCTAGTTTGCAACTACGACACAGGAAAGTGTCGGGATTAGGTTTTCCAGTTGCTAGAGTTCTCCCATATATAGCCTTTGAAGTCGGGGTTGCTTACAATCAAAGCTAAGATATCTTAGTAACAAAGCATTCAATATTCACCGTTAGATGAACTCCTGATTTAAGATTCAAGCTAAGTCTGCTTAGAAATTAAGCAATCAATCTCCACCGTTAGATGATCTTAGCTTGTTACACATAAATGAAATATACTTTCATTTAGATATGGGTTACCGTACCTAAACGTGTATATTGAGTTGGCTCAATAACAGTTAACCGAAGTTAGCCATATGAACACTTTAGCCTTAACCATATTCATCAAACACTTCTAGATCAAATATGATGATCCATCAAAATAGAGTTGTTCAATTTTTCACTATCTCATAGAAATATATATGAAAAAATTGAAACAAAATCGGTTTGATTCGTAATCGTGCAAAGTACTTATACAAGAATCAATTCATGAACATTAAACCACGGTTTGCAAAATTTGCATTACTTAAATCATAAATGTTTTAGTTCATGAGTATGACAATCATAGTTTACCGATTTTAGAACTTAACCATTGTGTTCGCAAACTGGGTACGCGAACAGCATCTCCGGACCTTGGCCTAGTCAAGCTGTTCGCAAACAACCGTCCCAAACCCAACTCAGTTAAACCCGTTCGCATACTAGGTACGCAAACAAGAATTCCGGACCTTCCCAGGTAAATATGTTCGCAAACTAGGTACGCAAACAAGAGTTCCGAACCTGAATTATCACAATACAGTTTGCATACTAGGTATGCATACCGTGTTGTATCCAGACATAGTTAATTGTCCTAAACTCTCATTTCAATCATTGAAACATCCTTAGATGAAGACAACAATAATCTCACACATACCATTAGCTTCAAGTAATTTTCAAGTAATCGAATGATCAATACGAAACTTCCCAAGCTAACATCAAATGACTGTCTCACATAAATCATGTAAGATGTTCAAGGTAATTTCCAACAAATAAATTGTCTCCAACTAAACTCGTCAAAAATATGATGAACATAGTTAAAGCAAAAGCTTCCAACACATATTTCGAGAAATAGATAGCCGAGATAAACTCGGTTCGAAATATCAATTCTATATAGCTATACGACTTAGTATCATTAGAAGATAAAATATAATAGACTTCTGAGTTATAGATAAGTTTTAGTCTCCACATACCTTTTGTTGATGAAGTTCCTCCAAGATCCTCAGTAGATGTTGTCTTCAATTGGTGAACACCGTGAAGTCTAAAGCTCAAATACACATTCTATCCTAATCCGAGACATAGCTATAAGTAGACTAGAAATCAAGTATATAGTTTTGATCAACTAAACTTGGCAACCAAGCTTGAGATAGAAACGCTTGCGAGTTCGACTTAGCAGTGCTTTAACACAATCTACCGATTGTAAAAGAAAGATAAACCGTATATATATATATATATATATATATATAGTTTGAGGATCATTAAGTTGGTCTTCTTGCAATTGTATTAGGTTTTGTCTTATAAGTCCAAACGAAAAAGTTGATGGTGTATTTTGGTACCCCCACGTTTTCACGTGTTTTTACTTTACTTTCCGTATTATATTTTTTTGTTTATAATAAAATAATTACACTTGTACGTTAATCAAAACACTTGGGTTTGATCCCTATAGTTAAGTTTGGTTTCGATACATATTCTATATACCAAGTGCATACCTTGTGGTTGCTATATTATTGAAAAACCTCTATCTATATTAGGTCATGCAAGGTATATGTCATATAGGTTGATATCGAAAAGATTGTGGTATACTTTGTACCCTCGTCATTTCAATCACTAATCTATCAAAATCATTTGAAAAAACATAACCTTTATATATTATTTCATCCTGCATATAAGGTAGAACATTTTCAAAACATCCAAATGAACCTTCAAATGTTGAGTTTCCTTATCCACAAGGTACAAATGAGATCCAGATAACACCGAACAAATGATTCAACTTTTTCGGAATTAATGAGCACAACAACATACTTAAGCTTGTATTTTAGGTACGTTCTAAGCCTTTGTTGACACCTTGCAATCCTTCATCAAACATATAATCCAAAATCACTATGTACATTACCATAAAAAAATTCTCAAGCGTGAAAATCTATGTGCCTACCCCCAGAAGTCGCTATAACAACTCAAACTGCAAGAAAACATCTATAAAAAAAAAATATTTGTGAGTGTTTCACCCTTTTCTATAGTGGAGTCTATCCAAGTATGCACTTTGATATCTTAATTGCACCAACAATATATCCATTTATGTTTTGTATGACCTTCACAAAGAGTACCTACGAGAATAAGATCTTTGTGATCATATGTTTCAGTCAACACACGTTCCTTATTGTGAACATCAGCACAATCACTACTTTCTTCATAATCACCAGAATGAAAATTATATTTATCTTTACCATCATCCATACAAGGTAGGAAAAATCCAAAATTATCCAAAAAATCCCACTCCTTTAAAATTTCACTTCAACAAATTCACCCACCCTCTTCACTTCACACTTCAACAAATTTTGCTGAACTTCTTATTTTGAAAACTTTACTGAAACTGAACTAATGAAGGATCGTTTAGTTGAAGGATTTTTCTTTCAGAATGTTAACGTAGACCAGACAACTCTTCGTGGGTATTTCAGGGATCTTTGTGTCACTTGTAGAGTTTCAAATGTAGATCATGAAGTTGAGGTTAAAAGGTTGGTTCCCAATCCCATTGTTTCTTCAAGGTGGGGTACAACGGGAGGGGAACTTAGCATTGTTAGGCAAGATATTTTTTCGACTGTATAAACTGCACACTACCGAATTTTCAAGCCGAACTCGTTGGTATTAACTGGCAACCAGGTCCAATACTTATAGACGTGTAGGTAAGTAGTGTTTCTTTTCTTTTTGCCTTATAAATTTATTATTAATATATTTTGTTATATACTAACTTTGCTTCTGTTGTAGCCAATTTCTGTTTGCCTATGAGAGCTTGAAAATCAACTATCGGTGTGCTCATGGTTTCATTAACGAAGAGAATATCGGTATTCAGTTCTTGAACCCACATACGCATGAAAATTTTCTTATTAATGAAGGACCCAGTGACTAGTTTTTCTATGACAACCGAGATCCTTTTCCAAGATTATGTGTTAAGTTGAAGGATTTAATGGAAGAATATTTTGCTTGTTTATCAGTCAGGGACTGCGAAACATTTAAATTTTTGTAATGGTATAAGATAAACAATAACAAAACAAAAATAAAAACAAGTATTAACCATTAATGATTGTCTTAAGAAATGATAAAAATTATCTAATAATAAATATATATCAAAAGAAAAGAAAAAAAAAATTCTTATTTGGTTCGTATGAGATAGTAAGAATTATTATGTTCTAAATAATTTATTACAAGATACTACATGCATCTAATATCTAATATCTAAACTTTATAATTTAAAACTACTGACCTGAAAAAAATATTTCTCATGTGTTAAATAAATAATGATAATAAATCAACATGGATCATGATCATGGTACGTCTGGTTTTGACACTACTTTCTTCATAATCACCAGAATGAAAATTATATTTATCTTTACCATCATCCATACAAGGTAGGAAAAATCCAAAATTATCCAAAAGATCCACTCCTTTATAATTTCACTTCAACAAATTCACCCACCCTCTTCACTTCACACTTCAACAAATTTTGTTGAACTTCTTATTTTGAAAACTTCACTGAAACTGAACTAATGGAGGATCGTTTAGTTGAAGGATTTTTCTTTCAGAATGTTAACGTAGACCAGATAACTCTCGTGGGTATTTCGGGGATCTTTGTGTCACTTGTAGAATTTCAAATGTAGATCATGAAGTTGAGGTTGAAAGGTTGGTTCCCAATCCCAACGTTTCTTCAAGGTGGGGTACAACGGGAGGGGAACTTAGCATTGTTAGGCAAGATATTTTTTCGACTGTATAAGCTGCACCCTACCAAATTTTCAAGCCGAACTCGTCGGTATTAACTGGCAACCAGATCCAATACTTATAGACGTGTATAGGTAAGTAGTGTTTCTTTTCTTTTTGCCTTAAATTTATTATTAATATATTTTTTTATATACTAACTTTGCTTCTGTTGTAGCCAATTTCTGTTTGCCTACGAGAGCTTGAAAATCAACTATCGGTGTGCTCATGGTTCCATTAACGAAGAGAATATCGACATTCAGTTCTTGAACCCACATGCACATGAAAATTTTCTTATTAATGAAGGACCCAGTGACTGGTTTTTCTATGACAACCGAGATCCTTTACCAAGATTATGTGTTAAGTTGAGAGGATTTAATAGAAGAATATTTTGCTTGTTTATCAGTCAGGGACTGCGAAACATTTAAATTTTTGTAATGGTATAAGATAAACAATAACAAAACAAAAATAAAAACAA
Source organism: Papaver armeniacum (assembly GCA_023531295.1). Taxonomy (NCBI): domain Eukaryota; kingdom Viridiplantae; phylum Streptophyta; class Magnoliopsida; order Ranunculales; family Papaveraceae; genus Papaver; species Papaver armeniacum. Next base: position 10,251 of record JAJJWW010002792.1, read on the forward strand.
GTATTAACCATTAATGATTGTCTTAAGAAATGATAAAAATTATCTAATAATAAATATATATCAAAAGAAAAGAAAAAAAAATTCTTATTTGGTTCGTATGAGATAGTAATAATTATTATATATGTTCTAAATATTTTATTACAAGATACTACATGCATCTAATATCTAAACTCTATAATTTAAAACTACTGACCTGAAAAGAAAAAAAAAATTCTCATTATGATAATAAATCAACATGGATCATGATCATGGTACGTCTGGTTTTGAACAAAACTTATGGGTCGTCCATAGAACTTATTACAGGGTTGAGATTTTAGTGACCTAGTACAATATTAGTCGTATACAAACTTAAACGGCTTATAGTCTAGCCGAGCTAAATAAAAACACGTCGTCGTCCTCTTCTGGATGGCCGAATATGTTCTTTCTGGTTTCTACACACAACACATTCCCCCAAACACAAGTTACACAACCATAATTTATACAAAATATACATCAATTGTAAGGCACACCTTTTTTTTTCTTCCTTTTTTTATGTCTACTAGTTTGTTAATCTCGGAAATTAGATCGATTATTAGATTTTTTTTATTCTATATTTATATCAGAATTAATTGATTTTTTTTACGATCAAAATGATTAATTGATTATGATTTTCCTAGCCAATAACTCCCAAATTTTAATATAATTTGATAAATTTCCAATAATCATAAATCAATTATGATTTTCCTAAGTTGATCTGATCAAGGAATTAAAATCGTAGGGGTTTGTGAAATTTTCAAGCATGTTTGATAAATGGAAACTCTAATCTAATGATGAATTGATAAACCAGAAAACCTATAAATACTTTAAATTTTAATCGCAACAATTAAGATTTTGCAAGTTTGTTTTCACTATAGGTCAAGTAATAATATATATAAGAAGAAAAAAAAGTTTTCGTATTGAAAGCAATTAGTACATGGCATAAAGTTTGATCTTCCAACAGAGATAATAGAATACAACCTGAAAATGTATAAAGAAAAGATAAATCCCAAAAATACCTTTTTCTCTTGATACTTTCTAAACCTAACGTAGTGAATCGGCTCGAGCCGCGTATAACACTTTATTTACTGTAATCACTTGACACCTCAACACTTTGATAGGTTTTATTGACGGTTAAATTTTTTTGTTCAAATCATTTGCCAAAATCGGACGTACTATGATCCCGACCCAATAAACATATAAGTAAGAAAATAACAGTTTCAAGAAAATCCAAGAAGTATCCGACAATAAAATAATGGTATCTTGATTTCGTCAGTGCTTCATGTATCGATCTCAACTCTTTTATCTTTTTCCCTTCATCTTTATATTCACATCAACATCTCATTGTTTATTTTGGGTTTAATAAGTCACTTACTATTTCAACATCTATTATTCCTAAGGTTTAATAAGTGGTATTACGTAACTCAAAAACCATTTAATCCACTTAAGGATCCATCTGAAAAAGATAAAGGATCTAACATTTATATTGATGGATCAAATGTTATACAAAGTATTTTCAACAACATGATAAATATCAAAACAAAATAAACTTGATGCGTATCAGAAGATATACAAAATGAAAGAGGATAATGTTAGTACAAAAACTCCACCCAACACTTACGATACTGAAAAATTAACCAGACACGCATTATACGATCATCGTCACAAGAATTTGTATCTTACATGTTATTCATGAAAGACACCTGTGGAAATATCACGGTACTTGGGATTGATGTTCAGTTGTGAGGCATCTATTGCTTAACTTTAAATATAGAATGTTGGTAGGCTGGTAAAGGGGTCTAATTCTAATGCCTACATGTGATAACCGCAAGTGCACAGCGTCTATCGGAGACGTGGCAAGTACGGGTTGAACCACAGAGACTTGTGGTGCTACGGTTTCTCTAAAGGCTTACTTAACTGAGTTTCAGGTGATATTGTAACAACAGGGGCTTTGTTGCCGATACGGCTGAGATGTTATTGTGACAGTGAACTGAAATAGTGAACTAATATGTAACTAGTGACAATGGGGATACTAGGGTCTTCAAATCCACCTTTAACTTACACTATGTATTCAACTCATGAATTTATTCTTGTTTCTATGGCAGATAAGGGAGAGGTGTCAAATCTACCCTATATCTAAGAAGTTTCTCCGACTGATAGCTTAATCACAACTAAAATATCTCTCCATAGCATTAAGCTGTCTATCTTAAGCTGACTAATCTAAGGATTAATAATAACTGGTTGAGTTTGGGTTGTAGCATAATCTTCACAGAGATATTCTAACTACAAGTGCATACAAGGCATACACTTTGTGAGAGCAAAGTGTTAACATCTTTGAGATTAAGTCTATCTTAAAAGTAATTAAGCACTCAAGAACAATACATGAAATATGAAAAACACAGTGATAAGCTAGGGTTTCATCTCAAACCCTAGCACTTTGATTTAGAACATCAAAAACAATAATTAATCTATAATTAAACCTAAATTCTGCTCTGGCTAATCCAGGCATGGCTTCTATCATACACAGATTCTTCTATTTATACATTCCAAATTTCAAACCCTAATATTCTTCAAAATGGAAATTAAATGCTCACCCATTCGCCCATACCCTATGAATCGAGCTCTCCTCTTGTCAATTCATCTCAGCGCTCCATGCGTCCATAGTTGGTGAAACCCTAGTTCTAGTTATCTCCGATTTAGCTTCTAGGGTTATGAGAGAAGCTAAAAAGAGGTAGCTAGACCTAGAGAGAGTGCGAGGGAGGTTGTTGATGCTGTTGCTGTGATGACAGGAGATAGAGGTAGTGGTTTTGGTTTTGTCAGGGAGAGGGAGGAAGAGAGGAGAGGGATGGGTTCTGCAGTGGTCGGGGTGAGGGGAAAGAGAAAAGGAAGAGAAGAAGAAGATGGGTCGATGAATATGGGGCTGATATAGGTAGTTGCGGTGTGAGGCGGGAGTAGCGAGGGATGATGCACCAGCTGCAGCGAGCGTCGGATGTGGCGAGTGAAGATCTTAACGGCTCAGGGTGATTTGGAGTGATCTGGCGTTGCACAGGAGCAACAAACTTCGATGCGCGTGGAGGCAGCGACCGTTGGATGCGGAAGATAGAAATCTCAACGGCTTGGAGTGGACGGGCTCGGATCCGGGTCGCGGGTCGGGTCTAGCTCAAGCCCATGTTGTAGATGAGTTGATACTTGTTGGGTTGCAACTGTTGTGCGCGCGGGCTTGGGCTATCTGCTCCATAGATGCTTATCTCCAATTCTTCTGCTCTTTTGGCTCCTCAGATTCTCTGAGCTTTATTTATTACCTAAAAACACAAAATTAATTAATACAAATATTTATTCTTGAAAACAAAGAAAACACGAGAATGCAGGATAATATCGATTTCTAAGCGCAAAAGATGAGTAAAATGCCAATAAAAAGGTGTATAAATATGCACTATTTGGCCCTCATCAAATACCCCAAACCTGAATTTTACTTGTCCTCAAGTGAAACAGAAATGAAGAAATCCTAACTATACCCTGTCGCAGTCTCTCGAATGCATTTAGCGTATGCACTAAGCCTTTAAACCCCTAGGTGTCCCTAGTGGACGAGTTGTAGTCTCGTGAGGGTTTACCAGAGGTGTACCCATAAAACCTTCTCCAACTTCAGAGTGTAAAAGAGTCTCAAGCCTCCAAGAATCTATGAGGACATAGAGTTTCTGCATGCTAGTAACATGAAGTTAGAACTACTAAAGAACGCATTCTCATCCTTAAGTGTTGAGCGATAAGTAACCATACCATATGAAAGAATTCAGATTCGATTGTGATCATAAGCCTCGACTTCTGCCTCACCATTAGGGTTTTATGATAATTGCACTCAAAAAGATCGCTTTTTAGTCTCTCATGTGTGCATGCAGGAATAAAGAGAGAAATCCTGCACACGTTGTAGGTAAGAAGGATAACCTTCCGAAATAAAATCTGGAGACTCCACAGCAATGTGGACAAAAAGAATCTTTTCCGATGATCTCTAAGGAAGGAAATCAACCATTAGCAAGGATGGGAGTACTCACTTACCTTCTCACCCGATCTGCAATTAATATCACTCTCTCATAAGAAACCATAGAAACGTCTTCAATCTTCGGTCTTCGGTCTCTTATTTGTTGATGACGAACTTGAACTTTACAAAAACTTGACAATTTTTTTTTTTTTTTTTTTTTTTTTTTTTTAATTACATGACAATAAAACTCAATTTTTCACAAGCTTCATTAATTCTCATCCTATTTTCTTTTCTTTGTTTTGTTGCATATAAACCTTGGACTATATCAACTTTTCTTTCAATATTCTGATGATGCTCATCTTGCTGACGATGATGTGTTTCTATGGGTCTGTTGATTGAGAGAGAGAGTGATGCTAACGGCAAATCGATATTTAGAAGTAGTTTTCATCTTTAAACGTCACCCTCATGATTGACAAAAACTAGCACTCAAGAGATCAAAAGTAGTGCTGAAAGTGGTGAGAAGTTGGGTAGCTCACCATTCCTACCCGGAATTGACGTACGGTGACACACACTCTAATGACTTTTCTAGAAAGTTGCAAAAAATTGAAGGTTGGTGCCTCACTTGATGTAAAATGGGTAGTCTCCACTATGGGTGATCACAATTCTACTACCGAATATCTAAACAAAGACCTAATTCGCCCTCCGGTATGGTTAAATCCAATTTTAACGCTCTAATCAACTAAGAAACCCGATTGTGTTCTCCGGTACTTCTAACTTCTGTTATTTCGGTCAGAAAAAATTCTCTATGTAAACATAGCTAGAAGCATGCTAGTGACTCTAAAATCTCTAAAAGTTGGAGGTTTTTACAAAAGAGTTTTTGAATTTTTTTTTTTTTTTTTTTTTTTTTTTTTTTGAAAATACAAGATAAACTAAAAGACTAAAAACTCTAAATGCAAATGCACCCCAAACCTAAATCAAACATTGTCCTCAATGTGTCAACATATAATACAAATTTAAACAAGTCACATACCACGAGAACTATCTTTGATAAGAGAAAATGGAAGAGATTACCGGATGTCGGCAGGAGCAAGGTTCGAGCTTCATTAGTCAAGGCTAGAATCCAACATTCTCAGTGGAGATCATATCGGATTAGCACAAAATATGTACAAGAAGACTCAACCGATTCAAGAAAAGAAAAAATTTAACAAGTCCTACTGGATTATATACAATGAAAATTCACCATATACTAACAATCTAAAGAGTTGAGGATCAACCCAATAGAAAATATATACAAACATCAATGACCTTACACAAATATAACAAGAGAGTGCAAGTAAGGCTGCATATGGGAATGACTTTCCCCCAAACCTAAATTTGTCAACAGGTGTGTTTTTGAACACAAAATCTTGCAAATTTAAAGGTACATCATGCAAAAGGTCTAACTCAAAATGAGTTTTGCTAAGAACAGGCAGACATACACATTCCAATTGTGGTTCCCTAAAGGTGTTATACCTTGATGCAAAGTAGTCCAAGAGGACTTGGGAAGCACAAAGTTCTAGGCCTAAGTTAGGCATTTTCAGAAAAGTTGGTTTTACAATTTTGTTACAAACTACACCTAGGTTTGGTGGAGGAGTTTCAATTTGTGACTCGGGGAGAGAGGTTAGGTACATCTAAGTTGTTTTCATGTATAAGATCATTTGAACCATCACATACTTTCCTAAAGTCGACAAGGGTAAATCATGCTCACCAAAGATAGAACAATTCATCAATTTCCATGTCATACTCATCGGAGGAGGCAACATATTGTGACATGGGCAGGGGAATCGGACACAACAATAATATCATTATCCAAAAGAACATTAGTGTCAACGAAGATTCATCATTTCCTAAGTCACAAACAAGGTGTGAAGCATGCTCACTCTCACTGAAGAATTTCACAAACCCAAGCTCAGAGTTAATATCACATCTATGAATGTTAGAAGAAGTAGCATTCATAGGGTTCACAGAAGAGACGCCTAACGTCTCTGAACCCAAAGATTCTACTACATTTTCAGTATACACATGCTCTTCTAACATATCATATTCATCATCATCATCATCATAGCACAAATGCATTTCACTATTCAAATTTGTAGCATTTCTAGTGTACTCATTTTCCTCTAGAGTAGGTTCATATTCAGTGTATGGTTGTGCATAAGGTTCACTAGAGAAGGGATGCTCGTGCAATGCTTTCCATCCAAGTATATCATTGTGTTGCTCTATGAGCTCTTCCATTAGTGATTGCATACAAGGAGGTGGGGAAGTATAACATTGTTCAACTTCCCACTGTGATGGATGATGCATGTGTGCATGGTTATCTTGGCTTTCCCTAGACTGCCTAAACTCATGTAAGATGTAGCAGTTCTCAGCAGGGTGGTCTAAGCTACCACATAAGGTACAAGCATACATTTCATAGTGCCTAGGGGATTAGATTCGACAGATTGCTCATGTAATTGCCTTTCCAAAGCAGATACTTGAGCTTCTAATTGATCTAAAAGTGATGACTGGTTATGGGAAAATTGTTCATTTTCAACTTGTGGTGGATGATACATGTGCTCATAATGATTAGGGTATGTGAAGTCGGGGCCCTGAGAAGGCTCATATAATTCCCTAAAATCACTATGGTATGTGGGGAGTTCATACTGTGAAGCATGCCCGTAAGCAAGCTCTCTAATGGATTTGTTTCCATCCCCAGATGCAGACCAAAATCCTGACATGGTCTAGCAACTCAAATAGCCTAGCACACATAAAGCATGAATGACCAATGAAGTCTCCAAAACAGGACGCTAAGCCCAAGTGACGCAAATGCACAACCCAAAGGTTATGCAAAGCCCAGTTGTTGTGGGCTCAGTTTTGGTTTCAATGGGTTTTGGTTTATGTGGGCTTTGGTTTTGTGTAGAGGAGCAGAGCCCAGTTTATATGCAAGCTCAGTGCACAGTGGGCTTCAATGGTTGTGCAAAGCCTAGTGGTATTGGGTTTCAGATTTGTGCAAAGCCCAGGTTTTGTGAAACTTGCACAGCCCAGTATTTGGGCTTCAGTTTTGGTTTTTGGGATTAGTTGTTTGGTTTTGTGGGCTTCTTTGGTTTATATGGGCTTCAGGCTTGGTTTACAGCCCAGTGGTTGTGTGTTCAGCTGTTGTGCAAAGCCCAGTGCACAGTGGGCTTTCTGTTTATGGTGCAGCCCAGCAGTTGGCAACTCAGTTTATGGACACTGGGCTTCAGATTAAGCACAGCCCAGTGAAACTGGGTTTCAGTTTGTGTGCAGCCTAGTGATCACAGGTTAAGTTGACAGGAGCAGAGCCTAGTGGGTGGGTTTCAGTTGAAAGTGTAGCCCAATTTGGTAGGTCTAAATGGCATAGCTCAGTTGGTTATGCGGGGTTGGTTGTTAAGCACAAGCTACAGTCGTGCACAAGACAAGAAAGCAACAATGTGCACAAAGTTGGCAAATGAATCACAATACACACAGAAAAAAATTACAAACAATGACACCTAATTCGCAACACCAAGCACGGCTCGAGATAGCTTATGCACGAGTTTAAGTGCGGCTCGGTTTAAATACAACGACTCTCAAAAGAAGTGACACCCAGTTTCTCAAACTTGAACACAGCACAAGAAATTTATGCACAGCACAGGACAGTTTGGTGCACCGGAAAGTAAAAACAGCAATGCAAAGTTGTTGATGGTGGATTTTCGTTTAAGGTTAAATTCGTAAGTAACCAGAAAATCATGCGCTGACATCTTGTAAAAGATAAAGCCGTTTATAAGTGACGGATACTCCTCACTTAATTCCTCCAGGTTGGAGTATGTAGCAACAATCCCTTCCTGTGAATTTCATATCAGCCTTGTATTTCCTGTACTCATTATCAGTGTGGCATGACGACTGAGTGTTACTCCTATAGAGTAACACGAACCTCCAAGCACTATAATGAATCATTATCAGTGTGGCATGACGACTGAGTGTTACTCCTACAGAGTAACACGAACCTCCAAGCACTATAATGAAACCATGTACGAAATACCCGTACAGCCGATTCTCGGTGTGTTATACTAGCCCGAGCCCTCTCGGTGTGTTATACTAGCCCGATTGAGCCCCTCTCGGTGTGTTATACTAGCCCGATTGAGCATCCGGACTTGACTGTATCGGTCTCCGGATATGATTCGATCGCAGTCATCCAACTCCACAAGCATGATTGGATGACCACGGATCAATTCCATCACCCCCAAGCGAGGTATGGAATACACACGGCCTTAGCTTGCCAAATATGATCCGATCGCAGTCATCCAACTCCACAAGCATGATTGGATGACCACAGATCAATTCCATCACCCCAAGCGGTATGGAATACACACGGCCTTAGCTTGCCAAATATGATCGATCGCAGTCATCCAACTCCACAAGCATGATTGGATGACCACAGATCAATTCCATCACCCCCAAGCAGGTATGGAATACACACGGCCGACCCGCATGGTCGACCATTGGCCTTCGCTTGCCAAGAAACCGTCCATACCAAGCATTATGGGCGGAAAACCCTAAATTAGGGTTTGCGGCATATTACATGTGTCGCAAAACGGTCTCAACCGTCCATCTTCGCAGGCATAGATGGAGGGTGTAGATGTAGACTCAAAGGGCCCGGAGCATGTCGACACAATCACCGTGTGACCGCCTACACACTTGACCAATCGGTCAAATCCAACCATGGTTGGTTACAACAAAACCGTCCGCCCAAAAGAGCATGGTCGCGCGGCTTTGAAAGCCAAAATTAGGGTTCAAGCCATCACGCGCGTCCATCTTCTCCTAAGACGAATGGAGGGTCACAGATTAGATTAAGCAGGTCCGGTCATACCAAAGATGACCACCGTGGGCCCATCTAACTCTCCATGCGGTCGGCCAAGGCGTATCATGCACGGCCAATCCAAAACGCCCGCTCAAACATGCGTGGCTACACTTCTCAAATTGCGAATCGATCTCGACCACTCAACTTCACCGGACGAATTGGGTGGCTTAGATCACGTTTCATGAGACGGTAAGACATAGGCGTGAACATCAGCCTACCGTCTACACACCAAACCAACCGGCCAAGACCGACCAAGCTAGGTCGTCTTGGAAAACCCGCCGGAAAAGGGTATGGCGCGCGGCTTCTTTGCGGTAAGAGATTTCTGCCGCAAATCAATCTCGACCGCTCCTCTTTGACGGTCAAATCGAGTGGCCCGAGATCGCGCTTTCATGAGGGAACGGAATGAGCACCTACACCATCATACCGTCAACACGCATGTATGGTCGGTCCTCTCCAAAATTCTTCCCACGCTTGGTTTCGACCAAGCTAAGGAGTGATGCTTGCGCACCTCTTTAAAAACCCTAATTTCACCAACTGGCCGCAGATGAGTGTCTCAAACATCATCTCGTCCGTCCGACCTCACCAGCTTGGTTATACAACCCCGGTCGGGGAGTTATTTGGTTAGTGAGGAGTCATTACCCATCACTTTACCACACCGTAATGCAAGACTGCATAAAATACACACGATACTCCACAAGTATCGACTTTCCGAATAACGCAATTATTCAATTCAGCAAAGCATTACATGCTATCTTTCGTGGATCCACGATCCACATTCAGGACATCAATCATGTCACAAGGGGGGGATACTTACTGGGGTATTGGTCTGGCGGTTTACAGCGTGCAGCGTGCAACGCGCCATCACAAGAACGTGTTAGGAAGTCATGGACGGTTAGAGATGAACTGGAGAAGTGGGCAAGACCGGTCGTATGCTACCGACACACAACTCCACCACTCCATCATTCCATTACCTCCACTTCCCACGAGAAACGTGAATGAGGCTCAATGACTTGTATAAATAGGTTCTCCGCCCTATTTCAAACAACAAGAGACGACAGAACAATACAAGTTCAGTCGACAGAAACCAAGTGTTAATACAAAAGAACCGTATTCAAACACTCAGCTGTTTGCATCAACCGCAAGCCTGCTCATCTTTCTGTTACAAGTCATAAGCAAGCCAACATCTTCACAATCTCAACACCTTCTTCGCTTCCCTCCCTAAGATCAACCCCATCTCCTTCACTTTGTGACCGAAACAAGTCCGGAACGGCCATTTCTTGGTTTAGGCCGGACTTGCACGATTGATCTCTCGAATCTACAAGCACTCACCGCGCAGGTGCATTTGTTGAAGGTTTAGATTCATTCCTCATCCACACCCCAAATTACCAAATTCAGCAGGAGTAGTTTTCACCCATCAACAATTGGCGACCACAGTGGGAGATTGATCTATCGGTTACAAAAATTGAATCCTCAATTTCTCAGTTTCCATCTCGCAATGTATCCGGAAACTACAGGCGGTTCAGATATCATGGGAAGCATATTTGGAATCTTTGGAGGATGTCTTGGCAAGTCAAGCCGGTATCACCAGGAGGCGAGCCGGACATTTCGCCTTTTGAATGATGTAGCGGCACAATTACAAGAAGGGTCGACGAGCATCTACTCGGGCAAAGACAAGAAATGTTGAATCATTAGCAGAGTCACACCTTTACCGGTGAAGAGGCGAAAAGAGCACGTAATCACGGGGGACTCGGGAGAGACGAACGACATGGCCCAGCCGACGAAGACTCGAGGAAACTCCCGAGGAAAAGACTTGCCCGGAGTACTACAACGTCTCCGGATAAAGAAAGGGAGCCTGCAGCCTATGGAGCCCTGCTAGAAGATTTGTATTTCAAAACTCTTATTGAAGCACGGAAGACTGTCCAATCCGCGTCGGCCTTCCAACCAACTGAAAGAACGCTTGAGGAAGGAGAAATCAATCAAGAAATGCCTGAATACAGAGGATGGGAGCGTTCAATCCGGTCACTCAGCAGCGACATTACGACACCTTCCACATCCCTCTACCTAGGCAGGCGATCCGCAGATATGATGGCACTCACAAATCTTCCAACTTCATCTCCTGTTCCACGCCAAAGCCGCGGAGAGACGTTACAATGCCCGCGTGCTTACATTTTCCATTCCCAATGAAGAAGATTCTGGAGCTACTGGAGACATGGGTGCGAAATGAAGAGGTGGAGCTACCCCCGGTATGGCGTCCGCCTACTGACCAAGAAGTAATGGACCCGAGGTACTGTCATTACCACCGGTTCCTTCATCACCCCCACCAGTGAATGCAATGCTTTGAAGCGCATTGTTCAGGAGAAGCTCGGTCCAGAAAGATAGCTTACGGAGGATTTTCTTAGAGAGGCTACTCCGGTTTGATATAGTGAGGCTTCAAAAGCAAGTAAGTTTTACTCAACAACTTTACAAGAGAGATAGTTTAGAATTCACTGGGGACTTAGCGTCCCGCATGTGGAAAAAGAGGCTCAGTGATCAAACGCCATGTTTGTTTCCATTCGTACCTCCCTTTTACATAACATTTGCAATTTCATGCGCAATCATTCATGACCAAAATGCAAATTTCATTTAACATAATCCCTTTCAAAAAGGTTGTTCACAAAACTATCTCAAAATAAGCCAATTCAATTACCTATTCAAAACCGGAAGCCAAATTACGAAAGAAAATCCTCACTATCACTCGAAAAGAAGAGACAAGTATATGGCACAAATCAAGGAAAGTCCTTCAGCAACAACTCATCCTTCTGCGCAAGAGAGACTTTCATCCTTTGGAGCACGGCCTGCTTCACTCAGTTCTTTAGACAACCTCTCAACCTCTTCTTCCCGACGAGCAACACGGTCCGCGGAAGGGACTTCATCATGTAGTTTCGGAGCTCCCGAATCTCGGAGAACCCTTTGAAGAACCAGGGAGCATTGAAGCAGCATCTTTGCGAACAAACACGTCCGGATGGCACCTCCAATCTTCAACCACCTCTTCGAAACTGTTCCACTGGGGTCGCAGCGCTCATCCCCACGGATGGAAACTAAAGCTTCTTGGACGCGGTTGACCAATGCAAGACGACTCCTGAGCTTCGCGGTGGTAGCAATATGGCCGTGTTTCTTCCAGATTGTCGTGTACAACTTTTCAAACTGAACCGATTTTTGAATCCACCAACCAACACATGACACGGATGAGGGACAAGTAAAAGGAGGATCGAACAAAGCCCCGTGTCGCATCACCGGCATTCGGCGACCGCGGAGTCTTGTCGATTGCGGGAGGCCTTTCGAAGAGGTCACCACAATAGCCATGCGGTCGGAGCCTGTTCGGGATGGATGTCAGGGGAGCCGCCCCAACTACGGCGAGATGCCGCCTCTCTTTCACTCTGGGTGCTAATTTCCATCACGGCCCGTCGACAAGATCACTAAGGGAAGCGCCTTGTTCAACCGAGCTTGCATCATCTCTCGTCGTCATGGTCGGAAAAGGAGCGGTTTCTCCAGACTTCTCAGCATGAAGGTCCATGCCGTCAGACTTCTCAACATGAAGGTCCATACCGCCAGACTTCTCAACATGAAGGTCCGTACCGCCAGACTTCTCAGCATGGAGACCAAGATGGAGACCCGCCTTCCCGTTTTGAATGCGTGCCAACCTTGTGAAGGCATTATCTTTCGAAATTCCCTGATTTAAAACAAGGATCGTTTTAGAAGAACTTACACTGGAGAAATGAAAGAACCGATGGGAGGAGGTTTAAATACCTGCATATTAGAAGAATTGAGGATTACCGGACCGCATGCTTGCCTCTTAGGTCTCTCTCCTACTTGGGGACTGCAATCCTCAGCTCTTGTCCGTTTGGATGGAAGTGGCTTCAACCGGAAACGCTTCGTCAAGACGTCAGAAGATGGTTCACCACGGGGATCTGTCACAACACTCTTCGAAAATTTCTGGAAGATCAACAGTTGTTTCCCCCAAAATTCTTTATACCTGTCGGTCACCACTGGGTTTCTCCCGATAGGCCAGAAGGGAAGGCTCACCCGGTCTAAGAACACATTGGCGTTAAGAATTTGTGGAAGGAATTCTTCCGGAGCCCCTAGTGGACGGATAAATGGGACACCCTGATCGAATCCCATTTGGCGAGCAGCCCTGTCAATGTTGTACGGAGTCACAGAAAATTCTCCGTCGAATAGAGACGGGACATATCCCGGAATGCCTGCGCTTGAGTAAATAATTTCCCCAGATCTCATGGTATTGACATCGGTACGCAACACAACGCCAGGATCATCAGCAAAGGTCTTTGGCTGAACGATGGAAGAGTGAATCGGCCCCCATGGACGAAAATCTATGGAAGAAACGTTGTCAAATACCTCCACAAGTTTCGCACCGGCTTTAGGACGCTTCTTATTCCATCGGAGTATTCTCGAGCCGCCGTACAAGTTAACGAGCGAAGGTGCAGGAGTAGGAGCGTAACTTCTGAAGTGTTCCCATAAGAGCGCCTGAAGAAAAGCGAAGTGAACGTGCGACTCCACCTTCTTGTACCCGTTAGAAGCATGCATATCCATTGCTAAAGCGTCCGAGATGAGAATACAACGATCCAAGGAACAATGCACCTAGAGGAAGAACTTCACCTGCGCGCTGACCTTATAGCAATTTTGACAAGGTCACGTCTAATTGTCCTCTTTAGGAACCGTCATCAAATATATCTCTGGACAGCCATAAAGACAGGAACGCGATCAGGCTGAGCTCGTTTTCCAACTCTGCAGAAGACCACTCCGAAACCCACCAGGTGTAGAAGCATTTCGTGTCTTTTTTCTCCTCCTTCTCCAGATTGTCGAATTCCGCCGCCTTTTGAAGTATAGCAGCATAATTACTCTCCTCCGCATCAGAGAGTTCGTAAAAAAGACTTCCAGCGAACAGCGGGTTCATTAATGCAGCTACACTCTCCAAAGTAATATTCATCTCTCCCCATCTAGATATGGTTGTGTGAGTGGAAATACGCCACCGAGAAATGAAGGTGATCAAGCCCGCGGTGTCTTTCCTAATTTCGAGGGTAGCAGATGCCATGACCGCATCGAGGATTTGTGCTTTGGTCAAATTGTCCTTAATGCCCTTATTACTCAACATGCGTCTCATCCATCCCTCATAAGAACCCAGTGGAGTACGGTAAATCTTGAAGTCAATAGGAGAAGGCGGATATTCGTTTCTTTGGAGGCAAAATCTCATCACAAGTGCGGAAGAAGAGAATGGATCAGCGTCCATATTTTCTGAATCGGAAAGCAAGACCATCTTATGAGAAGGATGTTTCCTAATATTCGGAAAAGGCGAGGTGAACAACTCATCATTGATGTTCGGCATATCTTTGAAGCTATCAACACTTCCTGACTTGGCTTTTGACATTATCTTGAAGACATTTCGACAGAAGTTCTTTTCTACCGCAATGAAATAAAAGACAGAAGTTAGAACTTGTATAAAAGCATATGAGAAGTGTAGTCACACACGGCAAGACACAACTCACACAATGGCCGGTCCAAACATCATACAAGTTTTGGTCTGGTATTGATTTCAAGTTCTCCGGTATAACTTTCAAGTCAGGTCGGCATTGATTTCAAGACCAGGTGCAAGTTTGATCTGGTACAAATTTCAAGTTCTCCAAGTATAACTTACAAGTCGGTATAAGTTTCAAATTTCAGTCAAGCATGTGTGAATAAGACCCACGTTCGGCATACACGGCGGGCCCGCATTCATCCGCATACATCACAACACAATTTTCTTTATTCATGGGAATTGTGTCTACGGGATTCAAGCTAGATGGCGGAAAAAGCTAAGCATGCACATGTCTTACAAAGGTGTTTACCTAAACAAACTAGGGTTTCACCGTTAAAAAAAAAAAAAAAAAAAAAGTGCGAAACTTACCTCGGACGGGCGGCAACTCCGACGGTGGCGGTTTCCGGCGGCGGCTCCGGCAGCAACTATTGGCGGCGGCTCCGGCAGCAACTATTGGCAGCAGCAAAGTCACGGACGGGAGCCGCTTTGACAACAAAAAAAAAAAAAAAAAGAAAATTCGTGAGAAAAAAGAAAAGGGGTTTGGCTTCTTTTATAGACAAAAATTAGAAGAATCCCAATAGAACAAGGATTCCTCTTTTGTTTGGTTTCCTCTTCTGATTCAAATACCCAAAGAAAGAAACCGGCCCCACCAGGGATTCCATACAAGCGTGACGGCGTGGAAAACTAGCGGTCGGCCGACACTCTTCCGGGTAAACTCCTTTTACCTTGTCTTTCTCATGTATGCATGTCACCATCTCATGCCTACCACACAATAATGTAACCATTATGTGCTAGGCAGGGGACTTAATGTTGATGGTGGATTTTCGTTTAAGGTTAAATTCGTAAGTAACCAGAAAATCATGCGCTGACATCTTGTAAAAGATAAAGCCGTTTATAAGTGACGGATACTCCTCACTTAATTCCTCCGTGGTTGGAGTATGTAGCAACAATCCCTTCTGTGAATTTCATATCGGCCTTGTATTTCTGTACTCATTATCGGTGTGGCATGACGATCGAGTGTTACTCCTGTGAGTAACACGAACCTCCAAGCACTATAATGAATCATTATCGATGTGGCATGACGACTGAGTGTTACTCCTACAGAGTAACACGAACCTCCAAGCACTATAATGAAACCATGTACGAAATACCCGTAGGCTGATTCTCGGTGTGTTATACTAGCCCGAGCCCTCTCGGTGTGTTATACTAGCCCGATTGAGCCCCTCTCGGTGTGTTATACTAGCCCGATTGAGCATCCGGACTTGACTGTATCGGTCTCGGATATGATTCGATCGCAGTCATCCAACTCCACAAGCATGATTGGATGACCACGGATCATTCCATCACCCCAAGCGGTATGGAATACACACGGCCTTAGCTTGCCAAATATGATTCGATCGCAGTCATCCAACTCCACAAGCATGATTGGATGACCACGAGATCAATTCCATCACCCCAAGCGGGTATGGAATACACACGGCCTTAGCTTGCCAAATATGATTCGATCGCAGTCATCCAACTCCACAAGCATGATTGGATGACCACGGATCAATTCCATCACCCCCAAGCGGGTATGGAATACACACGGCCGACCCGCATGGTCGACCATTGGCCTTCGCTTGCCAAGAAACCGTCCATACCAAGCATTATGGGCGGAAAACCCTAAATTAGGGTTTGCGGCATATTACATGTGTCGCAAAACAGTCTCAACCGTCCATCTTCGCAGGCATAGATGGAGGGTGTAGATGTAGACTCAAAGGGCCCGGAGCATGTCGACACAATCACCGTGTGACCGCCTACACACTTGACCAATCGGTCAAATCCAACCATGGTTGGTTACAACAAAACCGTCCGCCCAAAAGAGCATGGTCGCGCGGCTTTGAAAGCCAAAATTAGGGTTCAAGCCATCACGCGCGTCCATCTTCTCCAAGCACGAATGGAGGGTCACAGATTAGATTAGCGAGTCCGGTCATACCAAAGCATGACCACCGTGGGCCCATCTAACTCTCCATGCGGTCGGCCAAGGCGTATCATGCCTGGCCAATCCAAAACGCCCGCTCAAACATGCGTGGCTACACTTCTCAAATTGCGAATCGATCTCGACCACTCAACTTCACCGGACGAATTGGGTGGCTTAGATCACGTTTCATGAGACGGTAAGACATAGGCGTGAACATCAACCTACCGTCTACACACCAAACTAACCGGCCAAGACCGACCAAGTCAGGTCGTCTTGGAAAACCCGCCAGGAAAAGGGTATGGCGCGCGGCTTCTTTGCGGTAAGAGATTTCTGCCGCAAATCAATCTCGACCGCTCCTCTTTGACGGTCAAATCGAGTGGCCCAGATCGCGCTTTCATGAGGGAACGGAATACAGGCACCTACACCATCATACCGTCAACACGCATGTATGGTCGGTCCTCTCCAAAATTCTTCCCACGCTTGGTTTCGACCAAGCTAAGGAGTGATGCTTGCGCACCTCTTTAAAAACCCTAATTTCACCAACGGTCGCAGATGAGTGTCTCAAACATCATCTCGTCCGTCCGACCTCACCAGCTTGGTTATACAACCCCGGTCGGGGAGTTATTTGGTTAGTGAGGAGTCATTACCCATCACTTTACCACACCGTAATGCAAGCACTCGCATAAAATACACACGATACTCCACAAGTATCGACTTTCCGAATAACGCAATTATTCAATTCAGCAGCATTACATGCTATCTTTCGTGGATCCACGATCCACATTCCAGACATCAATCATGTCACAAACTGGGGGATGCTTACTGGGGTATTGGTCTGGCGGTTTACAGCGTGCAGCGTGCAACGCGCCATCACAAGAACGTGTTAGGAAGTCATGGACGGTTAGAGATGAACTGGAGAAGTGGGCAAGACCGGTCGTATGCTACCGACACACAACTCCACCACTCCATCATTCCATTACCTCCACTTCCCACGAGAAACGTGAATGAGGCTCAATGACTTGTATAAATAGGTTCTCCGCCCTATTTCAAACAACAACAAGAGACGACAGAACAATACAAGTTCAGTCGACAGAAACCAAGTGTTAATACAAAAGAACCGTATTCAAACACTCGAGCCTTGTTTGCATCAACCGCAAGCCCGCTCATCTTTCATTACAAGTCATAAGCAAGCCAACATCTTCACAATCTCAACACCTTCTTCGCTTCCCTCCCTAAGATCAACCCCATCTCCTTCACTTTGTGACCGAAACAAGTCTGGAACGGCCATTTCTTGGTTTAGGCCGGACTTGCACAGATTGATCTCTCGAATCTACAAGCACTCACCGCGCAGTGCATTTGTTGAAGGTTTAGATTCATTCCTCATCCACACCCCAAATTACCAAATTCAGCAGGAGTAGTTTTCACCCATCAACAAAAGTGCACAAATTCAGTATGTTGCAAGGGTCAACAGGGTCAGTCGATGCTTTAGTTCTCACAGGTTATGCAAGTTGCAATTATCGCAAGAGATGTTTTCTCATGTGAGCATGGCATACAATTTCCAACCTCAAAGGTTCACTGGGTCAGCAGATGCAACAGTGAACAAAGTGCAGCACAAGCTCAACAGCTTCAGGGGCTGGGGCTTGGCTCAGGGCAGATGAAAACTAGGGGTATACCCCAGAACACACAAGGCACAGGGATGGAGTAATTCTATCAAGGTAACTTGTTGTTATGCATTCATGTCAATGAGTTCATGCTTATGCATAGCTTAGCTATATGTTGCAGGTTGTTATGCACAGCAACTAATTCAGCAAGCAAGCATTCAATTTCACAGATTATGCCATGGTACCATAGGTGCACAATTCAAACTATTACAGGGATGGATAGTGTTCAGTTGGGCAGATAGGTTATAAGGGAACATGTGGTCTGTCATTCATCAAATATGAAGTATAATTAAGCTCTAGGCTGACTAACCGGTTTTAGCTCCAATAACACTATATTCTGCTCCTCTTCCTTCCTTGTTTCCCTGAGATAAGTTGCAGGTACTGCTGGTGCAGGACTAGATGTACGCAAGGTAGAAAGACGTGTTATGCTCCCTTTTTACTCCGTTTTCGATTTTCATAACAGCAGTGTAAGTACCTGGTTTCTCAGGAAAAAAATTTAGTACACAGAAATTGTAAATACTCAAGAGGTATGAACTGCTGCTACAAACTGAGCTTAAAATATTTTCCACTAAGCTACAGATGCTGAAAATGTTGCAAAGTTGCCTTGAAACAGAAATGTCAGGCCAAGTCAGGCAAGCTTGAGCTCAACCTATGCCAGATGCTGAGTGCAATGCACTATTACCTTACAGTTTAGAGATCATGGGTCAAGTTACTGAGAAACCTTACACTGCTAGCTAATGAGTAGTGCCACACTTAAAATGTCAAGTTGAAGTGCAGGTGACAGGAATCTAGCACTTGTGGTTAGACCATATGTTGAGGTTAGAACAGCAGGTATCAGCAAGGTGACAAAGAGAGGTTAACACTACGATAGTAACTTTAGCGATGCTATGTACAGATGGATGAAGAATTAGGAAATCAAGCAAGCAAGAATAATCTCAAGACACCAAGACAAAGACAGTGCACGAGAGACAGATACTAAATACTAAATACAATGCACAAATGCAAAGACATATGCTAAATGCAATGATTCAAGGTTAATATGTACAGGGGTGAGTGGAAATCAGTAAAGGAAGCAAATTATCAACTTAGCACACGCCAAGTCCCCGGCAACGGCGCCAAAAACTTGGTAGGCTGGTAAAGGGGTCTAATTCTAATGCCTACATGTGATAACCGCAAGTGCACGGCGTCTATCGGAGACGTGGCAAGTACGGGTCGAACCACAGAGACTTGTGGTGCTACGGTTGCTCTAAAGGCTTACTTAACTGAGTTTCAGGTGATATTGTAACAACGGGGCTTTGTTGCCGATACGACCGAGATGTTATTGTGACAAGTGAATCGAAATAGTGAACTAAGATGTAACTAGTGACAATGGGGATACTAGGGTCTTCAAATCCACCTTTAACTTACACTATGTCTTCAACTCATGAATTTATTCTTGTTTCTATGGAGATAAGGGAGAGGTGTCAAATCTACCATATATCTAAGAAGTTTCTCCGATCGATAGCTTAATCACAACTAAAATATCTCTCCATAGCATTAATTGTCTATCTTAAGCACATGCCTAATCTAAGGATTAATAATAATCTGGTTGAGTTTGGGTTGTAGCATAATCTTCACAGAGATATTCTAACTACGGTGCATACAAGGCATACACTTTGTGAGAGCAAAGTGTTAACATCCGAGATTAAGTCTATCTTAAAAGTAATTAAGCACTCAAGAACAATACATGAAATATGAAAAACACGGTGATAAGCTAGGGTTTCATCTCAAACCCTAGCACTTTGATTTAGAACATCAAAAACAATAATTAATCTATAATTAAACCTAAATTGCTGCTCTGGCTAATCCAGGCATGGCTTCTATCATACACAGATTCTTCTATTTATACATTCCAAATTGCAAACCCTAATATTCTTCAAAATGGAAATTAAATGCTCACCCATTCGCCCATACCCTCTGAATCGAGCTCTCCTCTTGTCAATTCATCTCGGCGCTCCATGCGTCCATAGTTGGTGAAACCCTAGTTCTAGTTATCTACGATTTAGCTTCTAGGGTTATGAGAGAAGCTAAAAAGAGGTAGCTAGACCTAGAGAGAGTGCAAGGGAGGTTGTTGATGTTGTTCTTTGTGATGACGGGGAGATAGAGGTGGTGGTTTTGGTTTTGTCGGGGAGAGGAAGGAAGAGAGGAGAGGGATGGGTTGCGGTGGTCGGGGGTGAGGGGAAAGAGAAAAGGAAGAGAAGAAGAAGATGGGTCGATGAATATGGGGCTGATATAGGTAGTTGCGGTGTGAGGCGGGAGTAGCGAGGATGATGCACCACTGCGGCGAGTGTCGGATGTGGCGAGTGAAGATCTTAACGGCTCGGGGTGATTTGGAGTGATCTGGCGTTGCACGGGAGCGGCGAACTTCGAGGCGCGTGGAGGCAGCGACCGTTGGATGCGGAAGATAGAAATCTCAACTGCTTGGAGTGGACGGGCTCGGATCCGGGTCGCGGGTCGGGTCTAGCTCAAGCAAATGTTGTAGATGAGTTGCTACTTGTTGGGTTGCAACTGTTGTGCGCGCGGGCTTGGGCTATCTGCTCCATAGACGCTTGTCTCCAATTCTTCTGCTCTTTTGGCTCCTCAGATTCTCCGAGCTTTATTTATTACCTAAAAACACAAAATTAATTAATACAAATATTTATTCTTGAAAACACAGAATCTGGGATAATATCTGATTTCTAAGCGCAAAAGATGAGTAAAATGCCAATAAAAAGGTGTATAAATATGCACTATTTGGCACTCATCAAATGTACGATTTAAATATCTTACATCATACTATAATCTGAAGTGCGAAAACAATCGAGAAAATTGATTGAATAACGCTCGTTAACAATGCTATTTTTTTCGGGTACAAAATAGCAGATGCCTTTGTTTTTGTTTCATGAGATGAACGCAATAATGGCAACCTTTTTGACTACTATAACGAAAGAGTATGAACTCTTAATGTTGATATTAGACGACACCAATATTATCAATGCGATTTGGTTTAACTTTTCTTGTTTGTTCAAAAAATAAAGGGTCCTCAAAAGACGTGAAAATTATGATTCTAAGAATTAAAAAAGATTTTTGACATCTTAAATTGCTACTATTTTTTATGATAAGTTGTCTTTAATGCAGTAAATATTTAAAAGTATGTATAAGTGTAATAGTGTAATTCTAGTACCTTAACCCCTCCACTACAGAGAGGGAGATTCGTGCTTTTCATGGTCACAGAGGATTCTATCCAGGTTTATCAAGGATTTTTCCAAGGTTGCATAATCATTATGCCAATTCTTCGGCATTCAATCGTTTGATTTTTTTTTTTTATAACAACCCTTATCATTAATTTGTCCGAGATAATGTGTGATGTTAGGGATTATGCGGTCGGTACAGTATTAGGTCAGTGTACTGGGAAGCTACTACATGCCATTTATTATGCTTCCAGAACGTTGAATGATGCTCAACTGAATTACACGACACAAAAGAAGTGGCAACAATCATTTTTGCATTGGAAAATTTTTGTTTTTATTTTATGGTCGGAAAGTTGTTGTGTTTTCCAATCATGCATTACTTAGGTACTTACTTGCAAAGAAGGAAGCTAAACCAAGGATTTTTCAATGGATACTAATCTTACAATATTTTGATCTTGTAATTAAATACAAGAAAGGGATTGAGAACAACATTACAGATCACTTGAGTCGTCTTATTATAAAATAAGAAGCTATCTCGTTGCGTGAAAGCTTTCCATACGAGAAATTATTCTCAATATGCTGATTGATAAGCATGTAAGTGCAACACTTTTATACCCACATTTGTACAAGCTAGGTCTTGATATTTTGGCTAATAACACTATTTTAGTGCTTATGTAGAAAGTACAAATGAATTTGGTCATCCGAAAATAAATGGTTAAGTAGAAGCTAAAAAGGCATTTGCGACTCAAAATACCATATATTGCTTCAGTTCATGGCACCACAACCAGCACGAGTCAACTTGGATGCATGTTTAATTTTGTCAATCCCATTAATGAACTCATGGTCAAAGAAGACAAGATAACAAAGAATTAATTTTATTTATTTAAGAACGTGGAGCCACTAGTTGTTAAACAAAGAATATGAGTGGGTTGTCAGCTAGTGAATGGCAAGATGTTAAAGGATTCAACAAAATACTCTCATTTCTCATTCAAGTTGGTGATGTTCTTGGCAAAAGGAAGGGAATCTGAACCGGGTGGCGTCTGGTGAGTCAAGTAGCAGATTTTGACATCGACGAAAGTGGTCAGCATGAGCAGTTCTTGAGAGATTAGTATCAAAAAAGAATGAGTGGTATGTTGATTGTTTCGATGATGGTCTGGGTTCGATTGTTGTATGGGTATTTGATACAGTTATGAGGGGTTCGATCTGGATGATGAGAATGGTTGCATGCAATGAGGATGGTTTGTAGTTATACAAACTTTGGAGATGATTAATGGTGGCCGTGAATACATGAATGACGACGAGATCAAGCTTTGGTTCGAACTTTCAGAGGTACCCAACTGTTGCTTCTATCTTCGTCATAACAGTGGAGTATTTGTTAGCATTTTACAATAGTAAAAAACAAACCTGGGGATTCAAGACCGAGCAAAATGGTTAACTGGTGCTGCTGCCATTGTTTCATGGCAGAGATAGAGATATCACAGCGTGGTATATTCACGATAAAAAAAGTGGTGTCTTCTTTATCTTTGTGCCGATGGAGTTCAGCGCTGAGGAAACGAGATGGATTAGAGTTCGATGGAGTTGAGGTTATTGATATGGCTGGTTGTCGTGAATGATGTGCTGTCTTGGCTGGTGGGTTGCTGCTCGGAGTTTTGGAAGATAAGATACATGTAAAGTGGAGAAAGTGTTGTAGTCGAGACGGAGAAAGTTCGAGCTAGTTGCATACTTGCAGCTGGTAGTAGGAAGTAGGAGAAAGCTTCTGTAAACTGCAGTTATTGGAATTTGAGTCGGTGTTTGAGTTGGTTTTGTCGGTGATGGGATTTCTGGTGGTCGTGGCTGATAAATTTGGATGCAGTGGGTTTTATCTAAAATTTGTGTTAGTAGATGGACAACGAAAGTGTTAGCACTATCATATTGTGGTTGTCTTTAGTAAGTGTTTGAGTGTGTTTAGTAGAGTCACACATGTAGCTTGTGTAACGGTCCTTGTAAATCCAGGTTGTTATCTTTAACTGTAACTATCTTTATCAGACAACCTGACAGCATGTCTTCTTCTCTGTTGTATTTTTCTGCTTTATAAGCTTTTCTTGAGTCATGTAATCCTCAACAGAACTTGATACAACCAAACATAGTTTCCAAAGGGGAATATCCAACTTCCGCCATCAAAATTTTGCAACTTTCTTAATCCTGTGTTTTACTTTACAACATATCTTATTGATTCATCATGTCAAGAATTACCAGCAATTCTCTTAATTCCACTGCAAATCCCAACAACAACAATATACAATCAAGAAAAAATGACAATCTCAACAACAACAATCACAATTTTCCACCATTAACATCACCACCACCACCAGCACAACCACCTTCTTCATATCCACAATCTCCTGCTCCGAAACAATCTGATCCAACACAACCACAACCACAGTTTCAATCTCAACAACAAGTACCTTTAAATCAACAACAATTTGTTCAGCAACAAGCTTCAACTTCTCAATCTTTTTCTTTTCCATCATCACAACCACAACTGCAATCTTATAACAACAACTCTGTTTATCGTCTTACTCCTCTTCCGTTTCCAAATATCTCTATTTTTGTTTCAGCAAATTTGGATGGTTCTAATTTCCTTGTGTGGAAGGATCAAATGTCTTCGATCTTGATCAGTACCGATTTGTATGGGTTTGTTGATGGTTCAATTGAGACTCAGCCTCAATTTTTGTTTCACAACAATGTGCCTATGGTCAATCCAGTCTATCTTCAATGGCGTACATTAGATCAGTTTGTTGGATCCTGCATCAATGCCAATGTTTTACCTTCTCTTGCTACTGAATTGTTGGGGAAACCTATTGTTATAGATAAATGGATTCATCTCTCAAAAATCTTCACTCAACAATTCTTTGCTCGAAAGTCTCAATTACGAGTACAACTTCACTCAATCAGGAGAGGTAATTCTTCAATCTTTGATTATATGCATCAAACCAAATCTATCTCTGATTCTTTAGCTGAAATTAGTGAACCTGTTCAAGATGATGATCTTGTTATGTATACATTGTCTGGATTGGGAAGTGAATATGCACATTTTGTTATTACGTTTCAAAATCGAGAAGTTCCTCTTTATTTTGCTGAATTACTATCAAGACTGATTAATCATGAGCAATGGATCAAAGAGAAACAATCTGAGTCTTATCCTCTAGTTGTTGATCCTACCAATCCTACTTTCTTTGTTCGTAAACATAATTCTAATTTCAAGAAAGCACAATCTTCAAATCCTTCTTACACACCCAAATTTCCCTCTTACACACCAAAACCTCCCCCTTCAGCTTCCTCAAATGTCTCCTCTGATCCTCCTGGCTTTATCTTCAAGAAATGAGAGTTTAACCCTAACATAGTTGTTGATTATGGTGACATTCCTTGTCAAATCTGCAATAAGACAGGTCATTTTGCAAATAGGTGTAAATACATGTATGCTGCTTCAAGAAACAACAATCCTCCAATGCAAAAAGCTTTTGTTGGTTTTGAGATAACTTCTCCTGCTTTCAAACCTTGGTCTCCTGCTGAGTCAATGACATATTAATCTGGCCCCGGTGAGTGTTCTACAGCTCCTACTGGCCATTGGAGTTGTAATGATCAAGGACCAATATGGATACCAGACTCTGGAGATACTAGTCAGATGACCAACAATCCTGTAATCATGACTAACACTGAGGAATTCATTGGAGATGATCAGGTTATGGTTGGTGATGGTAAGCTTTTACCAATAACTCTAACTGGCTCCAGTACTATACTTTCTTCTAATGGTGATACTTCTTTTGATTTACATAATGTTCTGTATGTTCCTCATATTAAGCACAACTTACTCTCAATTGCCAAATTCACTATTGAGAATATTAATAATTGTTCTTTTGAATTCTTTCCATGGGGTTATGAAATCAAGTCTCTTCCCAATATAAAAATGCTGGAAAAAGGACCTATGCTACAAAATATATATCCACTTCAGTCCATCAACCTCAAAAGAGGTGATGCCTTTTCTCCTTCAGTTCCCTCTGCTTCACCAATTACTTCCTTTGCCTCTTTGCTTGCTTCTCCAACTCTGTGGCATCAAATACTTGGCCATCCAAGCTTCAAAGTTGTGATTAAACTTCATACAGTATGTTCCATTCAGCTCTCCAATAAAGCTTTTGAGTCAGTTTTTACCTCTTACAAACTTGGCAAAAGTCATAGTTTACCTTTTGTAGCATCTCCTAATAATTCTAGTCAGCCATTGGCTCTTGTGCACTGTGACATTTGGGGTCCTGAACCCAGTTTATCCCATTTAGGATTCAAGTATTTCATTCTTTTCATTGATGATTTCAGCAAATTCAACTGGATTTATTCTATGAAATGTAGATCTGAAAGTCTCAATTGTTTCATGTTGTTTAAATGGAAAAGTTATTGGATTTCAAAGTTAAGGAATTTCAGTGTGATGGTGCTTGTGAATTAGTTAAAGGTCCTTTCAGAAAGTTTCTTGATACTCAGGGGATATCTTTAAGAATTTCTTGTCCTAATCTGCATCAACAATATGGTGCTGCTGAAAGAAAAATTAGACAAATTACAGAAATGGGGAATATATTATCCTTCAATGCTTCTCTACCCAAGAGGTTCTGGTTTGATTCATTCTTGACTGCAACTTATCTTATTAACAGAGTCCCTACAAAATTACTGCAGTACAAATGTCCTTATCAAGTTCTTTTTGGGAAGTGTCCAGATTACAAGTTTCTAAAAGTCTTTGGATGTCTATGTTTTCCCCTTCTTGCTAATTGCAAGCAAGATAAGCTTAGTTCTAAATTTTCCTGTGTGTTTCTTGGATACAGTCCTTCTCATAAAGGCTACAGATGTTATGATCATGTATCTCACAGAGTGTTTACATATGTTAATGTTGTTTTCAATGAAGCAGTCTTTCCTTTTAGACCATCATCTACTAAGGCTGTTTGTTCTTTGCCTACATCTTCAGTACCAGTTTCTACTTCTACAACATTATTTTCTCCAAAAAGTGACCAACCTCTATCACCTACAGAATTGCTTCCTGCAGCATTACCTTCTTCAACACCTGAACAACCTGCAGACTTATCTACTTCTGCTCCTACATCAATTGAGGTACCTACTTCTGCTCATACTATTTACACTAGATCAAAATCTAGAGTTAATAAGAAGAAATCTTTAGGTCATAACGTTGTGGCTTATTCTCACACAAAACATCCAGTCCCATTGGCTCTTAGTGTTGTTATTCAAAGAAATGAATTAACTGCTCCTAAAACTTTCAAGGAGTCTGCTAAAAATCTTATTAACAGAGTCCCTACAAAATTACTGCAGTACAAATATCCTTATCAAGTTCTTTTTGGGAAGTGTCCAGATTACAAGTTTCTAAAAGTCTTTGGATGTCTATGTTTTCCTCATCTTGCTAATTGCAAGCAAGATAAGCTTAGTTCTAAATTTTCCTGTATGTTTCTTGGATACAGTCCTTCTCATAAAGGCTACAGATGTTATGATCATGTATCTCACAGAGTGTTTACATATGTTAATGTTGTTTTCAATGAAGCAGTCTTTCCTTTTAGACCATCATCTACTAAGGCTGTTTGTTCTTTGCCTACATCTTCATTACCAGTTTCTACTTCTACAACATTGTTTTCTCCAAAAAGTGACCAACCTCTATCACCTACAGAATTGCTTCCTGCAGCATTACCTTCTTCAACACCTGAACAACCTGCAGACTTATCTACTTCTGCTCCTACATCAATTGAGGTACCTACTTCTGCTCATACTATTTGCACTAGATCAAAATCTAGAGTTAATAAGAAGAAATCTTTAGGTCATAACTTTGTGGCTTATTCTCACACAAAACATCCAGTCCCATTGGCTCTTAGTGTTGTTATTCAAAGAAATGAATTAACTGCTCCTAAAACTTTCAAGGAGTCTGCTAAAAATCCCAACTGGGTTGTCTCTATGCAAGAAGAACATGATGCTTTATATGCCAATAATACTTTTGAGTATGTTCCTTATGAACCAGGAATGGATGTTTTAGGATGCAAATGGGTTTATAGGACCAAACTTAAGTCTGATGGTACTCTTGAAAGATTTAAATCTAGACTGGTAGCAAAGGGTTATCATCAAGTTGATGAGGGTGGAATTTGAGGAAACTTTTAGCCCTGTAGTCAAAGTTACAACTATTAGATGTGTTCTTAGTCTTGCTTTAAGTAATATATGGTCTATCAAATGCTTTTTTTGATGGTGATCTCAATGAAGATGTGTACATGGAACAACCACCTGGCTTTGTATCAGCTGAGCATCCTTCTTATGTTTGCAAATTAAAGAAATCTCTATATGGCCTTAAACAGGCACCAAGAGCATGGTATGATAAGCTGAGTAGTTTTTTACTTCAATATGGTTTCAAAAGATCCGAGGTTGATCATTCAATGTTTTTTTTAGACAAGGTGTTACTCAGATGATTCTTCTTGTCTATTTAGATGACATTATTTTAGTTGGTTCTTCAGACTCTCTACTCTCTGACTGTGTTACTTCTATGGAGACCACTTTTGCAATGAAAGATTTAGGTGCTCTCAGTTATTACTGGGTATTGAGGCAACTACATATTCTGCTACTAATTTTATGGTGCTCACTCAGACCAAATACTCCCTTGAGTTACTTAAGAAGTTTGACATGCTTGAATCATAACCTTGCAAAACTCCAGTTGCTCAGGGAAAAAGAGCTTCTCTTTATGATGGTACTCTCTTAGCCGATCCTTCTTATTACAGATAAATTGTTGGCAGTCTCCAGTATCTTACAATAACTAGACCAGATATCAGTTTTGGTGTTAATTGTATCTCTCAATTCATGCATCAACCAACTGATGTTCATTTACAGTTAGCTAAAAAGATTCTGAGGTATGTCAAGGGTTCCCTTGGTTATGGTATTACTCTTAGTGGTGGGGATTGTACTACTATTACTGCCTATTGTGATGGTGATTGGGCAGGTTGTCCTGATTCTAGAAAATCCACAACTGGTTACTGTGTGTTTCTTGGTTCCAATTTAGTGGCTTGGTCATCTAAGAAACAACCTACTATATCCAATTCCTCCATTGAAGCAGAATACAAGTCACTTGTTGTTGCTGCCTCTGAAGTCAGATGGGTGTCTTATCTTCTTCATGAATTGCAATTTGATTGTCAGTTTCCCTGCACTATTTACCGTGATAATGTAGGTGCTGCTCACTTAGCTAACAATCCAGTTTTTCATGCTAGAACCAAGCATGTTGAAATTGATTATCACACTGTCAGGAGTTTGGTAGCTACTGGTTTTCTTCTTTTCAAATACATTTCATCTCTGTTACAGCTTGCAGATGTCTTCACCAAAGTCCTATCCAAAAGTTTGTTCTTCAAACTGCAGTCCAAACTGAAGCAGTCTTGTAGTCCTCAGTTTGAGGGGGGTTGTTAGCACTATCATATTATGAGTCTTTAGTAAGTGTCTGAGTGTGTTTAATAGATTCACACATGTGACTTGTGTAACGGTCTTTGTAAATTCAGGCTGCCATCTTTAACTGTAACTATCTTTATCAGATAGCCTGACAGCCTGTCTTCTTCTCTGTTGCATTTTTCTGCTTTATAAGCTTTTCTTAAGTCATGTAATCTTCAACAGAACTTAATAACTTAATACAACCAAACATAGCTTCTACAGAAAGGTGTTGGATGAATTGATAGCTGACAGAAATGGTAGTAGTAGTTGGAGTCTTGGTACACTCCGTTCAGAGAAGAGAAGTTTGATGTTGCCTGGATTTGGAAGGAGTTGGATTAGGTATTTTGGCATGCCGGTGATGTTCTAGCTGGTTAGGAACGAACATAATGGGAAGTGGTGATGATGGCTAGTAATAAGAATGCTTGGAAAGTTGGAGTGAACTGAGAAAGTGATGCTCTCAGCCATGAGTTCGATGTTTTGTTGGCTGGGAAGAATCATCGGGTGCAGCTGCGGGTGATTCTCACGGTACTGTTGGTTGTGAAACTCTGTGTTGTTAACGGAGGAAGCTACTGGATGGTCACAAAATAGAACTGGTGGCAGGGTCGACGGTAATGGTTGCAATCGATGGTTAGAAGTTCAGTTCTGTAGCCGGAGATGGACATAAGGTGCATGGTCGGATTTAGGAAGGAGCGAGACTACAAAAGTTGGTACTGCTGTGAAAAGAAATTGGTACAAGGGCTTGGTTTTCAAAATTGTAATCATTTATTCAACTGGGCCTTATCAGTATCTGCTAGGTCTTATTTTAGCTTTCTCGCAACATCAATAAAGAGGAAAAACAGATAAAAAAAAAGGGGAGGCCGGCTGTAGAGCCAAAACTAGAAAGAAGGGAGGAGGTTGACGACGGAGCTACGGCTACAAATCCGTAGTGCTTATCTTCAATTTGTTTATGGATTTTGAGAAATCCATATTTGGTTAGATATTTTTGTAAACTATTTGGGGTATTAGACTATTTGAATTGATTAATTTAGCAAAAAAACCATTATGATATACATAAATTAATCTTTGAATATTGTTTATTGATTTATGGAAAATTAGTTGTTGCTTCATTAAAACCTATGAGCATAATGAATTAGTTTTACGAATATGTTTCTTATTATTATTTGATAATCTATTCTTCGATTAATTATTTGATGGCTTATGCTTAGAAAATCCGAATAATATTTGTGAACAAAATTTAGTTTCGTATAACTTTCTCACTGATGCAATTTGATGGTGCATGTAAGGACCCTCAAGCACGTCAACGCTATTAGACTAGTCAAGGGACGATTTAACCGCTAATGACTCGATTAGTAATTGTAGATTTTAATTATTAGGAATTAATCTAACAACAATTTAGATACGAAACTAGTACCGATGGATAGATCTCAAAAAGTTACGTGGAATGGACTACTCGAACGTGCCAATCGGATACTGGATGAAGAAGATTTCTCAATTTGTTTACGGAGGGTAAAATAGTCTTTTTACAGATAACCGACCTGGCTGACCTTATCATTTGGGTAGGTGCCTTTATCATTTATCTTTGGCCTTATCACCAAATTCGTGTCGAAGAGAAATTCATTCTCTTTTTATTTTTCTCTTTCTTTATCTCTGTTCTTCCTCTCTTTCCCTCTGTTGATTTCAATCTCAGAGATCTTAGTTTCTTTTGTGTGAGGGATTCATGCAAGCTTTTTAGATCAATGAATCAAATAATATGGTGTAGCATATGAGGTTGTTTAAGCACTGTGTGAGCCTTTTTGCTAACTTTAGAGTGCTTGTGTGATTAATAGTTAGTTGTTATTAACAACGATCGATCTAAAGAATGAACCAGCGGATTATGGATCTCGAGGTAGTCGAGGCTTGTCATCAAATGAGGTGGGAATCTATAATGAACTCTCTTGTATTCATTATTATTTTATAAATTTATCTAAAGGCATGCTTATCTTTGTTACTATATGATATGTGTATGCATGTATTATTTGTGTGTAATACAAACTAGTTTTGTTTTACATTTTGGGATGGGCTTGGATCTTTAGAAACCTGGCATTTTTAGGGGCGACCCCAAAAGAATTAGGGGCGACACAAAATGACAAAAAAGGTCACCCAAACCTAAAACAAAGCCAACCCTTATCTCAAATTTTTCAAAATGGCAAATATGCCCTCCATAATCGGTAGTTAACTCTACAATCGGGAGAAATTTGTTATATAGAGGATATTCCATTTTCATATGATTGAGAATTTCCACAATCGGTAGTTTCATGATGTTTATTGCCTACGGATTGTACAATCGGTAGTTTCATAATGTTTATTGCCTCCCGATTATGGTAATAGCCCCAAATTCGAAATTTTCAAAAACCAATAGGAATTTTAGATTGAGAATTTCCACAATCGGTAGTTTCATGATGTTTATTGCCTACCGATTGTACAATCGGTAGTTTCATAATGTTTATTGCCTCCCGATTATGGTAATAGCCCCAAATTCGAAATTTTCAAAAACCAATAGGAATTTTAGATTGAGAATTTCCACAATCGGTAGTTTCATGATGTTTATTGCCTACCGATTGTACAATCGGTAGTTTCATAATGTTTATTGCCTCCCGATTATAGTAATAGCCCCAAATTCGAAATTTTCAAAAACCAATAGGAATTTTAGATTTCTTTATTTCCACAATCGGTAGTTTCATGATGTTTATTGCCTACCGATTGTACAATCGGTAGTTTCATAATGTTTATTGCCTCCCGATTATGGTAATAGCCCCAAATTCGAAATTTTCAAAAACCAATAGGAATTTTAGATTTCTCTATTTCCACAATCGGTAGTTTCATGATGTTTATTGCCTACCGATTGTACAATCGGTAGTTTCATAATGTTTATTTCCTCCCGATTATGGTAATAGCCCCAAATTCGAAATTTTCAAAAACCAATAAGAATTTTAGATTTCTCTATTTCCACAATCGGTAGTTTCATGATGTTTATTGCCTACCGATTGTACAATCGCTAGTTTCATAATGTTTATTGCCTCACGATTATGGTAATAGCCCCAAATTCGAAATTTTCAAAAACCAATAGGAATTTTAGATTTCTCTATTTCCACAATCGGTAGTTTCATGATGTTTATTGCCTACCGATTGTACAATCGGTAGTTTCATAATGTTTATTGCCTCCCGATTATGGTAATAGCCCCAAATTCGAAATTTTCAAAAACCAATAGGAATTTTAGATTTCTCTATTTCCACAATCGGTAGTTTTATGATGTTTATTGCCTACCGATTGTACAATCGGTAGTTTCATAATGTTTATTGCCTCCCGATTATGGTAATAGCCCCAAATTCGAAATTTTCAAAAACCAATAGGAATTTTAGATTTCTCTATTTCCACAATCGGTAGTTTCATGATGTTTATTGCCTCCCGATTATGGTCGTAGCCTCAAATTTAATTATTTCAAAAACCAAAGATAGGAAGAAAAGAACATAGTCACAATCGGTAGATAATTTTTTTCCTAAACTACCGATTATGAAGGGACATATAAGTATTTTCAACATATTTTGTCATTTTGTGTCGCCCTAATTCTTTCGGGGTCGCCCCTAAAAATGCCAGGTTTAGAAACAACTAATATATGTGTTTTGGGAGTATTTACTTATTTTTCAAAAGGTGATTCTTTTCATTGACTGGAAAGCATTTACATTCTTTACTTATTGTTAGCATGAAAGGGAGAAGGTTTCCTTTTGATTGGTATGAGATATGTGTCCCACACTTTTAGAATTTACGCACAACTATTAGGCTTGGTAACGTGTTCTAGTTGATTATTATTAATTTTATGCAACTATTAGGCTTGGTAACGTGTTCAAGTTGATTATTATTAATTTTATTGTCCGGTCAACTCATGTCTCATACATGGATGTTTACTATTTCTTTTAAATTACTTTCAAAAGTTATTATATCATGTTTTGGTGTTTGGAGAGAATGATGTTGAGAATCTTATGTCTGATTGTTGGATTTGACTTGCGAGAGGTATATGGTTCTCCATGTTAAAGTTCTTCCGTTGGCTATAACGTTAACACCATTAGATCTCTTTGAATACTTGTTATGTAGAGTGCGCGTATAATAAGGTACTGGTAAGGTACAAATCTTATATGACTACGGGGCCGTCAAACCTTAGGGCGCTTTAATGATCATTGAAGGATCCACAAGAGTCACGCCTTACTACTCCGAAGGATTACGTCACCCAACTACTATTTCTGTTGTGAATGTATGTCGGATGATTGGTTGGTAGAACTTTATATTTTTCGTATAACTTATTATCTTAATATGTTTTATTTGTTTTTCGTATTTTATCGGTTTTCAGTAAAACCTGCATTGTCTTTAAATCATTCTAGTGATTACTTGAAAGTTAGTTATTGTTTTTACTGGGCACCCTTCGGGATGATGTGCTCACCCAATTCCCATTTTCAGTTTCAGAGACAGATCAAGATGTGCACGTGGCGTTGAAAGCTTCGAGGGGTTGGTTAGCTTCCGTTATGTTTATTTTGTGTTTATATTCTATTTGTAAATCAACTCACTATTAAATATGTATCACTTGAGATGAGTTCTTGTATTTATTTCAGAGAGGGCTTATATTCGGGTTAATCTTTGTTTAGAAATTCTTTCTTAGTATTTTAAATAGATGTTTTAGATCGTTAGTGCCTTTTTTTATAGTTAACCTCTTGGATTAGTCGGCTTCTAGCTTAGGGGGCGCTACAATGCATGCTTGGATTTAGTCTTTTGATGTGCTATGCTTAGGGTATACCAGTGATATTTGCGACGCTAATACATATAATAGGTGATGTCGATAGAACGGGCAAAAAACATATATTCATGAGTTATGTTTCATTTCAGTAATTGAATACAAATAGTAGTTGAAACTATAAACCCTGGTTACCGGTTCTCTCACTGCGAGTTCACTTTATTAGTTTACTTTAATTTTATTATTTCATTTTCAATTTCAAAAATCCAAAAATATTGTTTCTGGTTAAGTTATTAGAGATATTGATTACGCTATTTCCACCGCTCCCTGTGGGTTCGACCCATACTTGCCTATGTCTACTAGTTGGACACCGTGTGATTGCGGTTATTATATATAGGTATTCCCAGAATCCTATCACTGATATTGTGAATTATTTATTGTCTAAACAAACGCCAAATAACTTTTCTCGTGCTGAGAGGGACAAATTATTCTCAATACATCTAGGATGATCCATACATATGGAAACATTATTCAGACCCATTTATAGGAAGGTGCATATCCATATCTGAATTCAACTATATCTTGTATTTTTTCATTCATATGCTTGTGGAGGACGCTTTGGGTCTAAAAGAATCGCACTCAAGTTAGTTAAGAATGGATTCTTTCGGTCACCTTTATCCATAGATGCATATATAAATTTTGTGCTACTTGTGATCGATGTTAGAGAACGGGAAATCTTGATGCTCGAAGTCAAATGCCACAAACTGTCATACTCTTTGTTGAATTCTTTGATATTGGTGAATTGATTTTATGGGGCCTTTTGTTATTTCTTTTGGTAAATTTTGTATCATATTATGTCTCGGAATTGGTGAAAGCTAAAGCCACCCCTACTAATGACTCTAAAGTAGTTACAAATTTTTTAAAGAATATATTTTTCAAAGGTTTGGAACTCCAATAGCCATAATCAGTGACAAAACAAGTTCATTCAAGAATTTTTAAAGAAGTACAATATATCACACAAGATAACAACACCATATCATCCACAAATTGACAGGTAAGATGCAACATCAAATCGAGACGTGAATTCCAAACTAAAGAAGACATTGAAACCTACAAGGAAGGATTGAATTTTAGTTACGAATTGATGACGCATTGTGGGCCTTTAAGACCACGTACAAAATGCCTATTAGGATGTCTCTTTTCAGGCGTGCATACGGTAAACTACGTTATCTTTCGGTTGAAATCGGGCATAAAGATTTTTGGTCTATTCAATTGTGAAATATGGATATGGAAGGTGCAGGAAAGAAAGGAAAACTCCAACTCAATAAAATAAAAAAGATTCGTAATAATGTATATGAAAGTTCACGTGTTCACAAGGAGAAGACAAAGACTTTTCATGATAAGATGATTTCTAGAAAATACTTTCGTGTTGGACAGAAAGCTGTGTTGTTTAATTCCATCTTGTTTTATTTCATGGTAAATTATGTTCTCGTTGGATATGTCATTTTATTGTGCTTCATGTTTTTCCTCATGGTCAGTAGATATTCAAAGTTTATCTATGGGAAATAAGATAAAGGTGAATGGATATTGATTAAAACCATACTAAGATTTACTCTTTTCAAAAGGTTATAAAGAGGACTAATCGTAGCTACCTTACAATATCAATCTGAAAACAAACATGAAATTTGTGGAATTATGAAGTCCGAAACAAATATAAGTTTATAATTTATATCGATCTTATTTACTGATCAATAGTTATTGAATGGTCGTGTAGCAGAAGAGGTATACCTTAGAATAAACAAGGGATACAATGATCAAAATAAGATTCTGGATGTCAACAACTATCAAAAGATAGTCTGACTGGGCTTCAAGAATCCCTTAGTGAAGACTTAAAAATATCTAGCAAGCCTAGGTATTTAAAGGATATGACTCTAGCCGCAACTAGGAAACAACGTGGCATGATTCAAATTCTAGTATGCATAGGATCCCATATTTTATAATGATGAACAAGGCTAGGTATCTTAGAATAAAAGTTGAGTTCGTGAACTAGTTTCTCTGTTTACGAATTATTTGGATACCAAGAAAACTAAACTTCTCAATATAGATTGATTCATTTAAGCATGTGAGAAGTTTGCCTTAATTTACAAAGGAAAAATGTCCACCCGCATATTACCGATATAATTGTTGTGCACAAAAGGTTAGACCAGGAAAAATGGTTAAATTGTATATGAACCATCAAGAAATAATGGAGTTTGATTAGTCTCCGAGACACGTGAACTGTCAAAAATAGTTCGTGAACAATATTATCATCTCGTAGTTCATGAAATTTTTATATCTACAAGTTCGCGGACGGTCCAAATCAGTTTGTGTACTTGAATTATAAAAAGTATCCAGGAACATGTCAAAATCAACCAGTTCGTGAACCAACCAAATAAGTTTTTGTATGCGAGTTAATAAGAGATTTTATTTAACAAATATATTATCAATAAAATTCAAAGTTCATATACTGACCAAATCAGTTCGTGAATATGAATGCAACTTGATGTCTCCTAGGAATGTCTTTCACATTTATGATTTATTGAAGAATAAATTTTCCTCAACCTATTATGCGATAGTTCCTTTAGAACTTCCATTTCTTGAATATAAATTTCAAGATTCTTCAAGTACTAGTTTGAAATTAAAACTGCTTCTTTGCAACTTTCATCGTAATACCAAAGTCATACAACATTGTCTCGGTAAAAATAATGAGTAAATAGGATAGTCTTTTTTCACATACCTTTGTTGATGAAGTCCTCGCAGATTTCTTTGTTTTCCTCCAGTCTTCAAGCTTCAAGGGCCAATTTGTGATACTTAACTACCATACTCTAATCCTATATTTCTTCGTTGTTCTGATACTCAACTACAATACTTTAACCCTAGTCTGAGACTGACTTTAGTAGGCTATAAATCTAGATATATTTTTGATTACAACAAGGACATACTAATACTTGTGAATTTGACCGAGCGATGCTATAACAATTATTTTTAGGTATATTCTTAATAATGATGATGATGAAGAGTATGGTTATACATCAGGTTCCCAGAGAAGAAACATTTTAGAACATTGCTTGGTTGAAACCACTAAGCATTCGTATGTCAAGTTTAGTTTCGAAACTCGGAGTCGCTTTAGTCGATTAATAAAGTCAACATCATTTGGTTAAATGAGAAACATGGAAATATTGAGACTTGATCTAATTACTCCTGAAGACCTAAAGATATATCGAAAAAATATATGAAAACACAGTCATTCGGTTCGAGGTTAGTAACTACACAGTTGGATTATTTGATTTCTATCTTTTATTTGTTCAAGTCTGTATTCATTAAAAACATAACATGCAAAGTTAAGTTTCACAATGACTTTATTATTCATAACTTGGTCATTATATTATGATCAAAGTATCATTAAGGAATGATATACAATAATTACTTCTACAACTTAAGTATATGGAGTTACAAAGTATCGTTTGTCTATGGACTTCGTTTTCTCGATACTACACTAATTGGTGACTTGTTATTATTTAGTCTGTTGAACTTCCAGTTGAATCCAAACCTTGGAATTATGTTTTAAAGCGATTTTAGAAACATAATCTGTGGAAGTAGACTTGCAATACTTGCTTCGTAGTTGAAATCGAGGTTCAGGACCGAACCCAGGATCGATCATAGAATACCGATCCCTTATGACATGGGTCGACCCCAATTCAGGGATCGGTTTTGACTATGTCAACTTGATTTTACATTTTCCACATGTCTGTTATCTTTGGATTTTTTTAGATATCGAGATGTACATGAGTTAGACTAGGAATGTTCATAAATACTGACATCGTGAATTGAACATGTGCTAAACTATAATATCTTATTGTTCAAGTATATTTCTTTGATATTCATGGAAATATCATGGAAACCGATTTTTCTATTTCGGTATCGAATTACATGAATACCAAATCCCTGAGGTTTGCATATCTCTAGTTGCCCAGAGGTTTTCATATCTCTAGTTTCTATATTAGTAAAGTATATGGATGTGTACTACCTAATATTAATTGTTATCTATGAGAAAAATCAGTTTATGAGTTGGAATACAAATGGTATTTGCCAATTTTAGAAATAAATATATATTGCATATCTTAAGGATTTGAAAATTGGTATATCTTGTTTCTAAACAAGCCTTGGTCATAATCTTATAAATATAGAAGTCTTGTATTCTTACGAACTCATCCCTTAAACACTCATCTTGATTGG
Source organism: Papaver armeniacum (assembly GCA_023531295.1). Taxonomy (NCBI): domain Eukaryota; kingdom Viridiplantae; phylum Streptophyta; class Magnoliopsida; order Ranunculales; family Papaveraceae; genus Papaver; species Papaver armeniacum. The sequence continues at coordinate 48,025 of JAJJWW010002792.1, forward strand.
GCGTGTAGGAAGCCAACTTGTTAAGAGATAGGAGTAATCTAATAAGGTGAATCATCTTGCGTTGCCTCCATTTAAAGTCTTCTTTGGGATCAAAAAGCCTTTAGTAATACCCTTGGTGAGAAATTAAATTGTATTGTTATTTAAGTTTTTTTTTAAAAAGTTTTTAATTTTTTATTGTTTTTATCGTCAAGTTGCCTTCTCTCAAGAGGAAAATTGTCGTTGTTGATTCCAAAATTGGATCTAGAATCTAGTCGCCTTCTTTAATGGCGGCAACAATATTTGTTGACTATAAGAATGCAGCCAGCATTGGTTGTTGACTCTATAATAGCCTAAATTCTAGGGTCAACAACAAATATTGCCTTCACAACATTTGAGCCTATATTAGATGTTGACTTTAAAAACCAGATCCAACATTTTCACCAGAGTATAGCTTCCGGAAACAACAACCGATTTGATTCCTAGACTGAAGCCAACATTGATTGTTGACTCTAGTCTGGGTTCGACAACCAATGTTGGCATCATAATTATTTGTAGCTAGCGTAGAATGCTGACTCCATAATTGGATCCAATATTGATTGTTGCAACCAAACCCCAATTTTATATCGATCTTGTTCTTAGTTATGGAAGACGAGAATCACATTCTATTTTTACCTCTAATGTAACACCTCAAATTCGGCAGATAAATTGCGCTGAATAAAATAGAAGCAATGATATGATGTGGACTAACACCAAGGCGTTTTCAGCATAATGACTTGTAGTTGAAAGAAAACTTTATTGGTAGGCGTGCTCGGGAGGAGAAATCTATGGATGGATGACCACCTGTAAAGTTGTTACTGGATGACCATAATGGTGCCCGTTAAAACTCTGGCATTGTTACATGACCACAATAACTAAGTGGGACAATATCAGTAGGGGTAGGATCATTACATTTGATCTGTGTTGTAGTTGTAATAAAAGAGAATCAAATCCTTACACCAAGTTACAGAATACAGACCCTAATTTCTTCAATGTTTTGGTTGGGTTTTCTTATATTTCTTTGTTGATCGATTTTGCTTTGATCTTCTTGTAAAGCAAGATCAAACTGTTTTGTTGCTTTAACTTTATTTGATTTTTTGTATTTTCTCAGATATTTTGGACATGTTTTCAAATTTCTTCGGAATATAACGAGAGTGAGAGAGGTATACAGAGAAAAACTAGCAAGCTTGGAATTTATTTGTTTGAAAGAGGGGACAATTAGATATTTTATTGGAGAGGTATTCTATTTGTACGATATTTGATCTAGCAACATCGCAACTATCAACCATTGGAAAACATGAATGACACTTAAACAATTCAATTATTGTTGGGAATATATTTTCAAAACATAAATTTATTCCCAATCAATATGTTTTTATAGCCTTTATTGAAAGAAATTAATTTTTGTTATAATTAATTTGACCGTTTCATATTTTTAGTTTTAATGCTGTTAACTACACCATTATACTTTGAGAGTTTCATTTTGTGGTTTTTAATGGTGTTAACTCAACCATAGTAACATTTTCATGAACATTTAATTGTTTTGAAACTCTTGACTATAAATCAGAATTTTGGTTGGAAAAATAATTAGAGAGAGTTTTTCTTTTATGTTTTGGTGTTAAAAAAAGAACTCGGAGAGTGGTTGAAATCCTTTTTGTTGTGAGAGAGGTTTTTTTTTATGCCTTGAGTTTACAAAAGAAAAGATTTTTATTTTTAGAGAAAGAAAATAAGTGTGTGAACATCTCTTATTTTTCTAAATGAATTTCTGAGCAAGAATGAAGTGTAGAAGTTTCATATCCTCTCACCGTGCAAGAGAGATTGTGTAAGAGATTGATCTCGGCTGTTTTATCCTGGGGACGACGAGCCATTGAAGAACTGCTTGCACAATCTTGGGCAGAGCCGCGAAACGTCTTAAAGATAGCGACCTAGTCCGCGACTCAGCCATAACGTTGTTTGTTTCGTGTTTGATTTTATTTGTTGTGCAGGCATAATTCGACAATTGTTCCAACAATTTTAAGACGTTTTATTCTGCCACACGAATCAAAAGAAACGATTGCTGAAACGCGATAAGTATCATTGTTTTATTTCGTTTTATAGAATTTTAACTTGTATAATTTTTCTTTAGCGATTGAATATGATGCTAGAGATTTTAGGTCACATTGTACCTAAAATTAATTTTATGTCTAATATTGATGGACTAGGATTTAACATGTTTATGATTTTTCTTTATGAAAATTTTAATTTAAGAAAATATTGTTGATGATAAACGAATGTTTTTTAACATGTGGTTGAATTTTATGTGCATCTATTTAACTATAACAAATTGGGTCTAGAAATTTTTACTAGATATACTGGACATCATGAGGATAAACCACGTCAAATTTCAGATTTTTTGGAGTCTGAAAAGTATTCTTAGAGTATTTTACAAAACTGCATAACGTTGCTGAAAATTTCTGACGGGTAGAAATTTAATCCTGATTAATTACGTTTTTCTGATATTTGTGTTAATATTTTGGGTTTATGTGTAAGATGAAACTTGTAAATCATGAACTTATCTTCAAAATCCATTTTGAAATTTCTGTTTGGATTTTTAATTTGAGAGATGTGGTGATTTCGAAATTGTTGTGTATATATGTCCAAAATAGGAGACATGATACTTGAGATTAGAGATTAGAGATGTAAGAAATTACTTTAAAATCATGTTTTGATTCTAGTACTTCATACTCTTGTTTTGATAAAGAAAAAGAAGATCATTGTTAGCAATCAAACTAATACACTACATATGTTGATAAAATGCTTATTAGAAAATTGTAAATACATGATGTTATAACTAAAGAACTTTGTATCTTTGGTTAATATTTAAGAGAAGATTAGAGTACTAATTTTGTGAATGGTATTGAAGTAATTATGTAAGTGCATACCTTGCTTATTTTTGGTTTCAAATGCTCACATGTACATGATTGTGAAAGGTGAAAACTCACTTACTTGAGCAAGTTTTTATTTTCCTATGAAATAAAAATTGCGGGAGATTAATCGATGTGAGGAGCGATGGGGTTGCTGATTTCTTTGTTGGTGCGCAAAGAATGAACAATGGTTTATAACCAATTGAGCTTTAAAAGCAATTGAGGTATGTTTGATGAACTATTTGTAGTTATCGTAGTGATCAAATAATGGCATTCTAAATTGAACAAATTGATTGTTTAATCTTAGAATAAATTTTAGGGAAACAAGATATTGAGAATATTGTGTATGACAATAAACATGTGACTCATATAATTATGAGATATAATTTTATACGAATCCAAAACCGAAATAATTAGAAACCTAGTCAAAACTAATGTGAATATCAACTCTCACCAATAAATGAACATAATATAGATTATGAATTTATTTGCCATTATTGCACGGCATTGTAAGGATATCAAATGTTATTAACAACGCTTTTCAAGCTTAGTTAATGTGAGTTGTGGATACGGTGAGAGATTGGTATATATTGGTGTTCTACACCATGTTTGTTTTGATAGGTTAAAGGTTCAAAAGTTGAACCGAATCGTTTGAAAGAAAGTGGTGTTGAGATACACTCACATCACTAGGATTTTCGGTATTGGTGCGATCTCAAAGTTTACTTTGGGTAGAACAATCTTGTTAAAGATGTTCATACTTTCGAAATGAGTGAGAATCTAGTTTCCGTGTATCTTGTTATAAACAAGATTGAGATTAGAAATTTGTTGAATTTGATCATTGCGCAATTACAAATAATATGTTATGGATAAAATGTTTGAATATAATATTACAATTTTATCATAACATGAATTGAATTTTGAATATTTGAAATATGAGATTTTGTCATGCTTTTAAGAAATGAATGAGTTAGTAACGAATGAGAGCATGTTATAAACTTGGTGAATTTTTGAGTAACATGTATGTAATCTTACCTAACTCATAAAAGCATGTACACTTTGAAATCTTACGCAACTTGCAATGTTTTTTGGATGAAATAAAATATTTAAGAATTTTATAAAGATGCTTAGAGTAACTTGTTTTGATGTCAAATATGATCTATTGAGTAGTGAGTTAGAAAATGTTATTTTCAAGAAAATTGTTTGTATTTTTCTCTATATTGTGCAAAACGTTTTGGGTTTAGATCATTGGTTTATTAGTTTTTCACAATTTTTGGGATCTTTGGATATTGTTTTGAAATTCTTGTTTGAGTCAAAAAAAATAGTGGGGGTTCCATATCCTATGCTTTAACACATTTGATTTAAATTAGAGGAACTAGAAAATGAAGGTGACAAGTAATTCACTAAGAATGAACCTAGAAAAGCATATATAGTGAGACTAAATTTTAGTCATGAATATTTTGTTGCTTATAATTTGAAAGATAACTTCTTATAGAGAGTAACTTTGTTCTTCAAACTATTAAATCTTTGGCAAAAAGTTTTTATGAGCCTATTGTTTTTAGACAAGCAAATAGAAAATTGTTGACTCTTACATTCATGTCGCTAAATAACTTACATGCTTGTTTTGTTGATGTTGTTTCTACAATGTATGATTTGTTATAGTCATAAGTAAAAATATATACTTTTGTGTAAGTTAAGGATGAGAATCTATATAAACCAAGCATGGAAAAATGTGTAGTTTCTACAATAAAAAAAATCATATAAGTTAGATAAGTTATTATCCTTTATATTCTGAAAAACAACTTTAAAAAAATTTATAAAATATAAATTGTTTACTTGATTCATTCGAATGATTTCAGAATTGATGAAAGTGAAATGCACAATACTCTTTGTTTTGTATGCATAAGTGATTTTTTGAATTTTTATTCTAACTTATAGGATGAAAATGAAATTGAGAACATGCTTAGTTTCCTATTTGACATGAAAGACTTGAGTGAAGATGGTGTATATTTTTGAAATGAATTTTTTATTTCTTTGGATCATTTTCATTTCAATGAAAATAATTTTTTTAAAAGAGACAGAAATATATATAGTCTGACTGTAAACAAGTTTTCACTCATTTGGTTTAGTGCTAATGCTTTTGAGATTGTGTGTGATTGCACTAGACATGAGTATGGTAGCTCAGTATGCTTCTTTGATACGTGATTGACTATATATATAAGTATTTTTTGTAGTGGGGGTGTAATATATTGCTTCCATAGTGGGGGTTTTATATTCAGATTTGCTAATACTAGTATGGAAAATTGGTAAAATATTGAGAAGGTTATGAGGTGTTTCAAACACATCATACACCTATAAATACACTATCTAAATGGTTACCGCAATGCTTTAAGGATATTGCGAAGCTGATTGGACATACTTTCAGTTGAATCCTTTAAGGGATGGAGCGATTGGATCCTCTAATAGATAGAAGAACATACATATTAATCCAATGTGATAGTACCGCGGCTATTGCATGAACTGAGAATGTAACGACAACTATAAGAGTTGATTTTATGAGAATATGGATTATATAGTGTCTCAAACGAGTTTCCATTAGTCCTTTGACGAAAGGATTGATAAGAAGATGTGAATACATCTTAGGGATGAGGTTAATGCCCATTGAGATTGAGTCATCTATGATGGATACCCAACCTAGAAATAGGTTCAAAGGGACTAGACGAAGTCATAGGTGATATGGAGATGCGAGAATCATGCTTTTGAAGAATTCATCCCACGGCATGACATCCTGAAACGAGTAAAGGTTGAGTTTAATTTTGAAATTTAAAATTTTAAACTCTTAATGACGTTTATATCTCTATTTAGAGTGGGGTACATTCAGGAGTACTCTTGATAGACTCACCTATATGAATGTGAAAGTGTGGCCTCTTTCTATGAGAATATGGGCGATTCTCTAGATCATTCATTAAACTGGGATACAAGCGCAGGCCGTAATGTGCCGGCTTTAGACTTTACACTAGTATAGTCGTGTGTGTTGAGTAATCTTTTTATCTCCTAGAGTTCAAGACTTATGTTCACTCTATGGTCATATTTTAAGAGAGCCTATTAACACTACGTAAATGTTCAAGTCGCGAGACACCTTTGCTTATGCACAACTCTGTACGTTCTTGCTCAATGTTTTAAAAATATAAGTGGGGGATTGTTGGGAATATATTTTCAAAACATAAATTTATTCCCAATCAATATGTTTTTTTATAGCCTTTATTGAAAGAAATTAATTTTTGTTATAATTAATTTGACCGTTTCATATTTTTAGTTTTAATGGTGTTAACTACACCATTATAACTTTGAGAGTTTCATTTTTGTGATTTTTAATGGTGTTAACTCAACCATAATAACATTTTCATGAACATTTAATTGTTTTGAAACTCTTGACTATAAATCAGAATTTTGGTTGGAAAAATAATTAGAGAGAGTTTTTCTTTTATGTTTTGGTGTTAAAAAAAGAACTCGGAGAGTGGTTGAAATCCTTTTTGTTGTGAGAGAGGTTTTCTTTTATGACTTGAGTTTACAAAAGAAAAGATTTTTAGAGAAAGAAAAATAAGTGTGTGAACATCTCTTATTTTTCTAAATGAGTTTCTGAGCAAGAATGAAGTGTAGAAGTTTCACATCCTCTCACCATGCAAGAGCGATTGTGTAAGAGATTGATCTCGGCTGTTTTATCCCGGGGACGACGCGCCATTGAAGAACTGCTTGCACAATCTTGGGCAGAGCCGCGAAACGTCTTAAAGATAGCGACCTAGTCCGCGACTCAGCCATAACGTTGTTTGTTTCGTGTTTGATTTTATTTGTTGTGCATGCATAATTCGGCAATTGTTCCAACAATTATAGTGGGTATTGATGTAAAATTTTAAAGGTGAGATTTATGGGTCTAGGGGATTTGGTGGAATTATGTTCTCCCTGGTAAGTTTAGTTGCCCAAATCTCTGGAATCATACGAGAATCACTTTTCCAGCAAATCTTTCGTATGGAGTTCGACGCCTCCCCACGAAGATTTGTTGGGAAACTTATCAAGAAATTTACGGATCCACTTTTTTTTAACTCTAAATCGTGGGTAATGTCAAACAATACATGGACTTTATACAAGAAAATTATATGAATCCTAAAAATTTCAACTGAGTTACCGAACACATGAGGGGATATACATGAATTCCGAAATTTGTAATCCACAGAATTATAAATCCTGGCATTTTTAGGGGAGACCCCAAACGAATTAGGGGCGACACTAAAAGACAAAAAAGGTCACCCAAACGTAAATCTAAGCTACCCCTTATCTTCGATTTTTCGAAATGGCCGATATGCCCTTATATAATCGGTAGCCAACACCATAATCGGTAGGTTAAAGGTGAATCGGTAGGTTAAATTGAAACTATACCTACCGATTATTGTGTAGATACTTCGGCTAATAATCCCTTTTATAATCGGTAGCTTATCCAACTTGTAAGACTACCGATTATAAGGAGCCCCATATTGGCCTTGGCCAAATTCCATAGGTTTTCAGGGGTGCAGAGCGAACCATAACCACTTGGCTTGAGCTGTGGATGTATCCATAATCGGAAGCCTAATAGGTTACATACACTACCGATTATAAGTTTCCCCACAATGAGTTTTTTCTAAAATCCTTCACGTAATGAATTTTGAAATCTACCATAATCGGTAGTGTTACCAACTTGACAACCTACCGATTATAAGAGCCCCAGATCGAACACTTGCCAAATTCCACCTCCCTTGAGTGTACAGAGCCAAGCATAACCATGTAGTTCGTGATTTGGATGTAGCCATAATCGTAGGCCAAATAGGTTCCACAACCTACCGATTATAGGTTTCCCCAAAATGAGTTTTTTCAAAAATCATTCATGTGATGAATTTTGAAATATACCATAATCGGTAGAGTTAACAACTTAACAACCTACCGATCATAAGGAGCCCCAGATCGAACCCTTGCCAAATTCCATAGGTTTTGAGTGTACAGAGCCAGGCATAACCATGTGGTTCGTGATTTGGATGTAGCCATAATTGGACGTCAAATTGGTTCCAAAACCTACCGATTATAGGTTGCCCCAAAATGAGTTTTTTCTAAATTTCTTCATGTGATGAATTTTGAAATACACCATAATCGGTAGAGTTTAAAACTTATAACCCTACCGATTATTAGTGGCCCCGGATTCAACCTTTGCCAAAAACTATAATATTCGGTAGCCAAAACAATAATCGGTAGTTTAAAAAAATAATCAGAAGCAAACTCTTGTAATCGGTAGGCTGGGGTCTATATATTAGTGTTTGGAAGAAAAAAATTGACTCATTGTGAGGTAACTCCCGATTAAGTGAGAGAAGAAGAAGGAAAAAAAAGAAGAAGAAGTGGGTATATGTTGCCAACTTCCGATTTTTGCCAACTTCCATAAACATGGATGGGTACGAAGAAGGACGTGAAGTTGTTGAAGTTCAAGGTTCACTACCGTTTAGAGATGACGATTTGGGGTATATGTTGAATGATCCAAACTTTGATGGAGATGAAACCCTAGACGACGCTTTCATGGAAGAAAATGGAGAATCACCCGAGATCGAAGCTAACGATGCATCAAACATACAAGTATGTTGTTAACAAACTCTAATACCCATGTTATCCATGTTATGTGCGTTTGTGTGTGTTTTCGAACGTGAAAATTCGATTTCTGCATGCATTGAATGACATGAACGACATATATTCGGTAGTTAATTTAGTACAATATCTACCGATTATCAATAATCGGATATATTTTGATGTATTAATCTGCCGAATATGAAAAAATCCCCAAATTGAAAGCTTCAATTTCTCACAATCGGAAGTTGTATACATGAATAAACGTCCGATTATTGATATTTAATAATCGGTTGGCTTATGAATTTATAGTCCCTCCGATTATTGAAGCTTTTTATACAGAAGAATTGTTCATTTGTGTATGTCGTTAATCGGTATACTATATTCGTACATGACTACCGATTTCTCATAATCGGTTATGTTGTGTAGTATTAAATTACCGATTGTTTTTTAATCGGTTACTTATTATCTAAACTTCCTTCCGATTTCTAATGAATAACTTGTTGTTGTTGTGCGTAGGCTGTTGTAGCGGTTGATGACGATTATTATTTGAGGCCTGATACTTCCCTACACTATGCAAACGATTTGGTATGTTCATGAATTATCTTTTCTTTTTCCAATCATGTATGTTAGATGGTTATGCTTATTTTTTTGGTTTGTTATATGCGCATTTAGATATTTGGAAGTAAGAAGGAAGCAAAGGAATGGCTTATGAACAAGGCAAAAGAGAAGATGTGCGTGGTAGTTCAGAACCCTTGCGTGAAGGACATTAGGTTTGAAATGGTTTGTGAGCGAGGTGGGAAGAAAAAGAGTCACGAGGGAAAGAATAATAAGTATGTAAGGAAGACGGAGAGGAAGAAGTACCGAACTCATACAAAGAAGATTGGATGCCCATTTAAGATTGTCTTCTATAAGCCCAATGGTAAGGAAAGTAAAGATTGGAAAATGTCTAAAGTTGCTAATGGTTGTCACAACCACGATGACCCGGATACTCTTATTGGACATGTAATGGTTGCGAAGTTAAAAACACATGAAATGGAGACGGTGAGGTCTATGCGTATCCAAAAGGCGAGTGCGATCTTAAGTAAAATAAAGGCGGACGACCCCGACAACTTGTCTTCTTTGTCTACAATTAGGTCGGCCCTAGCTACGATCAAAAGTACGGAATGGGATGGTAGAACGGTCATGCAACAATCGCAGTGGTTAGCTGAGTTACACGACTACACGTTGAGAACGGAAGAAAAGGATGGTAAAGTGGTACGTATTTTCTTGGCACATCCCTAAATGATAAAATTGGCCCAGTGTTTTCATCAAATTTTGTTGATAGATGCCACTTACAAGACAAACAAATATAAAATGCCGTTGTTGAACATTGCTTGTCACACTTCGGACAAAAACACGTTTACGATTGCATGGGGTTTAATGGATCCAGTGCAAGAATAGCCGAGCGTTATGCTACAACAAATGGCGCCAAGAAGCAAATATTGATGCATGATTTGGAGCAAGCTCTTCACCCTCGTTTAAGGGAGGTTGATGAACCTATTAAGCAAAAGGGGGCAGGTAGGCCAAACACCGAAGTGTCGAGGACCATTGAAAGAAAAGAATTAAAGGAGCATTTGTCTAATAAAAGAATATTGTGTCGGCATGAGCGTTCGGAAGCCGAATTTGAAGATGAGCCGCAACCCAAGAAAAGAGGTCGTCCAAGAAAAGATCAAAATGGACCAACCGGACAACAAGTGAGTCCAAAGGTCTCTACGAAGCCTTCTCAAGTAAGTCAAGCCGATGCGGTGGAAGAAGTTGTGTTAGTGGAGACCCAAACTAGCTCCGTAGTTATTGATCAAATGAGCGACTCGCAACAAACACAATCAACGGAAATGGTGACTATAAGAGAGAGTATGGTACTCTTCGTTGTCCTATGGATTTACATGGAAGACCAACACGATCAAGGTATACGATTATAGAAGAGTATATGAAACAACTCCCTCCACTCATTGTTCCATTTGTATTGTCCACCGACGAGGTTGATGGGGATGGCAATTGTGGGTTTCACGTCGCCTCGGAACAAATTGGTTACTTTGGAGAGGCGGTGAACGAAGATGTCACCCAATGGCAAAATTTAAGAACTAAGATTGCGATACAACTAATAAAGGACAAGGATTTCTATATGGAGATGATGAAGGGAGGAGATAGGCACGACAAAGAACTAGAGTTCAAAGACTTAGTTGCGCGTGTAAAGTGCCGAAAGGGATTGAAGACAATCGGATCCAAGTATTGGATGACAATGCCTAAATGTGGATATCTCTTAGCGGACGCTTTGAATTGCGTGGTACATTTCTTTGTTCCTCCTAGGTATGGACATTCTTTTACGTTTACACCTACAAGGACGGTTTGCGATGAATCTGTTAAAGATAGAAGAATTGTTATGGCATTTGTGAATGAGATGTATTTTATCGGTCTAAGAGTAAAGATGGATTGCCCATTACCTACGTTGGGTGGTTTGAGTGATTACTTCCCAACGAATCATTGTAACGATTGGTTGAAACAATATGAGACCAACATGTTGGATTGGGATCGCTTCATGAAGGAGGATTTCCCGGAAGGCCTACTGGAATTGGTTCCCTCGGATGATGAAGATAAATGATCGTTATGTTTGAAAGATGTATTTTGGAAAGCCCTATTTGTACATGTTTTTTTTTGGAATTTTGTGGAAAATACTGTGTAGTATAAAGCTATAATCGGTAGTTTTTTTTTTTAATATATCAACCGATTATACAAGCTTTTGTAAACAGACTCAATAAATATTATAATCGGTTATTAACTTTTTGAATTTATCTTCCGATTGTAAGGCTGACAAAACAACTGAATTTTTTTTCCCAGAATCGGTAGATTACATATTACATAAACATCCGATTGTCACCAAACTCTGACAAAAAATAAACTGTAAATGTTTCCCAGAATCGGTAGACAACATATTGCATAAACTTCCGATTGTCACCAAAGTCTGACAAAAAAACTGAAAATCTTCTCAGAATCGGTAGACAATATATTGCATAAACTTCCGATTGTCACCAAAGTCTGACAAAAAGCTGAAAATCTTCCCAGAATCGGTAGACAATATAAAATAATAACTTCCGATTGTAGCCATCAATTAACATTTATACTGTTGCGACGGACTTCAGGAATTCATAACTTCCATCATAAGTGAATTCTTCACCCTTTTCCACTAAGTACTGTCTTTTTGCGAGTGCCTCCTACATAAACAAACATAAAATAATGTCAACTTCGTTTTAGTAAGAGATTAAACACCCGGTGTTATTTAAAAAGAATAACCGAGCGTTATACTTACAAATTGTTGGATCGACAAGCTTAAGTGGCTAGTGTTAAACATCCTCTTTTGTATCGTTATGTAATCATTTACCCCTTTTTGGACAAGTCGGAAACGATCATGAACTTGTTGGAGTGATCTTTGCTTTGGATTTCCATACTCTCGCACAAATTGGCTATATACCCTCGCCCAAAATACTTCGGGTGTTAACCTTCCTGCTATGACATCTTCACGTCTTGTTTCACGATACCATGTTTTCACAATGACCAAATCTTCAGCTGCGTCAAATGTTGCCATGCTTGTAAGTTGAGATATAGAATGAATTCACAAGAGTAGACGATGGAAAATCTATTTGTAGAATACACGATGCTATATATGTGTTGTTTGGTGCATAAATAAGAAGAGTTTACCCTCCTTATATAGATGAGAGTCCCAACGTCTATTATTTTTGAAAATATGGTCGTTGATGCGTACTTTTACAAGACTGTACTGAAATTACGTACAATTATTACACACAATCGGTAGGGAATGGTTGAACAAAGCACTCGATCATGCGTAATCGGTAAATATTTATTGTTATATACTTCCGATTATAGGATGTTTTGTCAACAGAGTTCTCAGTTTCATTAGAGTAGTATAATTGGAGGTTTATCAATATGTATTATCAACCGATTGTGTGTGGTTTTCGAGGCACGGCTAGTTTCTTTTGAACGAACTAGCCGTTGGAGTATAATCGGTAGTTAGATCAACAATTAAAACTTCCGATTATCATAAATATTTTGAAATTCACAACAATATCACCTACACATGTAACACATCATCATAATTTTACATTGAACTCCCGCAATTCTATTACAAGGTATTGTGATTAGCGTCGTGGACGTGTTGGACGAGTCCTAAACGGATTAAATCTTTCCATCGCCCTAAGGATTCTAAAATGAGCTTCATAACGGAAGCTTGATCTTTTCCATCTCCGCCATTCCCCTAGAGATCGTTCTATAAACTCATCATTGGTTTCACCCCTCAATCGATATTGATTCACAAGATAAGCTAAATGAACGAATTCTTCGACGTGTCTGTTTATTGAACCAACTCGGCAGAAAAGATCAGCGGAGTGACGGTTGTTTGGGTTACCGGTGTCGGCGCATAATTTGTCATGAATTTTCCCCAAATAACTCATACTCATTATGCCTCCTTGCCTACGTTCTTCTCCTCGTCTCGGATATAATTGAACATAGCGCCTACATAAAGATAAATCTTCTTCAATCGTGAACTCCGTAGGATTAATGAATGGTTGGGCCATTATGTTGAAGATGATGTTGGAGAGAGTTTAAAGGTATTTGTGTTCCATATAGAGTAAAAGGATACAATCCTTATATAGAGTTTAGAGTTCCAACGACTCTATTTTGTTGGGGCAACTGTATAATCGGTAGTCAAATGAAGTAATAAGACTTCCGATTATACAGTTGCCCCAAATTTTGTTTTTGCAGAAATGTCATTTTTTTCGAATTTGGGAACTAGAATAATCGGCAGTGAATATGACTTCCGATTATATAGTTGCCCCAAATTTCTTCCTTGGCGAAATCACCAATTTTGGGAATTTAGGAGCTTTAACAATCGGTAGTCTCGTGAGGTTGTTTTTCCTACCGATTATTATAAAAGCAAGATACGCGTTTCGCACAAAATCGATATTAATCGGTAGTATAATATCGTTACTAATCTTCCGATTGCTGTATAATAATCGGGCACAAATTAGCTTCCGATTATGTAAGGGCATTAACGTATTCTCCGCGTTTTTGGACATCCCTTAACGGTGTATATGGGTTGGGATTAAGAAAGTCGCCCCTAATTCGTTTGGGGTCGCCCCTAAAAATGCCAGGTTATAAATTTCTCGGAATGGTGAATTCTTACAACAAACCCACCACTAATTCACATAAAATTTTCTTTTGTAAAGTATATTTTCAAATATCATCACAACCAACTGCATGTAAAATTGTGAGTTGTTATAATGCTGGATCTAAAATGTTCAAGCAACCCGGAGCAAAGGGAATGAGTATTTTTGAATGGGTGATCTTTTAGGGGTATATACCAAGGTTCGAAAAACGGGTCACGACTCAGGTCACGGACACTAGGTGTGACCGTTATAATGCGTTTTCTCAGGTGTGAGCACGTTTTGGGCTAAAAACACGTTATATAGGCCAAAAACGCGTTGTTTGGACGTTATTTGAAAATAACGGGCGTTGTAACGGTTACATAGGAAATAAAAATAATTATTGATCTGAATTTCCTATGTAACGGTTATAACATGCGTGAAAACGTTTTAACGATTCTAAAAAACGTTGTTACAAGGTATTTTAATTTTTTAATACTCCCCGCGTCCATAAATAGATGACCTATTAATTTTTAAATTTTGTCCAACTAATAGATGACCTATATCATTAAGAAATTCTAATACTACCATTTTATTTGATTATTGTTAGTATAAGAAACGTGTATAATTCGATAGTCATGTTTATATTCTTTATATAGGTGTTTTAGAATTCTTTCACTATACAATTTACGAAAGTTTGATAAAATTCGTGTCGGTAAATTATAGCCACTAAAATTTCGTCGGCAATAATTAGCTAGGTGACTAGGTCTACGTGTCTCTTTATTAGCGTGCAGAATTTCCATCAAATGAATTAGCTAGGTGACTAGGTCTACTTGTCCCTCTACTTGTCTACTTGTCCCTTTTTTGTTTCATTTTAAGTTTTCACAAAGAAGTGAACAACTAAAGCACAGAACGTTGGTTAATGAATTGATGACTCAAGTTGGTCCCTCATGGTTAGGGGAGAACGAATAATATGTCACTTTTTTCTTTCACTTCCCTTCTTTTAGAAAACAAAATCATGATCACACTATTTTTTCCCCTTCTCTTCTTTACGTTCACCCTTTAAAAACACAAGAAGGCATATTGTTGTAGTACACAAATTTGTTATAACTCTGTTTCTACTGCAGAGAAATTCTTCCTTCCTCTGTGTTTTGAAGTTTCCAAGTTTCAACTTCCAACTACCAGTTTAAGAGGTAATTTTAATATATTATTAAAATAAGTATTTACCACTAAATTTATTGTTTGTTTCTATGTAGTTTATTTACAACATATATTTGATTTTTTTTTCTTCATGATACCGGATGATGATGCGGACGTCGAATGTTGTCTTTGAACTATAAATTTTAACTGTACAGGTACTTTCTTATATCAACATTTAAGTTAGTAGTTGCCTTTTTTTTTTTTTGTAATGTTTTCATCATTTTCTTCATGTTGTACATATATATATTGTAATTTAGGATGTTGCCATAACTTTATAATAGAGTTTCAAGGAAATAACAAAAGCTCAAATCAAGATTAGAGTAAGAAAAAATCAAGACACAATAAAATTTATGCAAAAAAGAAAAAAAATGAATTGATCATCCAACAGTGAATCACATAAATCAATAATGAAGTCTAATTAATTAAGTCCAACCACTGTCAAGTATAAAGAACATGATTAATGAAGCAAAAATATGCATGAGCTTTAAGTTAATGCTTTAACTTTCATAATGATGAAATTAATTAACTAGCATGATGACATGATGAAATAATTATCATGGTGTTAGTGTTGATGCTAGTTAAATATAACTTCATACATGCATGTTAAAAGTTGTGAAATCTAATTAGACGGATTTTAATGTCAATGTTAGTTAAATTTGGTTAAATTTTATTTACTTTATATGAGTGTAACCATTTTAAGAAAGTCTGCTCAATAAATAATTTGTACTCAAAAGAGTCAAAAGTTAAAAGAATAATAATAAAAAAAAAAATGTCTTCATGATTAAAAGATCTAGCTAGTCTATGTTCCTTTATGCATGCAACCAAATTTCTTATCGTTGCAAGAGTATATTGATTACCTAGCTACAAAATAGACATCTAAAATTTTTTATTTGTGGACACAAATTAAATAGAGGCCAAAAATAATACTAGTGAATAAGAAAAAATTAATAGTTTAATCAATTGTCTTCATTCTCAATAAGTAATTCGTATTCATGCTCAAAAGGGGTCAAAAGTTAAAAGTATAAAAAGAAAAAGAAAAAGTTAATTGTCTTCATGATCAAAAGGTCTAGGCGTCTATCTATCCTATGTTCCTACACATAGGCAACCAAATTTCTTATTGTTTTAAGAATATAATGATTACCTAGCTGCAAAATAGATATCTAGAATTTTCTATTTGTGGACAAAATAAAATATAGGCCAAGAATAGTACTAGGGAAATTTAATATATGTCACTGATTTCCAAGTAACATTTTCTCGTTACAGATACGATGGAAGGATCGATATCCACGCAAACTGCCAAACGAGATGTTTTTCATGCATATTGCACTGTAATGCCTGATGGTAATTGAAGTGTACTTTTTGTGAAAAGGAAATATCTTACGGTATTTCACGCATAAAATTGCATTTAGCACAACAAAGAGAATACATTGCCCGTGCATGCATGTGCCGCTTTGAAGTGAAAAATCTTGCTAAAGTGGCACTTTGGAAGAAAAAGAAAAGCAAAAAGGCAAAGAAAGAGCGATCCGATAACGAAGATTGAGAACAAGTGTATCATAATGAGCCATGGAACCCTGTGTGTGGTATAGATGAAGAAGAGCCATATTTTCAAGCAGAAGAAGAACAAGTACCAGTCACACAAAAGAAAAAGACTGGGTTTTTAAGGAACCTTTTTGGACGAAAAAATAAGAATATTCATGCTAGGAGAGGGTACATCGCACGGTCCCCCGGGCCTCTGCAGAAATACCTAGGTCTACTATGCGGCCATCACAACCACCTAGGATGTCCGTGGATATGGGAGGACAATATAACCCTTCTAGGGATTCTCAACCTTCGATGGCAAAATTTGGCAAAAGCAAAACATGTCGGAAAAAGTCGATTCTTACATTTGGACATTTTTTCTATGCCAATGATATTCCCTTCAATGTGGCTAACTCATCTCGGTACCACGAGGCATTCGATGCGATTTGCAAATTTGGCCAATCCTATAGAGTTCCATCAGCTTATAAGTTGTCGAATCCCATATTAACTTCAGAAAAACAAAGTATTGAAAAAGATGTGGTGTCTGTTCAACGACATTACTGGAGAGAATATGGTTGTACACTCATGTCGGATGGTTGGAAAAGCAAAGACAACCGTACGATCGTAAACTTTCTAGTTTACAGTGGTAGTGGAATTACATTTTTGAAAAGTTTCGACATAGAACATAATCGGTTGATAACAGAGTATTTAATTACTTTGTTCAAGCCCGTTATAGATGATGTCGGTCCGAGAAATATTGTTCAATTAGTAATTGATCAAGGATCCCAATTCAAAGCTGCAGGTAACTAAGAATAACTTATTTTATTATATATATATATATATATATATTGGGAATATATTAATCATTAACTTCTTTCTATTTTTGTTTGAATAGGTAAGAGATTGGCATCAGAATATGGCAAATTTTTCTGGGTTCCTTGTGCTGCTCACGTATTGGACTTGATGTTGGAAGATGGGGAAAAATTCCCCTTTGTTAAAGATGTGATCGGAGAAGAAAGACAAATTAGCAAATTTATTTACAATCATGGTTGGGTTCTTGCTAGATTTCGACAACATTCTGCAGGACGCAATCTATTGCGCCCTGGCTTAACAAGGTTTTCAACGAATTTTATTGCAATCAAAAGCATCATTGATCAACGTAATGCTATCGAGCCTCTTTACGGACAAGGAATTTACGAAATCGGATGAGGCAAGAACTAAACAAGCTAGACAAGTGAAGAATATTATTTCAAATGAGATGTTCTGGACGACGTGTCAAAATGCATGCATAATGGTTGGTCCATTATTGAAAATGATTCGTTTCTTGGACTCAGACAAACCCACCATGGGCTATTTATTCCATGCACTTGCTACATGTGTGGAAACTATACAAATGGGTTTGGGATCAAATCGAAATGCTTCTATCGTGGGTGTAATAAAGAAACGATGGAAAAGTCAGTTGAGTTCTCCTCTTCATCCGCATCGTATTTTCTCAATCCTTATTACATCTTTAACCCAGCAACTAATCTGATCAATAATGATATTTCTAAGCCGCAAATTTGTCTTACTGAAGTTATATAAAAAATGGTTAGTGGCCCGCAAGAACAAGCAGAATGCATGCTAGAGGTACAAAATTACTAATATTATCTCCAAATATGTATAATGAAGTAATTTGAATTTCTAGTAACACTTGTACTTTTCTTTATAGGCAGGAAGAATGCGAATGATGAAAGGTCAATTTGAATCACCATCAGCACGTATTGCATCTCAACATGGTGATCCGGTAAGTTGGTGGTTATCTTATGGTCTTTGAGTATCCATCCTCCAAAAGATTGCAAGAAAGATATTAAGTCAAACAAATACATCGTCTGGATCAGAGAAGAATTGGAGTGTGTTTGAAAGAATCCACACCAAACTACGCAATCGTTTACTTTCATCGAGATTAAATGATCTGGTGTATGTCCAGTACAATTTTAAGTTGGAGCAACAAAGAATTAAAGGTAAAGCAAGGAGACATAACATTGATGTTCACGACGTTCATAGTCTACTTTGAGGGATGACAATATGCTTGACTCGGATAGCGGGGAAGATGAAACACGGGTTTTACCTCAAGAAGAAGAACAAGTGGTTAAATATCTTGGAAGAGGAGGCCCTTAATAATCGAGCATGTCCCTCTACCATACAAGCGGCATGATCCAGGAAGTTCAAATCTCATACGAAAGGTTAGGTGAGTGACTTTGTTTATGACTTTGGTAATCTTTCATTTGGGGACAATACACAATGTTATGAGAATGTGAATCCAACATATGATTCTCGTTACACTTCCGATCGCTCGACCATGGTGTTCAACATATGAACGAAGGATATAATTCTAATAATGATAATAATAATGAAGTAGGTAACAATAATGATGATACTGAAGGAGGTTATGATAACGATAATGATGGTTATTATGATGATGATACTTATGCAAACGAAGATAGCTAGTACCCCGACAACGATGACTATGATGTGGAAAGGAACCGTCGAGAAAATAAAGAATACTTGAAAAAGGTGGTGGTCGTAGTTGGTTCGCGTAGCTTTTTTAAATGATGAATACTAGTTTAACAATCCTATGTTTTTTTAAATTTGTAGTTTTAATCCGTAGTTAGTTTCCTTGTATCATTTAAAAATATTTAATTCAAGTTTTCAGCTTTCAATCCAGAGAAGAAAAAAAATCAAAAGAAATGGTAAGAAAGTTATTTACACGGTTATAACGTGCGTGATAACGGGAAAATAGTTCTAAAAAACGCACGTTAAAATGTTATTTAGAAGAAAAAAACATTCAAACTAATTTTAGAAAAACGTTACAACGTGTATAAAAACTGAAGTCGCGATGTACTATAAAACCGCCGTTTTTCCTATTTATCGGCCTAATAAAGGCACGGGGTTTGGGGACCCTCACGGCCACGGTATATGTGTGACCGTTTTAACGGTTGTTTTTTCGGTAAAAACGGACGTTTTTAAAACCTTGGTATATACTCCCGATTTTCATTTTTCGGCCGTCGAAACGTACTCGTGGAGTATCCAACGAATAAATTGGTCGTACAGTTTTACCAACCATATTCTATACGAATAAATAAATTGGGGTATATACGAATTTTTCAGTACTGTACTTATCGTCTGCTGCTGCTTCCCGTACCTCTTCTCTACCGCTACTACTCAACCATGAACGTGCTGGTAATTCCAATCTCCATTAAATAAGAAAACCAAATAATTCATTTCTATATCTTTTCCCTGAATCAATTTCATCTCATATATTTGTTTTAATGGAATTCCCAGGCAAAGATAACGATGCAGAAGAAAGACCTAGACAAGGAAGAAGACCCATCACAACAACGCTCTGTTTCATGGGTCGAAACCCTCGACACTGTTTCACGCCAGTATAAGTTCGAACCAAATGGTAGTTTATCTGTAAGTCTATCTCTCATACACTTTTTGAATTTCAGTTTTAGGGTTCCTTTACTGCTTGCAATTGCTCATACTTGATAAACCCTATCCCCTAGTAATGTATAATAGAGCTCTGAAAATTCATCCAATTTCATATGGTGTTAAAGTTATACTCATTATCAAACACAACGATATGTTTCATTAAGCTGAATTGAGATTATTGACCTTTCCCTGTAGGTTAAGCTGGTAGACGACTCTAGATCGGTCGCTCATAAAGTCGTTGAATCGTTTCTGAATAAGTTTTTTCCATCAGGATATCCTTACAGGTAACCTCATCAGTCACTCTTGGAATTATTACTATAGTTTTTGTTTTTCAAGATTTGTCTTCTAACTTATGGTTTGCAATTTTACTGGTGACGCAGTGTAAATGAGGGGTACCTTAGATATACTCAATTCAGAGCAATGCAACATTTTACTAGTGCTGCACTCTCAGTGTTGTCAACTCAGGTCTCCTTCTGTTTCTTGTATGCTAGCGATTTATAGTTTCTTTAATTACTTTATTATAGCTAATGTAAGCTTAAGTCAGAATGTCAGATGGCAGTTTCTTGCTCATCCATTGTTTCTTAATTGTATTATAAGCTTATAAATTTTCTTATCCCTGTCGCGTGTGCCCCATCCAAGTAGCAGATAGAGCTGACATACTTTACTCGTCAAGAAAGAATCTCATCTCATATATTTGCAACTTGGATCTGTCCTCTTATAATTGTAGTTATACATCCTAAGGGGTGTTCTATTGTACAATTAGACTGATTACTCCTATGTGTGTGGTGCCCTAATCTCAAATTTGTACAGTCACTGCTATTTGCTGCAGGCTTGCGACCTACCCCTGCACAGGCAACTGCTGTCAGTTGGGTAAGAATAAGTTGAAACCCATCTAGATTTTAGAATTGAAGATATTGCTTAAGTTACTCTTATGTTCAACCTTGCTGATATGCCAGATTCTAAAGGATGGAATGCAGCATGTGGGGAAATTAATCTGTAGTAACTTGGGTGCCAGAATGGATTCAGAGCCAAAGCGTTGGAGGATACTGGGTGTGTGTTTTGTATTTGCATCCTTCTTTTCCATTTGTTCTTTACTCTGTCTATTATACATATACTACTTGCGATTAGCTAATCATACAACTCACAACTTAATCAAGTGTTTAGATATCTTTTGGTTCTCCAAGTTAAAGATGTGTTAAAGCAAACACACCTTGTTTTTCTTTCTTATGCAGCTGATGTTCTCTATGACCTTGGCACTGGATTGGAAGTTCTATCTCCGTTATGTCCCCATCTTTTTCTTGAAATGGCTGGACTTGGAAATTTTGCTAAGGTACACTTTTTGTATCATGAAATAAAATATTAATGTTTCTGCATTTTGTTTTTGAGAAGTAACTATAGACTAATTTTGGCCATTAACCCTGTAATATTTACACATTGTGGCGTTGATCCCTATTTCTGTCCACGGGGACTGTGAAACAGTAGTTGCAATGTATCTTTTTGCTCGCGTACCTCTACAATGGAAATTGTCCCAATCTGACATTTAGTTTATTTTGCATCTAATAGGGAATGGCAACTGTCGCGGCCAGAGCAACAAGGTTGCCGATATATTCTTCTTTTGCAAAAGAAGGCAATTTAAGTGACCTATTCGCAAAAGGGGAAGCCATCTCTACTCTTTTCAATGTTGTAGGACTTGGAGCAGGCATTCAACTAGCTTCTACAGTGTGCTCAACAATGCAAGGAAAGGTAAACCCTTCATATCTACTAAGTAATATCAACAGAATAGTTTTACATTCAGATATTAATAAATCACAATTTAAAGTCTAAACAGCTAGAGGATTTAAAGTCTAAACAGCTAGAGGATAAAGAAGAAAAACTTTTGAGAGTAGATTTTCAGGAAGTTAATTTGGTAAGTTGATGCCTTCAAAGTCAATAGGTTGTAACTGTTCCTACTGCTTTCCGTTTCTTACCTTTTGTAGATGGTAGTTGGTCCGGTGCTTTCCATCCTACACATATATAGTGTTGTAGAAGAAATGCGAGCAGCTCCAATAAATACATTGAATCCACAACGGACAGCCATGATTGTAGCCGACTTTGTTAAGGTGTGATTCTTATATTTTTGATTTAGTTTGGAAGATCCTTTATTAATGGTATATAATGTGATGCTTTTCCCCACCACAATAAAATCCAGAGAGGAAAGATATCAAGTCCTGCAGACCTAAGATACCAAGAAGATCTTCTCTTTCCGGGGCGACTGATAGAAGATGCAGGAAGTGTAAAGGTTGGTAGAGCTATTCGTAAAGCCATCAAGCCTTCAAAACTTCATGAACTGAAGGAAATGTTCCCTGCTGAGAAGTTCATATTAAGTTGTAGTACTGGTAAATCTACCGATATGGTATTGGCGCAAAATGCAACAGGCGAAGACGCACTTAAAGGGTGGATAGTGGCCGCATTAACTGCAAATATGGAACCATCTGTAAATTCATCGAATGATACAAACTTCAAAGAAGCTTACGAGCAAATGAATAACTTATTTCCCAAGTTTGTCTCCGAGTTAAAAACTAAAGGGTGGCACACTGATCGTTTTCTGGATGGAACAGGAAGCCGTTTTGCTTGGTAATTCCAAGGGATTGGGTTTGGGATTAGGCATCATTTTAAAGTTCTTTTATGTAAATGATTGGTGGTACTTAGGCATAGAATATTTGATTCCAACTGTATTAGATTCGTTTTTCTCTCAATTCCCAAGAGAAAGAAAGTTTTCTTCTTCTTCTTTTTTGAATCTGCAATTGGTTTGTCAATTGTCATCATAGCTTACAGACTCTTATTAGTCTTTTCTATATAAGGAGAGAATTGAACAACCAATCACGGAGAGAGACGTGTCCAGTACGTATATGTTGCATGCTTAACTCGCACAAGATGGAAAACCGCTAAACTGCATGTTATGAGCCTCCTCAGGCCTCAAGTTGATGTGGCCGATTGTTTAATTAGGTTATGAATTCCCCCTGAATAAATTTGTCTGTAATTCGTTTATCAGTAATCACGTCGAAACCAAAAACAATGGCGGAACCTTGTAGCCCTGAAACAGGCAACACCGAGGAAAATAGCCGTGAAAACAGGTAACTCAACTCCCTCTTCTCTTAATCTTATATGTACTATTCAATTTCTTTTTATTGCAGTGAGGATTCTTTATTCTTTATTTATCAAATTTTCGTGCATCTTTTCTAATCTTGTTCATGGTTCATCTTATGTATGCCTACTCCAGCATCTGACACAACAGTAGAAGAAACTTGACCAGCAAATGAAAACTTTGTCTCATCAAAGACCATATTAGTAGTGACATATATGCTAGATGATTTTAAATCCAAGCAGCTGTAACCTTTGTGATGAATACTATAACCCAGAAACACACATGCTGTAGATTTTGGACTAAGCTTATCCTTCATGCATAGACACCCACAATAGAATAATCTGGTTTTGTATTATACAAGACCTCATAATGTGATTTATAATCCAAAACTTTACCGGAAGTCTATTGATGGGAATGACAGCTGCTAAGAAAGAATCAAACCAAAATTTCTTGGACATAGAAGAATTTAAAGCCAATGTATTGCCAACCTCAGTAATATGTCTACGTTTTTTTTCTGGAGATCCATTTTGCAGATGTAAGTAAGGAAAAGAAATTCTTAACTCAATACCACATGAATGAATGAATTCTCTAAAAGGACCTTTTGCCAATTCTAAAGCTCTATTATTGGATTGCCCTTCTCCAGATGAGACGTCGACAACATCTTTGCCCTGCTCAAAAACTTCTATTATTTTATCCTCGTGCAGTTCAGTTTGCACAAATGTTAACGTTGTTTCACTAGATTCGAAACCTTTTAACTGCAGAGGCTCCATGAAAAAGCATAAAATGACGAACGAGAGCATTAGAATTGTTTCTCCAAAGAAAGCACAACGCCAGTTAAGATGACTAGCGACAAATCCACCATAAACATAGCCGATTGCAATTCCAACTGGTATACACATGCAAAAGAGCCCAAGACAGAACATTTTTTTTGTAGCATGAGCATTGTCATTGATAAAGGGAGACGCTAGACTTGTGAACGAAGCCTCTCCAACACCAATTAACTTCCGACAAACAGAAATGTTCCAAAAACTAGACGTAACGCCACAACAAGCTGTAGCAATGGTCCAAATCAATAACCCAACGCTGATTAACTTAAAGGGTTTGTTGTAGGTCTTCGCTAAGGATGCAAACATTGGTGAGGAAATGAGAAGTCCCACCATGAACGCAGTAGACAATGCACCATCCTGGAAATTTGTCAAGTTGAAAGATCCTTGAATTCCCTTACTAGCAATACATTCACCACCTTCTTTGCGTACCTTAGGCGTTCCATTAACACCAATACTTGGAATAACTACCCGATCAACATAATTCAATAAATTCATCAAACAAAAAATCAAAAGCAACAATTTTTGGTGACCACCAAGTTGTTTTCTTCTTCGATGAACACTGTATAGAAAGATTCCTATCAACCATATAGGAGCTGCGACAACAAAGATAGACGTGAGAATATGAGCAGTCGTCCTCCATTTGTAGATGTGATCTTGGATATATCCAACAGGTGGTGAAGAAGGAACGACGCCGAGGATGTGGATCGCAACTGTGGAGATGGCCAGAGAGATTGGTCTTAAACTAGGCTTGACGCTATGAAGACAAATAAAGTTCACTGGTGCTTGTGCACCAAACAGAAACAACTGGCCCAATACGAAAAACGCTAAGAAACCATACATGCTTTTGAAACAAAAGGAAGCAAAGCAATATATGCCTCCAAGAATTTTTGTTGCAGTAAGAAGATTAAACCCGTTCTTGATTGAGGAATTTATGTGATCAAGGAGATAGCCCCGGCTAGCGTTCCACGTACTCCACAAATGAGTGTAGTCCCCCAAAGAACATATCAACATTAGTCATGTGATAAATATCGGCACCAGCCTTCGGCCCCCAATAAGAATAAGCCCCTATTACGAAGGTATATGCTACGTAACCCAGAACTCTAGCGACATACACCTTCTCAAGCAAAAGAACTTTCATGTCGTTTCAAACCATTTTTTTTTCCAAAATCTTGAAATCCATTTGATTATTAGCTTTGAAATCTGTTTGATTGTGCGCTTTGACAGATATGTTTTCCTTGAGGTCTTGTTATTGGATTGACCTTCTCCAGATGAGACGTCGATAACATCTTTGCCCTGCTCAGAAACTTTTGTTATTTTAACCTCGTACAGTTCAGTTTGCAAATATGTTAACGTTGCTTCAATAGATTCGAAACCTTTAAACTGCAGAGGCTCCATGAAAAAGCATAAAATTACGAACATGAGCATTAGAATTGCTTCTCCAAAGAAATCACAACGCCAATTAAGATGACTAGCGACAAATCCACCATAAACATAGCCGATTGCAATTCCAACTGGTATACACATGTAAAAGAGCCCAAGACAAACGTTTTCTTTGTAGCAGGAGCATTGTCATCGATAAAGGGAGCCGTAAGACTTATGAACAAAACCTCTCCAACACCAACTAACATCCGACAAACAACAATGTTATAAAAACTAGACGTAATGCCACAACAAGCTGTAGCAATGGTCCAAATCAATAACCCAATGTTGATTAACTTAAAGGGTTTGTTGTAGGTCTTCGCTAAGGATGCAAATATTGGTGAGGAAACGAGAGGTCCCACCATGAACGCAGTAGACAATGCACCATCCTGGAAATATGTCAAGTTGAAAGATCCTTGAATTTCCTTACCAGCAATACATTCACCATTTTCTTTGCATACCTTAGGCGTTCCATTAACACCAGTACTTGAAATAACTCCCCGACCAACATAAATCAACAAATTCATCAAACAAAAATCAAAAGCAACAATTTTGGTGACCACCAAGTTGTTTTTTTCTTTGATCAACACTGTCTAGAAAGACCATATAGGAGCTGCGACAGCAAAGATAGACGTGAGAATATGAGCAGTCGTCCTCCATTTGTGGATGTGATCTTGGATATATCCAACAGGTGGTGAAGAAGGAATGTCACCGGGGATGTGGATCACAACTGTGGAGATGGCCAGAGAGATTGGTCTTAAACTAGGCTTGGCGCTATGAAGACAAATAAAGTTCACTGGTGATTGTGCACCAAACAGAAACAACTGTCCCAATACGAAAAACGCTAAGGAACCATACATGCTTTTGAAACAAATGGCAACAAAGCAATATATGCCTCCAAGAATTGTTGCTGCAGTAAGAAGATTAAACCCGTTCTTGATTGGTGAATTTATGTGTTCAAGGAGATAGCCCCCGGCTAGCGTTCCACATACTTCATAGATGAGTGTAGTCCCCCCAAAAAACATATCAACATTAGTCATGTGATAAATATCGGCACCAGCCTTTGGCTCCCATATGAATAAGCCCCTATTACGAAGGTATATGCTACATAACCCAAAACGCTAACGACATACACCTTCTCAAGCAAAAGAACTTTCATGTTGTTCTAAAACATGTATTTCCAAAATCTTGAAATTTGTTTTATTGTGCGCTTTGAAATCTGTTTGATTGTGCTCTTTGACAGATATGTTTTCCTTGAGGTCTTGTTATTGGATTTCCCTTCTCCAGATGAGACGTCGAAAACATCTTTGCCCTGCTCAGAAACTTCTGTACAGTTAAGGTTGCACATATGTTAACGTTGCTTCACTAGATTCGAAACCTTTTAGCTGCAGAGGCTCCATGAAAAAGTATAAAATGACGAACGGGAGCATTATAATGACTAGCGACAAATCCATCATAAACATAGCCGATTGCAATTCCAACTGGTATACACATGTAAAAGAGCCCAAGAAAGACCCTTTTCTTTGTAGCAGGAGCATTGTCATCGATAAATGGAGCCGCCAAATTTATGAACGAAACCTCTCTAACATTATGTCTAAAAACTAGACATAATGCCACAACAAGTTGTAGCAATGGTCCAAATCAATAACCCAACGCTGATTAACTTAAAAGGTTTGTTGTAGGTCTTCGCTAAGGATGCAAATATTGGTGATGAAACGAGAAGACCCACCATGAACGCAGTAGACAATGCACCATCCTGGAAATTTGTAAAGTTAAAAGATCCTTGATTTCCCTTACTAGCAATACATTCACCACTTTCATTGAATACCTTAGGCGTTCTATTACCACCATTACTTGCAATAACTCCCCGATCAACATAATTCAACAAATTCATCAAATAAAAAATCAAAAGAAACATCTTTGGTGACCACCAAGTTGTTTTTTTCTTCGATCAACACTGTCTAGAAAGATACCTATCAACCATATAGGAGGAGCAACAACAAAGATAGACGTGAGAATAAGAGCAGCCGTCCTCCATTTGTGGATGTGATCTTGGATATATCCAACAAGTGGTGAAGGAGGAACGTCACCGAGGATGTGGATCACAACTGTAGAGATGGCCAGAGAGATTGGTCTTAAAATAGGCTTGACGCAATGAAGACAAATAAAGTTCACTGGTGCTTGTGCACCAAACAGAAACAACTGGCCCAATATGAAAAACGCTATGAAACCATATATGCTTTTGATACAAAAGGCAGCAATATATGCCTCCAAGAATTGTTGTTGCGGTAAGAAACTTAAACCCGTTCTTGATTGAGGAATTTATGCGATCAAGGAGATAGCTCCCGTCTAGCATGATACATACTCCACAGATGAGTGTAGTCCCCCCTAAAGAACATATCAGCGTTAGTCATGTGATAAATATCGGCACCAGCCTTCAGATCCCAGTATGAATAAGAAATTATTACGAAGGTATATGCTACGTAACGCAGAACGCTAACGACATACACCTTCTCAAGAAAAAGAACTTTCATGTCGTTCCAAAATATGTCTTTCCAAAATCTTGAAATCCGTTTGATTGTGCGCTTTGAAATATGTTTGATTGTGTGCTTTGACATATATGTTTTCCTTGAGGTCTTGTTATTGGACTTCCCTTCTCCAGATGAGACGTCAGCAACATCTTTGCCCTGCTCAGAAACTTCTGTTATTTTAACCTCGTGCAGTTCAATTTACACAGATGTTAACGTTGCTTCACTAGATTCAAAACCTTTTAAATGCATAGGCTCCAGGAAAAAGCATAAAATGACGAACATGAGCATTAGAATTTATTCTCCAAAGAAAGCATAACGCCAGTTAATATGACTAGCGACAAATCCACCATAAACATAGCCGATTGCAATTCCAACTGGTATACACATGTAAAAGAACCCAAGACAGAACGTTTTCTTTGTAGCAGGAGCATTGTCATTGATAAAGGGAGCCGCCAAACTTATGAACGAAGCCTCTCCAACACGAGCACATCCGACAAACAACAATTTTCCAAAAACTGGACGTAACGCCACAACAAGCTGTATCAATGGTCCAAATCAATAACCAAACGCTGATTAATTTAAAGGGTTTGTTGTAGGTCTTCGCTAAGGATGCAAATATTTGTGAGGAAATGAGAAGTCCAACCATGAACGCAGTAGACAATGCACCATCCTAAAAAATTTTCAAGTTGAAAAATCCTTGAATTCCCTTACTAGCAATACATTCACCACTTTCTTTGCATACCTTAGGCGTTCCATTAACACCAGTACTTGCAATAGCTCCCCGATCAACATGATTCAACAAATTCATCAAACAAAAAATCAAAAGCAACAATTTTGGTGACCACCAAGTTATTTTTTTCTTCGATCAACACTGTCTAGAAAGATTCCTATTAACCATATAGCAGCTGTGACAGCAAAGATAGACGTGAGAATAAGAGCAGTCGTCCTGCATTTGTGGATGTGATCTAGGATATATCCAACAATTGGTGAAGAAGGAACATTACCGAGGACGTGGATCACAACTGTAGAGATGGCCAGAGAGATTGGTCTTAAACTAGGCTTGACGGTATGAAGACAAATAAAGTTCACTAGTGCTTGTGCACTAAACAGAAACAACTGACCCAATACGAAAAACGCTAAGAAACCATACATGCTTTTGAAACAAAGGAAGCAAAGCAATATATGCCTCCAAGAATTGTTGTTGCAGTTGAAGATTATACCCGTTCTTGATTGAAGAATTCATGTGATCAAGGAGATAGCCCCCGGCTAGCGTTCCACGTACTTCACAGATGAGTGTAGTCCCCCCAAAGAACATATCATCGTTAGTCATGTGATAAATATCGGCACCAGCCTTCGACCCCAATACGAATAAGCCCATATTACGAAGGTATACGCTACGTAACCCAGAACGCTAGCGACATACACCTTCTCAAGCAAAAGAACATATATGTCGTTCCAAAACATGTCTTTCCAAAATCTTGAAATCCGTTTGATTGTGCGCTTTGAAATCTATTTAATTGTGCATTTTGACAGATATATTTTCCTTGAGGTATTGTTATTGGATTGCCTTTCTCCAGATGAGACGTCATAAACATCTTTGCCCTGCTCAGAAACTTCTGTTATTTTGACATCGTACAGTTCAGTTTGCACATATGCTTCACTAGAATCGAAAACTTTTAACTGCAAAGGCTCCATGAAAAATCATAAAATGACGAATGGGAGCATTAGAATTTCTTCTCCAAAGAAAGCACAACGCCAATTAAGATGGCTAGCGACAAATCCACCTTAAACATAGCTGACACTACACCATTTTGGCCGATTAGAAACAGATCCTGCATGTTACAAAACAGGGTTGTAACAGCCAGGTTCTGTTTCAAAAGGTGGCGTGACAAATTTTTTGTAACGTCCTCGTAGTCATATTACGAATTTTGGTTGTAATGGTTAGAATGCATCAAAATTTGTTACTACGTGGAATTTTCGTAATGACATCGCCAGATTCTTAATTATTTGTAAAGAGGGTTGTAATGAGCAAGGGTTGTTACTACATGTCTGATTGAAATGAGTTCTTCATTGCTTACGAACTTTTTTAGTAACAAAAATTATCGCTATCAACATTGACCATGTCAAAATTGGTCTATGTTGACCAATTTTGACCGGTCAATATCGACCGACAGGTTCATTTAATGGAAATCATCCGAAATCCAAATAACCCGCATGATTCGGTCCATACATATTCAATAATCATTTCTTCAATCAATTCATATCAATATTGATTAGTTCATATCAACATTCATTCAGTTCATATCAAGAAAAAAATACAAATTCTTCCAAGTACCAAAAAAAAATCGTTAACTATCAAATTCGATAAGTACCTAAACACTATTTTACATTCATTCTCCGATAAGTACCTAAATGACTAGACAAAGTCCTACACGGTGACTTACTTGAACACAACATTGCATATTCAAGATCGGCCAACCCCGCAACACGGGAAAAACAACTTAACAAATCTCTTTGTATATTAAAATAAGTCCATTTTGGTAGGAATCATGCCGAAATTCAAAATAACTTGTATAAATTTTTCATTCCATCCATGCAACCAGATTATATCACACATTCGAAAATAAATCCTTTTATTCATTCTACATATATTCAAGCAGTTTATAACTTACATAAATTCTAAGTTTTTATAGAATGTCCAAATATTCAACATAATTCAAGAAGTCACAGAGGATAAAACAAAAGAGATAACATATGAGAAAACTAACGAAACATGACTCACTTAACGGTCTTTACCTTCTCATGCCGCAGATGCTGCAAACCAATGCACAAGTATCTTCAAACCAAAGGAGTCTGCCTCATGCCCATTGCTTTTGCATGAGACATCTCTTCCAAGAAAGAAGCAGTTATGTAGTTCTTCGCCAATGGCCATCTCCTCACAACAGCAACCCATCTTGTGCCAATTCAAATGGTCATACCCTTTTCTCCTAGTTAGAATACAGTGCAAATAATAAACACTGTCAATAACGATTTTAACAGAGATGTTAAACAAGAAGATTCGGAAAATTCAAGAGCATACAAAATTGATATTAGTCCATATACATTTTAAAACTCAAGTATCCATTTAAACTTAAGAATATTAAAACTGAAGAAAAATTTCTTGATATTAACCTCATACCTTCCAGCAAAATGAAGTACCTAAAACTTAATCTAGTTCTTTTGTCCAACACAATGAAATGAAACTTGAATATTCACATACATTTCTTATTTGTTTGAAAATTATCAACTTCTAATGAATAGTCCATAGTATTATGCTCAAAAATTAAAAAAATTACCATCAGAGAAAATGAACAAGGAAAAAAACCAACTTTGTTTCTAAAGACATTCAAATCTTAGATTACCAAAGGAAAATAGCAAGGAAGTCCCCACACCTGCAGACAACGAACATAATGCTTTGTGTATCCCAAGTCATACACTAATGGAACCTCCAACGATTTAACCAATTGTCGTGCTGATGCAGCAAACCTGCACCACCAAATTCATATTGTTATCATCACCAGCCACACTATAGACTCTGAACAGATAGAAGGATCAAAAGTTGAACAAAATCCTGGACTTGTTTCCATATTTAGAGCTGGATATACATATGTTCATGTACAATGGGGCTCTCATACCTCATCTTTGGTGTCGGTTTCAAAAAGCCTTTCTTTAATATCCCTGGATATGGAAAAGAAAAACTTGCTCCACATCTAGATTTGGTTTTGCACTCTGTATAACACAAAAGAGAGTAACATCAGTATTGTATATGAAATTCTCTAGATTATAATAATAAAAAGATCCCGCCACAGAGATTTATGCTTACAATCTCAAAGAATTTAATACCATACACCTTGGCGATGGGCAGTGCCTAAAAAAAAAGTACAAGTATTTGTTGGAAATTACAACAAAAAACAAATTTGAAATGATCAAAAGAAAACAATTGTGATATCATCTCTAAATGGTTTCGGAATTCATGAAGGATGCTAGTAATCCCATGCTACAAAAGCTCAAAGTGCTAGAGAAAGGAAGGAGCCGGTAACAATGTTCATTGCAACGGTATGCGGTAAGGAGCCAATAGAAATGTTCATTACAATGGTCTGCGGTTTAACTAAGAAAGACAGTTTATAGCGCATAATCCACTTTTCTTCTGACAGGGGAACCTCACATGTTGAACAAGACCAAAGCTCCTACAGACATCAAATAAAACTTCATATCTAACAATCCAAATTTAGATACTTTACATAAGTATAGAAGTTTATTATTTTTACTTGAAATAGTTGGAAACATCCTCCTCCTCAGTAAAAGTACTTTCAGCTGGAAAACTCAAATAAACTTATCTAGGCCCAAAACTATTGAACCGGCATCATTCCTCTCGCCTTGTAATCCATATATCTTGAGGCATCTTCAACCAAGACAATAGAGTGTTTCCCATGAGGTCTGAGATTCCAATGAAAAAGAAACCCATAATAACTTAGAAAATATATCTTAACGCTAGTTCAACTTTGAACAAAAGAAATAAATAATGTATTAAGTACTTGAAAGAGAAACACTCACAAGAAGAGTTCATGATGATCGCACTGTCAATGAGGCGAATCTTTGTTCTTGACCCTAGCAAGAAGTTTAGTCAAACTATAACCAGCCTTCTCATGCCTCGGACTCAAGTGAGATACCCTTCGTCTTGAAGATTCCTCCTATATTTCTCATAAATGTGAATCAAATTAAAGATCAACCAGTTCTTAGAGTAAACCCATAGACACAAATGTAACAATTTCTTTGGAGTGATGACTTCCCGAGCACGTAACCCGCATATTTCAAATAATTACGAAGACATAAAAAGCGTTTCCGTTAAGGTTATGGTACGATATGAACTATAAGATTCAGTTGGTTATGAGTCTAGATAAGGATGAATTAAAACTTGAGAACAACGAGATTACTGAGAATGCAAAGTAGAATATATAAAACTTTAAAACAACGTTTAAAAACCCTCAAACTAAGAAATCTCTCTAACCTCTTAGCCTTCCGTATAGTGAAGGTTACATGCCACTATAATGTGGTCACACTCTCTCGTACTATGATTGTGGTGCATGACTGAGTTAACTCGAAAGGGGTTTGCATTTGCGGCCACCATGGTTCATCTTTCAAGTCACCATGGCCTTTGGTTTTGAGATCCTCCCACCATGATTGCGATTCAGTATCACCCAGGATAAAGTCATCGCTTGGGTAATAGAATGAGCTATTCATGCACCTATTTCTCAATTGCTGACCTTATCTCAAGCCTGTCCACCGCAAATAGATAGTCTTCTATCAATAGAAGCAAAAGATTATTAAGTTCTTGAAAGAAATCAAAGGTATATATATCAAAGTTTTTTTTTTTTTGATCGGATATATCAAAGTTCGTGAGTCCAATAAGGAACTAAGAATTATCAAGCATGGCCTAAAGCGGCTATAGATAAGTATTGTACTGATTGTTTTTTGTATACAAATTACCTCTTTAGGAGATTTTGTGGGAGTGCCTGTTTCGTGAAATTCCGTCCTTCATAAATGGTGGTGACATCTCCATGGCAAATTTTGATGGAAAAACAATTCTCTTAGCAAAACCTTCGCATTAATGAGAATATAACGAGCCAAAGCGTTGATATTCATAGTATCTCGGTAATGAGGTTGCAAGCTTATAGATCGGGTGGGAAGCACTTAAGTGCCTATTAATAGCAATTATGAATGGCTCAATCACAAAGATGCGTAAACAACCCGCCACTCGAAATTGAAGATTTTAAACAGTGAAAATTGAAGATATTAAACACATAACAATGGAAATCAAAGATGTTAAAAGATAGAGACTTATGCTTCTCACACCCATTTCAAGAGTGGTAAGAAACCTAGAATCATCTTTAGTACATCTACATATACTTTCATACACACACAAATCCGCATCAAAATATACAAATTATAATACTCAAACCAATAAATCAAACTAAACTAACTCACGAGATCAAATAAAAACTAAATCGAAACTACATCTACCTTCATTTAAAACAACTTCACAAAAAAAAAACTCAATTCAAACCAAAAACCCAGTTCATGAAAACTGAAATTAAGTTAGGTTTATACTCGATATCTTTTCAACAAGCTTTCAAAAACCTCGTATAATAGATTATATAGGTTAATTTGGGATTTCAGGTGAAAAAAATCGATTTCTAAGGTTACGAAAATTAGGGATTATACTTATAGATCGATATTTCTGATTCTAGGGTATCGTTTACGATCAAAACGTGTTTGATTAATGGTGATGATTTAAGTTTTAGAAGCTAAAATCTTAGGAGATTTCAACAGTTTTCTGAAGAACATGAAGGATTATGTTTTTCTCCGAAGGTAGTGAGATAGAAGACGGCAGGAGGAGGAGAGTAAAATAAAATGATATATTTTTTTTTTGGTTTAAGTATATTGATAGTGGGGTTGGGATGTTGGGATGAAATATCCTCTAGTTAAATTAGTTTTGGGTGGAAAAATATCCAGGTGTGACCACCCTGGTGTTACCAAGCATGCGAATGACACACGCGGAAAAAGAAATCGTAACAGCTCACCCCTGTTACGACCCATACAAAAGTTCGTAACAGCTGGCCCTCGTTATAACCGAGTTCGTAATGACGATTAATTGTAACAGGATTTTCGTGAATCGCTCATAAAAAAGCCGTTACGAATTTCAGTTACTAATCCTGAAATTTGGTATAGTGTGATTGCAATTTTAACTGGTATACACATGTAAAAGAGCCCAAGACAGAACGTTTTCTTTGTAGCAGGAGCATTGTCATAGATAAAGAGAGCAGCCATACTTATGAACGGAACCTCTCCAACACCAACTAACATCCGACAAACAACAATGTGCTAAAAACTAGACGTAATGCCACAACAAGATGTAGCAATGGTCCAAATAGATAGCCCAACGTTGATTAACTTAAAGGGTTTGTTGTAGGTCTTCGCTAAGGATGCAAATATTGGTGAAGAAACGAGAAGTCCCACCATGAACGCAGTAGACAATGCACCATCCTGGAAATTTGTCAAGTTGAAAGATCCTTGATTTCCATTACCAGCAATACATTCACCACTTTCTTTGAATACCTTAGGCGTTCCATTAACACCATTACTTGCAATAACTCCCCGATCAACATAATTAAAAAAATTCATCAAACAAAAAATCAAAAACAACATCTTTGGTGACCACCAAGTTGTTTTTTTCTTCGATCAACACTGTCTAGAAAGATTCCTATCAACCATATAGGAGCAGCGACAGCAAAGATAGACGTTTAAATAAGAGCAGTCGTCCTCCATTTGTGGATGTGATATTGGATATATCCAACAAGTGGTGAAGAAGGAACGTCACCGAGGATGTGGATCACAACTGTAGAGATGGCCAAAGAGATTGGTCTTAAACTAGGCTTGACGCAATG
The DNA here is from genome assembly GCA_023531295.1 of Papaver armeniacum. Taxonomy (NCBI): domain Eukaryota; kingdom Viridiplantae; phylum Streptophyta; class Magnoliopsida; order Ranunculales; family Papaveraceae; genus Papaver; species Papaver armeniacum. The sequence continues at coordinate 83,346 of JAJJWW010002792.1, forward strand.
AAGACAAATAAAGTTCACTGGTGCTTGTGCACCAAACAGAAACAACTGGCCCAATACGAAAAACGCTAAGAAACCATACATGCTTTTGAAACAAAAGGCAACAAAGCAATATATGCCTCCAAAAATTATTGTTGCAGTAAGAAGCTTAAACCCTTTCTTGATTGAGGAATTTATGCGATCAAGGAGATAGCTCCCGACTAGCATTCTACGTACTCCACAGATGAGTTTAGTCCCCCCAAAGAACATATCATCGTTATTCATGTGATAAATATCGGCACCAGCCTTCGGCCCCCAATATGAATAAGAAATTATTACGAAGGTATATGCTACGTAACCCAGAACGCTAATGACATACACCTTCTCAAGCAAAAGAACTTTCATGTCATTCCAAAACATATCTTTCCAAAATCTTGAAATCCTTTGATTGTGCGCTTTGAAATCTGTTTGATCGTGTGCTTTGACAGATAGGTCTTGTTATTGGACTACCTTCTCCATATGAGACGTCGATGTTGAGGGGTGAATTTGATTCTGGTCCTACCCATCCTAGCCACACCAAATGACCTTACAATTCCAAATGTGGTAAGAGAGAGAGTTGCCTTTCCATTGTACCTTGTCCTTTCTTTTATAGTTTTTCCTAAAAACCCCTCTTTTTATTACATCATGACACATGTCCTAACACCTCTTAATTACCCTTAATGCCATTCTTTAACATAACCTTTTCCTTCTTCATTAATTCCTCCCTTGTCCTCCCATCTTCATGGGTATTTTCTACTTGGACTTGGGTTTAGTCTCCAAGTCCCCATACTTTCGCCCAAGCTCACCTCTATTCTTAGGGGCACCCCCAACTTGTTAAGGGGGTATTTTTTTCATGTATCAACATTAGTCCCCTGACTATTGGATCAATTATCAGATGATCCAATAGTCAAATTCTTTCGTGCCTTTGTGCACCACGTGTCACTGGAAACAGAGCGGTCATAAGGTCATTTATGACGCTCTTTTCCTTATATAGTAACGTTGAGCTTCCAGTCTAGTCATCAACTTCAAGCTTTTATCTTCACCTCCCTATCCTTTGCCGGTCGCTTTACTCAAATGGTTCATTCTCTCCACGGATACGTGTTAACTCTAGCACCAGTTTCCGCGTTAGTTTCGATATTCAAAAGGTTGGAATTGGCGCGTTTGATGCTGGTAGAAGTCGAGGTTGAGGTTCTTTGCGAGCATAGGTTGTCCAAGAGAGATTTCATGCGCACTCAGTTTGCAGATCGTTACGAAGCGCGTCAAGCCGCCGAGGAGACCGGGCGATTGACGTCCGCGAGCCAGCATGCTCTGGACAATGCTGTTACAGCTCGAAATGCTGTTGTTTCATTACTCACCGAGTCTTCAACGATGAGGGCAACCATCGGGTATGCCATTGCTGACTGCCGCTTGCATGTTTCTGGTCATGCGGCTCCCCGTTTTCTCAGGCATACTCTATCCTTAAATGATGTTTCTGCGCTCGTGAACCGGTCTTATCTTAAGGATGAACTCGCGCGCTTGTTGGTATTGAGGGAGGAGATAGGTGTGTTGCGCGATTTCAGGCAAGCCCGTCGGGATGTGGCACGCCAAGATTGTGATGAGCACGAAGGCACTCTTGCATTAGATCGTGAGGCGAAGGCTAAAGTGAAGATCATTCGGGATATCCATAAACTGTTGAGTGACACCAATTGGGGGCTGTCTCAAGCCAATATTCAGTGTGATGAGAGTAGGCTCATGGCGGAGGCCGTGGACATGAACATCGCTCGTTGTCGCGCGTTGATAGCCGATTAAATTACTCGTTATTTTGAGAACAAATTCTCTTATTTATTGTTCTTTTTACGCGCTTACCTTTGAGTTTTTTTTCTTTCTCAGTTCTCATGTTTATCTCCCTTTGTTGTTTGTTGTAAACTTTTCTCTTTTGGTCAATTGCTTACCTTTAATCTCATGAATACTGTCATGCTGGCCGTGAACTTTAATTCCCGAGTCCCCGGCGTTTACATTCGGTTTATATTGGGGTTGCCACTTTTCCCTTAGTGTGGGTTGACACGTGTCTTGGCATGCAAAGGGGAACGTGATTAATTGCATCGTAAACTACGCCAACCTCTCTTGTATATATATCTTCGTATGTGGTTCTTGTTTCTCAGTTTAGGCAGTTATACATATATACGTATATTTTTTCGATCAGAAAGTCGCCAGTATGGCTAATTCTCTTCACAGGTATATGTTATCCTTGGCACCTATCCCCATGTTGGTCTCGGAAACGTTTAAACGTGACGAGCTGAAGCGACTTCTGCTTGTGAAATCCGAGATTGATGAGCTTCGGGCTCAGAGAAAGGTGAATAGGGATGCTAAACGCGCGAGTTTCAGGGCGCAGCATGAGGTGTACCAAGCTGCCCAGCAAGCCGAATCGTCCGGTCGGGTGTCGTTGGAGATCCAGCGGGCGTTGGACGAGGCTGTTACCGCTCGTGATGCGGCCAACCAATTGTACGCGGATTCTCTGATGATGGTGGCTACAATGGATCGCGCCATCTCAGATTATTGTTATCTTTGGATTTCTCATCAGGGGGCTTACCACTTCTTGGATATACCCTGACTTTAGCGGTTACATCTACGCTTGTGTCTTACTCTTATCTCGAGGACGAGTTGGCTCATTTGTTAATTCTGAAAGAGGAAGCGGGTCTACTATTGATGCTCAGGTTGATTCATTGGGATAAGGTGCGCAAGTAATACGACGAGCATGAGGATACTCTTTCGATTGCCCGTGAGGCTGAGGCTGAGAGTGATGTTATTCATGACATCCTTAAGTTAGTGCATGAAGATGATCAGGATGTCCGTTTGACTACTGCGCAGTGCGACGATGGCCACTTGATGGTGGAGGCTTTGGACGCGGACATTGCTCGGTGTCGGGCGTTGATGGCTGTTTAGGTTGTGTGCCCCTTTGCGGGGTGTCTTTAGTCATCTAGTTCTTTTGTTCTTTTTTTTTTCTTCCTTTTTCTCTTTTTTTTTGATCGGTGTAAATGATCTTTGCTTTTCAATTTGAATATATTGTTATATTCGTTTTTGTGGCAAAGGATTGCTGGGTAGGGAGGACGTTGGTAAACGCGCCTACTCTTTCCCCCCTTTCTTACTTCTCTCCCACCCTTTTTTTACAAGGGTGGTGGGGTGGAAGTTTGTTAAACGGGCCTACTCCCCCTCTTTTATTTATTTATCCGTAGGGCTTCTGGGGGGTGGGTGTTTTCTAGGCGCGCCTACTCCCCCGTTTTTTTGTTTCAGATGGGTCTTGGGTGGGGCGGGCGTTTGTTAAACGCGCCTACCCCCCTCCCTTTTCTTTCAGTAGGGTTTTTGGTGGGGTGGGCGTTTGTTAAACGCGCCTACTCCCCCCCCTTTTTTCCTTCAGAGGGGTTTTGGGTGGGGCGGACGTTTTTTAAACGCGCATACTCCCTTCCCATTATTTATTTATTTTAGGTGCGTTTCTCAGATGCGCATTCGGCTGCTCTGAGGCCTTTGTGAATTTGTCTGTCAATCAGGCGCCTTAAGCTGTCCTGAGACCTTTTGTAAATTTGTCAGTCAATCAGGATCCTTTGGATGCCCTTAGGCCTTGTGTGGATTTATAAGTCGATCAGGTGTCTCTGGCTATCCTGGGATCTTTTGTGAGTTTGTCAGTCGATCAGGCGCCTTTGGCTTCCACGAGACCTTTGTGAATTTGTTAGTCGATCAGGCGCCTTTGACTGCCTTGAGACCTTTTGTGAATTTGTCAGTCGATCAGGCGCCTTTGGCTGCCCTGAGACCTTTTGTGAATTTGTCAGTCAATCAGGCGCCTTTGGCTGCCCTGAGACCTTTTGTGAATTTGTCAGTCAATCAGGCGCCCTTGGCTGCCCCGAGACCTTTTGAAGATACGCTATTTTTATCAACTTACTTTTATTGCTCATAACGGTTGTTTACATGGTATGACTCATGCGTAGAATTTTTTCATCCACTTGCCATTGATAGGCGTCTTGACTTTGGTTCCATTCATACGTCTGAGCTTATAGTATCCGCTTTCTGCTACTTTCCTTATCATAAACGGGCCTTCCCAATTCGCAACAAACTTTCCGGCGCTGGCGTTTTTTTGTACGTGTGGTGCGATTTTCAAAACCAACTCGTCCACCTTAAATACTCTTTCTCTTACGCTTTGGTTATAATAGTTAGATGCGCGCTTTCTGTAAGCTTCTGTGAATCTTTCCGCTCACGTTTTCCTTTCCTCTATCGTATCTAGATGGGCGAAGCGGCTTATTTCATCGGGTGTGGTGTGGCTAGCCATTGTTACCTCGCAGATGGGATCACTATTTCTGCAGGCAGGATCGCATCTTCTTCGTAGACAAGTGAATAAGGGGATGCTCCCGTGGAACTGCGCTTTGAAATCCTGTATGCCCAGAGCGCCACCGTCAATTGTTCGTGCCATTCTCTATGATGATCATGCACTGTTATGCTAAGGATGCGGATGAGCGTCTTATTTGTTGCCTCCGCCTGCCCGTTCCCTTTGGGGTAGTAGAGAGTCGATGTGTGGAGCCTTATGTTGTATTGGAGGAGCAAGTCGATCACGTCCTTGTTTACGAACGATTCTGCATTGTCTACTCTGATTATCATGGGCGCGCCGAATCTGTAAATGATATGTTCTTTGATGAACGCGGCTATTGTGGCACTGACGTAATCTTTGAGGGTTATCGCTTCGACTCACTTGGACGCGTATTCCGTGGCCGTTATTATGTATTTATGACGTTTTGAGGACAGCGGGTTGATCGATCCTATGAGATCACGTCCCCAGCTATGGAATGGCCAAGGTGTCACTATGCTGTGCAGTAGGGTATGAGGCGCTTGGATCAGGTTTCCATGTGTCTGGCAGTGCAGGCATTTCCGGACGTGCTCCGCGGTATCACTTTCCATAGTTGGACAGTAAAAGCCTCCCTCATAAAGTTGTAGGAACAGTTTCCTCATCCCTTGATATTCGGCATCGTGGGACCGGGTCATTACTTTTACTGCTTCCTGTTCTGATAAACACCGCAGTGCGGCATTACCGTAGCTTCTGCGATAAAGAACGCCCTCGTGTACAAAGAAACGTGTTGTTTTCTTTTAGATCTTGAGAGACGCCTGCCTATCACTTAGTAATCTCCTGTGTTGGATGAAATCAACGTAGGGTTGCCTGCAATCTGTTTCTTCGACAGTGCAGACCTCCGCTGGTTTCGGTGGTGCTTGACAATCATCGCAGTTGTCTTAGAGTGCTGATACTTGAGCTTACATGCTTGGCTAGTACACACCCATCCTTTGGAGTCTTCTATAAAGATGGACAACGCCGGTTTGCCCACATGTTTCCGCGTGTAGTTCTTGGAGTAGCTTTTCAGCCTCTCTTTTATTTACGCACCTCACGAGGGACCCTCCGGCTTCCTTGTAATACAAGGATACCTGGATCATTACGAATTGCTTCAAAGCTTGAACAGGTACCACTCGTGCTTCGTCCATTCGGGTTAGGTCTTCGATATACACCCGTCTCCAATCATCCGCCTCTTCGAAAGACAAGTCTTCTTTCCAAGTACTGGGCAACTCCTTTCTTATTATTGTGACCGTGCCCTCTTCCTCGCCATTTAATTGTACTTTGCTTTCCATGGTTGCTAGAGCATCCGCGTGCTTATTTTCACCCCTGCCGGTATGATCCAGATTCGATCCCGTTTGGTTCATCAATCTTCGAGACTCCGCCCGATTGGGTGCTAGGTGTGGTTCTTTGACATGGAAATCGCCGTTCACCTGATTTGTTACAAGTCTCGAGTCGCCTTTAACCTCTATGCTTCCCAGGTTGAGCTCCTTTGCCATTCGGAGCCCCAAAATCAACGCATCGTATTCCACGACATTGTTGCTATAGGGGAAGTCCAGCTTAAATAAGTACGAGAGCAGATCCCCTCGTGGCACTTTGAACACAACTCCGGCTCATCCGACGGTGCCATATGATGACCCATCAAAGAACATAGTCCAAGGTTTGTCAACATATGCAGCCGCCACTTCCCCGGGTACATACTTAAGTACTTCATCATCTCCTTCTCCAGGAAACATAGCTATGAGATCAGCTATCTCTTGTCCTCGCACCGCGTTCGGTCGTTTATACTTAAGCTCGAACTCCGGCAGCTGTAGCAACCAACGGGAGGTTCTCCCCGTTAAGACGGGCTTTGATGCCAAGTAGGCTATGGGGTTTGCTGCTGCCACCACGATAGTTTCGTGCGTCAAAAGATAAGGTCGTAGCTTTTGCGTTGCGTATATGAAGGCTAGGCACGCTTGTTCTACACGCGGGTATCTCAACTCTGCATCCCGTAGGACTCGACTGACGTAGTAGATAGGTGATAGCTCGTTTCCTCCCATGTATTGTGCCAGGACCGCGCCTATCGTCAAACCAGTGAATGCCGTGTAAAGGTAGAGGGGGATCCCTTGCACTGGGGGCCTCAGAATTTTGGGGCTTACAAGGCATTGTTTTAGTTTTTCGAACGCAACACGCTGAGTTTCTCCCTACACAAAGGGGATATCTTTATTTAGTAGTGGAAGGAACACCGTCATTAACTGTGACAGGCCAGGCACGAAACGCCTTATGTACGATATTCGTCCTATGAAAGATTGCAATTCTTTTGTGTTAGATGGTGGCGTCATCGTCGTGGTCGCTTCAACTTTGCTTGGATCCACTCGAATTCCCTCATTAGTCACCACGAAACCTAGGAACTTCCCCGATGTTACCCCGAAGGTGCACTTGAGGGGGTTCATTTTAAGTTTGAACTTCCTGCATCTTTCAAAAGTCGTTCTTAGGTGGGAGGTATGATCTTCGGCCTCTTGCGTCTTGACTACGATGTCGTTGACATATACTTCTACCATCTGGTGTAGCAAACCATGAAATATGGACATCATGGCGCGTTGATATGTGGCGTCAGCATTCTTAGGCATAACGGCATTACCACATAATAAAAGTTGCCATATGGAGTTTGGAAGGCGGTCTTTATGGCGTCCGAAGGATCCATCTTTATTTGGTTATATCCGCTGAAGCCATCCATGAAAGAATACCTCCCCTTCCCTCCTGTCGCGTCTAATGTCATATCGATGTTCGGAAGCGAGAAATCGTCCTTTGGACATGCTCGGTTCAGGTCTCTGTAGTCCACACAATATCTGACTTTTCCATTCTTTTTTGTGATAGGCACGATATTGGCTATCCAGTGGGGTGTTGGATAGGCCTGATAAGCTTGTCCTTAAGAAATCGTTCAACTTCTTCTTTTATCATGAGTGCGGTAGCTCTAGGGAACTGCCTGCTCCTTTGTTTGACAAGCTTGAATTCTGGCGAGACTCCAAGATTGTGTACCACCAGATTTCTATCTAGACCCGGCATTTCTTCATATTCGTAGGCAAAGACATCCTTGTAATCCTTGAGTAGTGCGATCAGAGCTGCCCTATCCCCTTCGTCTAGGCTCTTGCTTATTGTGATAAGGCGCTCATCTTCTTGTGTCCCTATGTTGACTTCTTCTGTCCCATCTAGAGTGAGATCCTCTGGTGTTCGCTCTCCAGTAGTCTTGGCGGTAGCCTCTATCAACTGGTTTTGTAGCTCATCATCGTCAATTGTGTTATAAGGGAGTTCCGACAGACCTTGTTATACGCTTTTATCGGGAACCTCCGTTCCATTCATTGTCGTATCATCGTAATATGGTTCATCTGCGGGCGCTCCCTCGGATAATTGCTATAAGCGGTATACATGCCCCCCATCTGGCTTGGAAAAGCGTTGAAAACTAGGTTGCTCTTCTTGCTTCCTTTTCTTCTCTGTCGGGAATACTAGCCTGGAGGGGATAAACACGGACTTGACTGACTTCGGTTTTTCCTCTTCTCCCCATTTTGGTAGCGGGATAAGATGTACCTCTGGCACCTCATATTCTTCTTTTGGCATGTCGTAGAAAATTGCATCCGCCATGTATGCTTCCTCTGGGTCGAAGGGGTTGCTCGTGGCGGGGATTCGGTACTTTTTGCCTCCGATGTTTGTTTTCACGCATTGGTGGTATGTTGACGCAACTACCTTGTGGTTGAGAAGCCAGCCTCGCCCTAACAACACATGGAATGTGGTATCGTATTCTAGTACATAGAATGGTGTAGGTCCTCGGATGGGTCCAACCTTCATGAGCAGTTTAACGATCCCGATGGCTATCTGTGCGTGGCCTCCAAACCCTTTAACAGTTGTAGTCCGTATTCTGATCTCAGACCGTTGTACTCCAAGAAATTCTAGTGTATGTGTTTATGGGTGAAAACTATTTCTACCGGTTTTGGTAATTTGGGGTGTGTGGATGAGAAATGAATCTAAACCCTAAACAAATGCACTGCACGGGAGTGCTTGTGATTCGAGAAATCAACTGCACAACTCGGCCTAAACCAAGAAATGGCCGTTCCAGACTTGCTTCGGTCACAAAGTGAAGGAGATGGGGTTGATCTTAGGGAGGGAAGCGAAGAAGGTGTTGAGATTGTGGAGGTGTTGATTGTTTTATGACTTGTATCAGAAAGCTGAACTGGATTGCAGGATGTAAGCTATCAGTTCTGGTGTTTGAATACGATTGTATCAACACTTGGTTTTCTGTCCTGTCTTGTTTTTGGAAATAGGGAGGAGAACCTATTTATACAATTCATTAAGCCTAACCCACGTCTCTCATGGGAAGTGGAGGAAGTGGAGTGATGGAGTAGTAGAGTTGTGTGTTAGTGTTACACGACCAGTCTTGCCCACTTCTCCCGTCATCACTAATCGTCCATGACTTCCTGACACGTTCTTGTGATGACGCGGTGTACGCTGCACGCTGTAAACCTCCAGACCAATACCCCATTAAGTATCCCCCAGTTTGTGACACGTTTGATGTCTCGAATGTGTGGATCGTGGGACCCACATAAAGTAGCATGTGATGCTGGATTAAATAACTAAGTTATTTAGGAAGTCGATATTTATGAAATATCGTGTGTATTCTATGCAGGTAACGCATCGAATATATTCAGCATGTGTGAAGCATCGCTGTTTTAAGGCTTAACGGAGTAAGTCACGAATTTAAGCGTCTTAAAATAGCATCCCGTCCAGCCATCTTCGAGTGATCGTTTGGAGGTTGTATGGGCAAACCATGCTTTGGCCGATCACTTCATGTGGAAGAGTGGTGGACGGTGATCGTGGTGATGCCTTGCTGGTCGCCTAACTCCTGGCCAGGGCTGCCTAACCAAGCTGGCAAAGTTGGACGGACGAGATGACTTGCGACCCACATCTGCGACCGTTGGATTAGGGTTTAGGAGGTGCGCAAGCACCCACTTTCATCTCAATCGAATTCGAGCTTAGAGGGCGATTTTGGAGGGACCGATTGGTCCTGTATGGAGGTGGGCCACCAGTGTTCATGTCCGTGCTAGCTCATCTCGTAGGGGTGCGATCTAAACCACTTGATTCGTCCGGATAAGAGGAGTGGTCGAGATTGGTTTGCAATTGAAAACCGCGCGACCATGCCTAGTTTGGGCGCACGAATCGAGGCGCTCGGCCATGGCCGGCCTTGGTCGATTGGTCACACATGTAGACGGGCCCTCGGTGATTGTATTGACATGCTTGGGACCCTTTGAGTCTACATCTACACCCTCCATCTATGCCTGCGAAGATGGATGGTCGTGACTGATTTGCGACACATGTGATATGCCGCAAACCCTAATTAGGGTTTCATGTCCACGCTACTTTGGCTGGACGAATTGGCAAGCTACGCTCTTCTTTTGGGGAGGCCGATCATGTGGGACCCACATTGGGCCGGTGGTGAACACGCTAATACCTGTCTGGCAGTTATAGGCTTGATCTAAGCCATCCAAACATGCCGGTGAAGTTGGATGGTCGTGATCAATTTAAGACACTTAGTGGAATTTCCTGCGACCCTTAAAGCATCACGCCGGCCGAACTTTGGGCGAGCGTTTGCTCCTCCCTGGCTTGGTCGTGAGAAAGTCGGTCAGGTAAGGAGAAAGTTGGCCCGCCGTTGTGCAGGACAATGCTTTTCCAACCGGTCATGGGATGATCCACGCCGTCCAAACACGCCGGTGAAGTTGGTCGGTCGTGACTATTTTGAGACCGATATTGGCGGCCTTGTTCGTGCGAACCTTCTCCAAACGGTTTCACCAGTTCGACTATCCTTTTCCAGGCTGGCGTTTGGTGATTGTTTTAGAGGCATGTCATGCGTTCGACCGACCAGAGCATAAACGGGCCCGTTGGTGGTCATTAAGGTGGTAGCCTCTCCTGCTAAGGATCGTCTAGGCTAGTTAAATCATGTGGCCAACTTGCGTGGTCGTGATTATTTCTGAGAATGACATGGACAGTCCAGATGCTCGATCGAGCTAGTATAACACACCGAGAGATGTATGCTCAATCGGGCTAGTATAACACACCGAGAGTTGTAGCCTGTACGGGTATTTCGTGCATGCCTCATTAGTGACACTTGGAGATTCGTGTTACTCTGCTGAGAGCAACACTCAGTCGTCATGCCGCACCAATAATGAGAGTTCAGCGGGAACAACACAGGAAATACAAGGCTGGTCATGCATTAATTGATAATGCTATAAATTCATAGGGTATATGGGATTGTTGCTACATGCTCCAACCTATATGGATTAGTAAAGTGGAGAAGTATTCATCACTTATCAGTGGCTTTATCCTTCGCAGGATGTCAGCGTATAAATTTGGTTTTGCAATTTTACCCCTGAACTAAAATCCACCATCTACAGTATGTACCGAGATTAAGTTCAAGGACGCGCCTCCATCGATAAAATCTTTCTTCAGTGGTTGCCTGTTGATGTGCGCTGTGAGGTACAGAGGTATGAGGTGCTCCCCCGGATAGCAAATGTCTTCGTTTTTGAATACGATTGCTTCCTTAGGAAGGAGATCGCAAGGCCTCCCCACTGCTATGGCTGCTATAGCCTTGGACGCCTCTTTGATTTAATCCACGCTGAAGCCGAGCGAGTCGAAGAACTATTGAGCTAGTACCGTTTTAGCGAACTGGATAGCCACGCTGTCTGTGTTCGGAAATGCTGGGTTCTCTACTTCAACTACGCATGCTTCCCATTCGTCATCATCCCACGGCTTCCAGTCATCTCCGCTTAGGTCATGGGTGAGCATCATGACTTGGTTTTGGACAGCTTTACCACCCCCTGGGTTACCCATCTCAATCTCGCCCACTTCCAATTTTTTCTGGAACATTCTTCGAAGGTTAAAGCAGTCAATTGTTTGGTGTTGTATCCTGCGGTGGAAATGGAAATATCTAGCATCGCTTGTGTCAATGGTCTCGGATCCATCTTTATTGGAGGCAGTTGAACTTCGTTGTTCGCTATCCATTGTTCTAATAATCCTACGATCTGTTCCTTGCTGCAGGGTAAGGGTGGTGGAAGCGCCTGTGTTCCCCAACCCTCTCGATTATTATTTGCACGAGTAGTTCTGGGCACGATTGATACGGTGTTGACCGAGTTCCGCCAGATGTAGTCTGAGCTTGGTTCCTCGATACAGTCGGCGATTCTTTTGGCTCCTTTATCTAGTTCTATGAACGTGGGAAAGCGAAAATTGACTAAACTTTTCTTGAAGGATGGAGTCATTCCTCGTACACCAATCTCCACTAGAGCTTCCTCTTTGACATCCTCGTGGCAGTCCAGAGTGAGGAGGCGGAATTTGGAAATGTACTTTCCTATTTCCTCGCCTGGGCGCTGATTACACTTCCTCAAGTCGATGGTCGTGACTTTCCTTTTTGCTGAATAGAATTTTCTAAGGAAGAGCGTGGACATGATCGTCCAGGAGCCGACACTTCTCGGCTTCAGGTTATCGTACCACGAGAACGCGGTGTCGGTTAACGACTTTGGGAATTCTCTGAGACACAGTTTCTCATCAGTTGCCCGATCATTCATAACGGATATGAATCGGCTGAGGTGTTGCCTCGCGTTACCCTGACCGTTGTAGACTTTGAACTTTGGTGATATGTAATCCTCTGGATACTGGTACTATGTGATTTCGGGAGTATAAGGATTCGCCATGAAGTTGTAGTTGTCTTGTTTTACGACTCTGTAATTCATCTCCAAGAATCTTGTCATCGCCTCCTGTGTCATAGCTACAGGTTCCTCCTCTTTTTCCTCCGCACTCTCCGCTGTTTCTTTGGTGCTTTTCGCAGCGTTGGCTGCTTTCATAAGCTTTCTCAATTCATGTTCCCTGCGTATATGGTCTTCTAGCTCCTTCTAGATTTCTTTGAGGGAGGGACAGGTAGGTGACGCCTCCTCGGTTTCCTGCTGTTTATCTTCTTCGCGAGTAGCTCCTGGTTTTCTTACTTGTGTGATCGGGTCTGTTACTCTTCATACTCTCTCGCCTTCAGGGTTGAGTGAAGGGATGTTTGGAATTTCTACCGCGTCTGAGCTGGCGGCTTCTGGGTGTGTCATGGTGATCTAGGCACGAGCCTCAGGGTGTGGTCGCCAAATGTTGAGGGGTGAATTTGATTCTGGTCCTACCCGTCCTAGCCACACCAAATGACCTCACAATTCCAAATGTGGTAAGAGAGAGAGAGTTGCATTTTCATTGTACCTTGTCCTTTCTTTTATAAGCTTTCCTAAAACCCCCTCTTTTTACTACATCATGACACATGTCCTAACACCTCTTAATTACCCTTAATGTCATTCATTAACATAACATTTTCCTTCTTCATTAATTCCTCCCTTGTCCTCCCATCTTCATGGGTATTTTCTACTTGGACTTGGGTTTAGTCTCCAAGTCCCCATACTTTCGCCCAAGCTCACCTCTATTCTTAGGGGCACCCCCAACTTGTTAAGGGGGTATTTTTTTTTCATGTATCAACAGTCGACAACATCTATGCCCTGCTCAGAAACTTCTATTATTTTAACCACGTGCAATTCAGTTTGCATAGATGTTAATGTTGCTTCACTAGATTCGAAACCTTTTAAATGCAGAGGCTCCAGGAAAAAGCATAAAATGACGAACGGGAGCATTAGAATTGCTTCTCCAAAGAAAGCACAACGCCAGTTAAGATGACTAGCGACAAATCCACCATAAACATAACCGATTGCAATTCCAACTGGTATACACATGTAAAAGAACCCAAGATAGAACGTTTTCTTTGTAGCAGGAGCATTGTCATTGATAAAGGGAGCCGTCAGACTTATGAACGAAGCCTCTCCAACACCAGCTAACATCCGACAAACAACAATTTCCCAAAAACTAGACGTAACTCCACAACAAGCTGTAGCAATGGTCCAAATTAATAACCAAATGTTGATTAACTTAAAGGGTTTGTTGTAGGTCTTCGCTAAGGATGCAAATATTTGTGAGGAAACGAGAAGTTCAACCATGAACGCGGGAGACGTTGCACCATCCTGGAATTTTTTCAACTTGAAAAATCCTTGAATTCCCTTACCAGCAATACATTCACCACTTTCTCTGCATACCTTAGGCGTTCCATTAACACCAGTACTTGCAATAAATCCCCGATCAACATGATTCAACAAATTCATCAAACAAAAAATCAAAAGCAACAATTTTGGTGACCACCAAGTTGTTTTTTTCTTCGATCAACACTGTCTAGTTAGACTCCTATTAACTATATAGCAGCTGCGACATCAAAGATAGACGTGAGAATAAGAGTAGTCGCCCTCCATTTGTGGATGTGATCTTGGATATATCCAACAAGTGGTGAAGAAGGAACGTCACCGAGGATGTGGATCACAACTATAGAGATGACCAGAGAGATTGGTCTTAAACTTGGCTTGACGATATGAAGACAAATAAAGTTCACTGGTGCTTGTGCACCAAACAGAAACAACTGGCCCAATCCGAAAAACGCTAAGAAACCATACATGTTTTTGAAACAAAAGGGAGCAAAGCAACATATGCCTCCAAGAATTTTTATTGCAGTAAGAAGCTTAAACCCGTTCTTGATTAAAGAATTTATGCGATCAAGGAGATAAGACCCGGCTAGCGTTCCAAGTACTCCACAGATGAGTGTAGTCCCCCCAAAGAACATATCAGCGTTAGTCATGTGATAAATATCGGCACCAGCCTTCGGCCCCCAATATGAATAAGCCACTATTAATTACGAAGGTATATGCTACGTAACCCAGAACGCTAACGACATACACCTTCTCAAGCAAAAGAACTTTCATGTCGTTCCAAAACATGTCTTTCCAAAATCTTGAAATTCGTTTGATTGGCGCTTTAACAGATATGTTTTCCTTGAGTTGTTATTAGATTTCCTTCTCCAAATGAGACGTCGACAACATCTTTGCCCTGCTCAGAAACTTCTATTATTTTAACCTCGTGCAGTTTAGTTTGCACAGATGTTAATGTTGCTTCACTAGATTCGAAACCTTTTAACGGTCGAGGCTCCATGAAAAAGCATAAAATGACGAACATGAGGATTCGAATTGCTTCTCCAAGGAAAGCACAACGCGAGTTAAGATGACTAGCGACATATCCACCATAAACATAGTTGATTACAATTCCAACTGGTATACACATGCAAAAGAGACCAAGACAGAACGTTCTCTTTGTAGAAGGAGCATTGTCATCGATAGAGGGAGCCGCCAGACTAATGAACAAAGCCTCTCCAACGCCAACTAACATCCGACAAATATCAATGTTCCAAAAACTAGACGTAACGCCACAACAAGCTGTAGCAATGGTCTAAATCAATAATCCAACGCTGATTAACTTAAAGGGTTTGTTGTAGGTCTTTGCTAAGGATGCAAATATTGGTGAGGAAAGGAGAAGTCCAACCATGAACGCAGTAGACAATGCACCATCCTGGAAATTTGTCAAGTTGAAAGATCCTTGAATTCCCTTACCAGCAATACATTCACCACTTTCTTTGCATACCTTAGGCGTTCCATTAACACCAGTACTTGCAATAACTCCTCGATCAACATAATTCAACAAATTCATCAAACAAAAAATCAAAAGCAACAACTTTGGTGACCACCAAGTTGTTTTTTTCTTCAACCTTTTTCGGATGAATTGGTGGTACCTAACGCCGATTTCTGTATTTTCTGGATACAACCACTACGGAAATACTTTGATTCTGTGAGATAGCGGCGAGGTTACGCCATCGAATAATCACTTCTTCATAAGAATAATAGTCTCTTCTTTATCAACCGATTGCTCGACTCTGTTTGTGATAGATCGCGCGGCTCTTTATAGGCATCAACATATGGGGTGGCCGAATAGGATTAGAAAACCAGATCCTCCTTGGAATAAAACCCAGATAGCCTCGGAATATGTGTCTGGCCTTCGTATGGAAAGAAAAGTGACCAGACACTGACAGCCAAGAAATAGAATGCAAAGGTTCAGGCACGGCAGTTCTAGGAGATGGGCCGGATTGGGCTCATTATAGCACCTACGAGAAAATTTAGGGCGGCCGATGTTCAGATTCCAACAAGATTGATAATTCGTACACGGACTGATTTTTTTAGTTCTCAATTCTGGTTTCTGGAGGCAAGTAAAGGAGAGCAAAGGAGACAAAGAAGAAATTCATTTCTTCATTAGAATTTGCTAAAAACCCGTAAGAACCGTGAACCCTGATCCGAATGATTTCTTGTTGTTTTTCTTTGTGGTTATTTGAAAAGTATAAACCCTCACTGATAAAATGTCTGTATCCCCTAAATTCAAAATATAGAGCTTGATTACTGTTTCAATGGTTAATTGAACTTCTTTTTGATGATGGGTTTCTTTAAATTTAAGTTATTATGAAGCTGAGAATGTTTAATTTGACAGAATGATGCTCAATTTTTGGTATTTGTGAATAGGTTATGTATGAAAGATGGGTTCTGTTATCTAGACTCAGTTGATGATTTTGAGCTGTTATGTATGTAATGCTCAAAGTGTGAGATTTTGTGTGATTGTTGAGTTCATCATGCAAAACAAAGGAAATACTTTTTACTGAATTCTGTGCAATTAACTTGTTATAGTACTAAAATCAGTGAAATTTATTGTTGTTCTAAGAAAATACTTATATTTTGTTTGTGAGCTTAACATTATTAGCTTATTTTCCATGTCATGTCATTCTTTACTTATGTTGAATCTGTTGTCTACAAACTTGTCAAGATGTTAACTGCTAGAATGAAGAGCTCGAAAGATAAGGGTGATGAACCAACTGAGTTTGAGGAGCTAGTTGGTCAGGTTGGTAATTCATATTCATTTGATTATGCTTAATGTATTTAATTAGGTTGCTCGGGTTTTGTGTAATTTTAGTTCTGCATCTCTTGCCGTTAACTACTCGCGACCAGAGCAACCATAAGAATAACAAAATGGGAGGACCTAGTTTCATCCAAATCATCAACAACTACCATGTTCAACAGGAAGCGATTGGAAGTGTGACTTATATTACTGAGAATTGAACTTTATCTCTTTTAAGAACTTAAATCAATATCGTGTTACTATCATTACTAATGAACCCTTTTGTTTGAATGTAGAGGATCCCTCAAGAGTTTGTAACAGAATATGGAGATGATTTGTCTGATCATGCGGTTTTTATTGTTCCCAGTGGAATTGAGTGGTTTGTTGAAATTAAAAGAGACTCAAACTCTGATGGTCGTGTTTATTTTAAGAAGGGTTTAAATGAACTATTTGAAAGTTACTCAATAACTTCAGGAACGTTTTTGGTGCTTAAATACGAAGGAATTTCGCAATTTAAGGTTCGTATATATGCCAGTTGAGTGGTAAAGAGGTTGACTACTCATCCTTCCACAACAACGATACAGATGTTTATTACATCGAAGCTTCAGGTTAGTTTGTGTACCCTGAGTTGCGTACAACGAAAGTAAACTCGTAATTAACATGAAAATTTTACCAAGTATGTGACTATTAATTGTGTTTTACTGTTTTATCAACGTAACCAGATGAAGATGGCGATAATGATGATTCTGAGGATGATAGCAATGATGAAGAACGTGAAGAATTCAGGGATGATCCTGTGAGGAAGAAGAATAGAAGTATCACTCATGGAGGTTTGAGGACACAAGAAAGAGCAATTGAAATAGAGAGGGGTTTTAAGTCATCAAGGAACAACCCATTCTTCACAATTGGGTTACAACCATCCTATGTTAGTCACAAATTCTTGGTAAGATAATCCATACTTCCGTTGATGATGGATAATGAGTTTCATTGCTCTATCTAAAACTAAACATCCTACAGTACATGAAGATATATCCTGACCATGGTCGGTCATCGACTAACATGATTAGATTAAATTCTTGGTAAGATAATCCATACTTCCGTTGATGATGGATAATGAGTTTCATTGCTCTATCTAAAACTAAACATCCTACAGTACATGAAGATATATCCTGACCATGGTCGGTCATCGACTAACATGTTTGAAGGCTGCTTTTTATGGATAGTTACAATATATTTTATTGTGGGATTTTAATATACTTCTTGCATTATGAGTCAGCTGCAAGTTCTGATTATCGGCAAGTGATGCTATAATTCTTGAAGGTCTCTAATGATTTTCAGTTGCTGAGTAAAGAGATGTTCATTGGGAATTCCACTGGCTTATAACAGGCTCATAGTCCATGCAATCTTGGTATCTTTATTTTTTATCAGTCAGCCTGTAGTGTTTTTCTTTTTAGTTCTTCTGCAATTCCAAGTCTTGTTATTCTTTGCTAACTTGCAAAATGAGGTTTCCTGCAAGAGTTGGAAGTTTTTCTTGTAGTGCTTTCAAGTCAGTGCAAGTTGTAGTCCAAGTCTGGTAAATGTTGTATATGCAGTGTGGTTCATTACCTTCACCAGGTCGTAATTGTGACCAACTGAAGGCATAATATCTGGAGTAGTTTGTGATGCGAGTTTCATGCTGTGAAGGTGGTAGTCCAAGTCTGGTAGATGTTGTATATGCAGTGTGGTTCATTACTTTTACCAGGCCTTAATGTTGGCAAGCTGAAGGCATTATAGCTGGAGTAGTCTTTGATGTGAGTTTCATTCAGTAGTGAATTTTTCTTTAACTGTTACTGAAGCAGTGGCCGCCATTGTTAGCGTTTGTAGAAAGAAGAAATAGTATTGTGTTTATTGTTCCTTCATCAGATATGGGTAAGAAGAATCCGCAGAATTGGTATCTGTTAATAGAAATGGCTAAAGATCAACTTGGGTATAGGACTACACCAGGCAGGATTGGAAAATGGACGTTATCAAGTTATTCAGTTGATTATTTCTGTATTGCCTACTTTTGTTTGACCCTTTTGGAAGTTATCTTGTACAGAAGATGTTCTTGAAGTGTACTGAAGGAAATGTTGAAAAAGTTGGAAAGCTTGACAGCAGGACAACATGGACTTATAAGTGCGCTAAATAAAGGTACCGTTAAATTGAATTAGGGCTCAAATGGTCACCATGTGACTCAACACCGCTTGAAGACTTTCTCAAATGAAGAGAATAAGCATCTTTTGCTTGCTTTATCAAACCACTGTGTTGACATTGCCAGCCGCAGAGGGCGTTGTGTTTTGCAGCAATGTGATGTGTACAGAAAACAGGACATCAGTGAGACCACTTTGTTGGTGCAATTAACATAAAATGGACTGGTTCTAGTATAAATCCGCAACTTCGTGATATGTAGTGGCATTGAGGATAAGAAGATCATAAAAGTTGTAGTGAAAAACTTTGAAGGACATTTTGAGACCCTATCGTCTAATAAGTTTAGCAGCAATCCAGCGGAGAAATTTCTGAAAGAATCTGATGATGAAATATTTATTTTCTTAGTCAGTCTGATGCTTCTTCAAGATCAGTGCGGCAACGTTCTGGTCCGTTATTAAGACTTTCAGCTCTCAACATTTGCCGTGGTTTCTTCAAGCCAGATGGAGTATCATTTGTAGTCTATTTCACTCGATTCAGTTTAGGCATGGTTGTCGAAGGAGCTAATCTTCAGCAAGGTTAGTGTATTCAGTTTCATTCCCGGCCTTCTTCTCTGACAAGGATGGAGTGGCCATCAGACAGCTTTTATAGAACTTGATATAGCTTTTTGTTGGGCTTTTTTTTTTTTTTTGTACGTTAAATAGCATAGAAAAAAACTAACTTAGGGAGTTAGTAACCCTTACATCAACACGAGTAGAGCCATCTAGTACTGGGTTTATAGAAGATACCCTAGCATTAGATTTATCTACTTCTAAAGCATGCCGAATACAAGGAGGAGGAACTGCATCCCAGTTGAAGGCAGTTCTGAAGCTTCTAGCTTCCTTAGCCAGAGTGTCTGCAACATTGTTTGCAGTCCTAGGAACAAAATAGAAACCTTTAAAGTTATTACAATAAGAAAATTCATTTTTCACTTCATCCATTATAGTTTGGTTTTGCCAAGAGATTTGAGATTGTTCTCCATTTAGATAATCAACAAGATTTTTGCAGTCGCCTTCCACGCTGAAAGTGGACAAGTTGTTGGCTCTTGCCCATTTAGCTGCTTGTAAATAGCCTAGAGTCTTCAGGTTCAGTTGCTGAGATTGGTCCTGCTCTTCCTTGAGTGAATTCTCCTGCATCATTTCTGAAGATTATAGCAAAGCCTGCTGGGATATTACAAGATATCCAGGCAGCATCCACATTTAGTTTATGATGATGTGGTTCTGGAATTCTCCATGTAATGTTGGGCTTATTGGCCTGATTTTGCTATTTTTTGTACTCATTCTTTTTCTCTCTTTTTTTTTTTTTTAAGAAAACCAAAGTGGCATTTTGAGACCCTATATAGACCAATAAATTTAGCAGCAACCCGGTGGAGAAGCTAAATTAAGCGACCCTATAAAAGTGAATGTAAACCTTAATATTTAGTCTTTCTTCCTACCACGCAACAACAACAACAGCAACAGCAACAAACACTTTCACACCTGTATCATGCCAACAATTACTTGTGCAAACAGGGTGCTATCCCCCTCATTTGCCAGAGATGCCAATGACTGCAAGCCAGGCGCCTTTGAATGAAAATATTAAAAATTAATATATCAATATTGGCTTAAACAAGCGACTGTCTTTTCTTTAAGGATCAGACTTCAGAATGCTGATCAAAGTGTTTTAGGCAGCTACTGGATCCGTGATTGTACTAGCATTGTCTTCCTCATTGTACCGATCAACACTGTGTAAAAAGATCCCAATCAACCATATAGCAGCAGCGACAGCAAAGATAGACGTGAGAATAAGAGCAGTCGTCCTCCATTTGTGGATGTGATCTTGGAGATATCCAACAAGTGGCGAAGAAGGAACGTCACCGAGGATGTGGATCGCAATTGTGGAGATGGCCAGAGAGATTGGTCTTAAACTAGGCTTGACGCTATGAAGATAAATAAAGTTCACTGGTCCTTGTGCACCAAAGAGAAACAACTGACCCAATACGAAAAACACTAGGAAACCATACGTACTTTTGAAACAAAAGGCAGCAAAACAACATATGCCTCCAAGAGCTGTTGTTGCAGTAAGAAGCTTAAAACCGTTCTTGATTGTGGAATTCATGCGATCAAGGAGATGGCCTCCCGCTAGTGTTCCACATACTCCACAGACGGATGTAATCACCCCGAAGAATATATCAGAGTTAGTCATGTGATAAATATCGGCACCAGCCTTCGGCCCCCAATATGAATAAGCCCCTATTACGAAGGTATATGCTACGTAGCCGGACACGCTAACGATATACACCTTGTCAAGCAAAAGAACTTTCAAATCCTTCAAAAATCTAGAAATCTGGTTGATTGTGCGTTTTGATAAATATGTTTTCCTTGAGGTCTTGTTATTGGATTGCCCTTCTGTAGATGACACTTCGACGATATTTTTGCCTTGATCAGAAACTTCTGTTATTT
Source organism: Papaver armeniacum (assembly GCA_023531295.1). Taxonomy (NCBI): domain Eukaryota; kingdom Viridiplantae; phylum Streptophyta; class Magnoliopsida; order Ranunculales; family Papaveraceae; genus Papaver; species Papaver armeniacum. The sequence goes on from JAJJWW010002792.1 coordinate 104,196, forward strand.
TAATTTCGTGCAGTTCAAGTCCAACTGTCTGTGTTAACGTTGCTTCACTAGATGCGAAACCTTTTAACGGCAAAGGCTCCATAAAAAAGCATAAAAGGACAAACGGGAGCATTAAAATTGCTTCTCCAAAGAAAGCAGCACGCCAATTAAGATGACTAGCGACAAATCCACCATAAATATATCCAACTGCAATTCCAACTGGTATGCACATGTAAAAGAGCGCAATCCAGAACGCTTTCTTCGCAGGAGGAGCATTGTCGTCTATAAAAGGAGACGCCAGACTCATAAACGAAGCCTCGCCAACACCAACTAACATCCGACAGAGAGCAATGTTCCAAAACCTAGACGTAACCCCACAACAAGCTGTAGCTATCGTCCAAATCAATAATCCAACGCCAATTAACTTGAAAGGTTTGTTGCATGTCTTTGCTAAGAACGGAAATATTGGTGAGGCTACGAGAAGTCCAACCATGAATGCAGAAGGCAAAAGACCATCCTCGGAATTAGTTAAGTTGAAGTCTCCTTGAATTCCCGTACCTGCAATGCATTCACCAGTTTCTTTGCATGTCTTACGCGTTCCATTCACACCGGTGCTCGCAATAACTCCCCGATCAACATAGTTCAACAAATTCATTACGCAGAAAATCAAAAGTAAACACTTTGGTGAGCACTAGTTTTTTTCTTCGGAGATTTACCTGAATTGGTGGTAGCCGACTCTAGATTCTCGGATACAACCACCACAGGAACATTTTCAGATTCCTCTGAGCCAGAAGGTTCTGCCATCGAATAATCTTCTCCTTCACTAGAATAATCTCTTCTTTTATCAACTGATTGCTCGTCTCTACTTGTGATAATAACATAAACTAAAAAGCTAATCGCGGCTTTTTATAGGCATCAAATATGGAGTGGCCTTATGGGAATAGGAAACCAGATACGACATAGAATAGAAGTAGTCTCCGGCCGAAAAGTGGCTAGCAAAATACACGCGCGATACGAGTGCCATGATCACCATCACTCCTGGGCTTATGATATCCAAAGTCATGTCAAGAGTGCGGTTTCATGTTATGACATCATATCCACGAACCTCCAGCCGAGCAAAAAAATCCACCAACCTCTAGCTTTCTGCCTCTTTAATTAGAACGATGTATAGAGCATGCCTAAATTTGCACTTGCTGCATATTGTGTGACTACGAAGACTATGAGTAAATAACGCGAGAAATATATGCGTAATTAGACATAGTAGAGAACGTGATTATGAAGGTACATTTTTGTATCATGAAATAATATCCTAATGTTTCTGCATTATGTTTTTGAGAAGTAAGTATAAATTATTTTTGGCCATTAACCCTGAAATTCCTATATATTGTGTTGTAAATCCCTATTTCTGTCCAGGGAGACTGGAAAACAGTACTTGCAGTGTATCTTTATGCTCATGTACCTTTACAATGTGAATTGTCCCAATCTGACATTTAGTTTACTTTGCATCTAATAGGGAATGGCAACTGTCGCGGCCAGAGCAACAAGGTTGCCGATATATTCTTCTTTTGCAAAAGAAGCCAATTTAAGTGACCTATTCGCAAAAGGGGATGCCATCTCTACTCTTTTCAATGTCGCAGGACTAGGTGCAGGCATTCAACTAGCTTCTACAGTTTGTTCAACAATGCAAGGAAAGGTAAACCTTCTTACCTACAAAGTAATAACAGCAGAACAGTTTTACGTTCAGATATTAATGGTCACAATTTAAAGTCTAAACAGCTAGAGGATAAAGTAGAAAAACTTTTGAGAGTAGGTTATAACTGCTTTTCATTTCTTTACTTTTTTTTTTGTAGATGGTAGTTGGTCCGGTGCTTTCCATCCTACACATATATAGTGTTGTTGAAGAAATGCGAGCAGCTCCAATTAATACATTGAATCCACAACGGACAGCCATGATTGTAGCTGACTTTGTTAAGGTGTGATTCTTATACTTTTGATTTAGTTTGGCAGATCCTTATTAATGTTATATAATATGATGCCTTTTCCCACCTGCAATAAAATTCAGAGAGGAAAGATATCAAGTCCTGCCGACCTAAGATACCAAGAAGATCTTCTCTTTCCAGGGCGACTGATAGAAGATGCAGGAAGTGTGAAGGTTGGTAGAGCTATTCGTAAATCCATTAAGCCTTCAAAACTTCATGAACTGAAGGAAATGTTCCCTCATGAGAAGTTCATATTAAGTTGTAGTACTGGTAAATCTACCGATATGGTATTGGCGCAAAATGCAACAGGCGAAGACGCACTTAAAGGGTGGATAGTGGCTGCATTAGCTGCAAATATCGAACCATCTGTAAATTCACCGAATGATACGAACTTCAAAGAAGCTTACGAGCAAATGAATAACTTATTTCCCAAGTTTGTTTCTGAGTTAAAAACTAAAGGGTGGCACACTGATCGTTTTCTGGATGGAACAGGAAGCCGTTTTGCATGGTAATTACAGGGGATTGGGTTTGGGATTAGGCATCAATTTAAAGTTCTTTTATGTAAATGATTGGTGGTACTTAGGCATAGAATATTTGATTCCAACTGTACTAGATTTTTTTTTTCATCATTTCCCAGAGTTAAAAGATTACTTACTAGTTGAGTTAAAAGAAATGTTTTATTTATTCATTGATTGAATCTGCAATTGATTTGTCAATTGTCTTCATAACTTGGCTCTATAAGTATATAAAAAAAGAATAACTAACATAAAATAACTAAACTGAGTTGCAAAGGGCATATTAGCCAGTAACAAAAATAGCTGGATAAGGGGTGTTTGGAATTACTTCAAAATAACCCGCGGCCTCGAACTAGCCAGGTTTGTTTCACCGCTGAATTGGGGGCCCTTGAAAATAATTGGAGGCCTCACAAAATTTATACCCACACCAGAAAATATAAGGGGCTTCCAAAATGATGGTGAAAGTACCATTTTACCCTTCTCATAAAAATAACCCTAAAATCCTATTAAGACTTAAGCTAGCCCCCATTTAATTCTAACCCAAAAAATTTCTTCTTCTCCTCTCCCCTTCCCTCTGCGTCAGTTCCTCCTCCTCCAGTAACGACCTTGAATATTTTTTTTTCATCTGATTCATCGTCGAAATCGTCGATGCGAAAACTTTAATCGACGATTAACTTCTTCTACAAACATGGCACGTACGAAGAGGACCGAGAGACTAGCCAGTCAAATCCCCAATCTCATCGCTACCGTTAAAGCCGCGAAGGAGTGTTCGAGAACAAGTAAGAAATCAAAACCGCCGGACTTACAAATGGCTCCAATTAGAAGGTATGTCCTTTAAAAACCCCAACTCTAACTTGGGTTTGAGTTTAATTGATGTTCTACCGAAAATTAGGGTTTGAATTGGAGAAATAGATTTCTCATATTTTTAGTCGTTAAATAATTAGGTTGAATGTCTAACGATTTTTCATGTTTTCTTAACGATTCTGCGTGTTTGGTTAACGATTTTTGATTTGCATGTTGGACTTTGGAGAAGTCGTCCACCATTAGTTTATGTGAAAACGACCCTTTGAGATTTTTTCTGACGACAATTTTTATTAATGGACGACTCTATGATTTTCCAAACCACCTCTCTGTGCCCAATAATGAAAAAGTCGTCCACATAATTGGAATAAGTTAACGATTTTTGTGGACGACCAATTTTAGAAGTAAACGACTCTGCACCATACATATTTGTGGACGACCAATTTTAGAAGCGAACGACACTGCACCATCCATATCTTCTGTCCAAAAAATGGGAAGAATCGTTAAGAAAACTTGCTAGAATCGTTAAGAAGTATTTGAAAATCGTTAAGGATTTAGATGGGTCGTTTGGTTTTGTAAGAGTCGTTTGTTTGGGGGATTTTTTTCTGACGACTCTTAAAAATTGTTGTTGTTGCCCTTTCAGTAGTAAGAATAAAAAGGATAAGAATGGTGATAAGAATAAGAATGTCTTGGTAACTCCTCCATCCAGACCTCCCCGCAACTCAAAATACCTAAATGCGGGTCAATTACGAGGAAAAACACCGAGTGAGGTAGCTTTACTTATCCGCGAACCCAGAGAACCATGTGCTGATTCCTCTGAATCGTTTTCATCATCTGCTGTTATATCTACAACCCCAAACGATGAAGAATAAGTCGCGCAACATGAAGAAATTCCTTTAGTAGGTGAATATGATGCTTATGATGATGATGATGGTAATGATGGTAATGGTAGTGATGGTGTTGATGGAGGGAATGGTGGTGATGGAATGAATGGTGGTAAGGGTGGTGATGGAGTGGCAGAGATTGAGGAAGAGGGGATCAAGGTAATGATGAAGATGAGGATGGGGATGGAAATGGTAGTGGTAGTGATGATGAGGAGGAGGAGGGGGGGGAGGAGAATGGTAAGGAAATAAATGAGGGTATTGGTAGTGATGATGATGATGAGGAGGAGGAGGAGGAGAAGGAGGAGGCTGAAATTCAGGAGCAGGAGGAGAATGCGGCGCAACCACAGGCAAGGCCGAAGAGGACTACTCCAATTGCACCCAGCGGGCAACACATTCCACGCATTGGTTTGCAACTTACTCTTCTTAGCAATGGGAAAGCCAGAGGTGAACATAAAGACGCAGGAAAAGTTCTATTTGGATATGCTAGCTCATGGGCCCGAACCTTCTATGAGACAATTGTAACATTCTCAACTTTGGTCTTTGCTTTTTATATGACATGTTGAAAATAAATTTATTTTGTTTTGCATTGTTTTGTCTTCTGTAGGATCATAAGAATGCCTGCCGTCTTTTTAGACACCAATCGTCTTATGCCAAAATGAAAAAATGGCCGCTAGAAGGTGAATGTCCAAGAGTCAGAGAAATTGTTGAAAACTCAGGTTTGTATGTTGCGGTAGAGAACTCCGTGATTGCGTATGACAAGGCTGCAGTATCATGTTTTTGTGAGAGGTATTATGGTGAAGTCGATACATTCCAATTCCCCTTTGGCGAGATGGCATTGATTCCGAAGATGCGAGAACAGATTCTAGGATTGCATGTTGAAGGAAAATCCACGGGTGACAAGTTCACGAAAAACATAGGTTGGAAGCGAATATATGAATTGACGCAGAAGTTGTTTGGATGGGATGAAAAAAAGACGTATAACCTTTTTGTGAAGGGAGCGAAGCACCCAAAGAAAGAGTTTAAACTTAAGGAAATTAGAAAGATGTACGGGGTCACTTGAGAAAGACGGAGACAATGAACTACTCTCGAGAAGGAAGTTCGTGCGACGTCACCCCGCATACTTGTTGTATGTCCTTGATTCGGTTATATTTCCCGATAGAAAAGGAAACAGAGTCAGCGTCAACCTTCTTCAACTTTTGGATCCCTTGGAAGATGTCAGTAAGTATTCGTGGGGGAATGCCATAGTAGCACATTTGAACGCTCAGCTAGCAAAGGCATCCCGTGAACGAACTTCTTAAATGAACGGGAATTTGGCTTTACTTCAGGTAATTTGAGTTATCAAATGTGTTCGTTGTTTATAATATTTGTTGTTCTATACTTTCAGATTTAACCTTTTTTTATTGTTTTGATGTTGTTTCAGGTGTGGATTTACGAGCATTTCCCCTCATTGATCAAAGACGATGAAGACATCCAATTGGAGCCAACATGGAACAATACTAAGCCAAGAGGAACCCGATACAAGTACACTGGAAGTCAGGATAAGGAGGAAACTCAGAAGTTGAAGTTGTTAGCCATGCGCCAAAAATTGGACAACATGACAGCCAAAGAGGTAAACTTTGATCCTTACAAGGAAGGTAGAGACGGAGGAATCCAAGATCTCGCATATTACAAGTACCCTTATGGATATACAATGTACAATCAGACTAGAGTAATGCGTCAGCTTGGGTATATTCAAGATTCACCCGATGAGTATGTACCACCGTTCAAACATAAATGCGATAAATGCAAGGCGGACGCAAAGTCGTTGGCTGTTGTTTACCAACCTGAGCCTAAGACTGAGCATTGGAATAATAGGCATTTGGATATGAGTAAGGTAGACATCACTTGGTGGACTAGTGTTGATGAAGGTCACGAGGCAAGCGATGATTACATGCCATGGTATGAAGGCATCTCCCACGATCGAGTGATAAGGATTGATAATACTACGGGTAGGAGGAGCAACAAAGCATCTTCATCTGCTTCTACAGCCGACACTACAGATGACTCTTCCATTCTTAATCTTGTGGTAAGTACTTATTTTTCGAATTGTGTTAATCATTTGCATACAATTTTAATTATGTTAATTTTAATCGGTAATTGAATGCAAATAGAGGGAAATGATGAAGATTTTTTTGAAGTCATTTTGTTGCAAAGCCGACAAGGGAGAAGTGATAGAACCTGCGGAAAGTCGTATTTACGCTGACTACTGCCAACACATTGAAAATCCCCAAGCGAAGAAAATGTTTGCTGATCTGTCAAAGCAATGTAAGAGGACAAGAAGAATAGCTGCCCAACTAAGATAAGCACGTGCTGAAAAGTGTGAAGGAAACGAAGATGGTGATGATCAAGCTAGTGGAGAAGAAGGTGGTTCTCCAAAGGGCAATCCTGAACAGGGTCCTTCAAAGAAAAGTCGGACATCATCAAGTCAGGGAAGTCAGAGAGGTCGAGTTCGAGGTGGTAGTACTGGGTGAGGAGAACTTATGTCTAGAACTTTAAAGTGTATGGTTTAACATCTAGAACTTATGTCTTTCAGTATTGTCGACTTTAAGTTATGTCTTTCTTAGATACAACTATTTTCTGTAGTTCGTACCATCGGTATCTTGTGTTAATTGGGTTTTCTAATAATTTAGCATGATGTTTAAAAGTTGATGTGCTTATATAAATGTTAAAATGATGTGAAAATATGGAAAATATGTGAACTTGTTGTTTGAGTCGGCAACATATTTTTAGCAGAACAACAACTCTAAAAATGTGAACTGGTGCTAGTGGTGCTGTAAATTGGGCATCAAATCAAATACACTTTCTTCGATGCCTAAAGCTTTCCCAAAGCCCATTTTATACTAGACTAGTCAGGCCAAACAGGTTACAGCTATTTTGTACTTTTAAAGTATGATTTTTTGGGCACTACTCAAAAATGGTGGGGATTACTAAGTGATAAAATATTTATCCTATAATTATAAGGGGTGTCCTAAAGTATGGAAATGACTAACCTACCCTTAACCTATATATATTTAACCACCTCCTCCCATCACCACCACCTATATATATATAACCATCACCACCGCCGCTCACCACCGACCACCACCACCACCGACCACCTCGACCCACCACCACAGCCACCTCTATATATAACTTAATTTAAATCATTAACAAAAAAAAAATCAAAATCAAAATTATAACAAACCCATTAATTGTCATTCGTTTTTGGTTGAAAAAATTAGAAGTAATCATCAAAATGAGTTGAAAATGGAAGTTGCAGAGAGAAGTTCGGCTAGGAATTATCTGAAAAACTTTGTCGAACTAGCCGAACTCAACTTTAATGAAGGTTTTTCTTTCAGAGAAAAGTTCGGTTACGTCGCAATTTTTTTTTTCCTATTTAGTTCGGTTACGTCGCAATTTTTTTCTCCTAACCGAACTTTTCTCTAAAAACCTATTTAGTGAGTTCGGTTACGTCGCATATTTTTCATTTTATTTTCCCACCAAACGTTTTAGTTCGGTTACATCGCAATTTTTTTGTCCTAACCGAACTTTTCTCTGAAAGAAAAAACTCCATTAAAACTGAGTTCGGTTACCTGTGTTTTTAGAAATATTAGCCGAACTACACTTGCAGATGAGTTCGGCTACCTGTTCTTCAAATGTCATAGCCGAACTTTGTTAACCAAACCGAAATCAATTTGTAAATTGTTCATTTTTAGGAATGTTTTGGCCAATTCAAGCACCATTAGCTAAATTTGAAGTATCCATGAGTACCCAAAACATCATACTTTTGTTGTGGCTCTTAGAGAAAAAAATCTAACTTTTTTTCTTCCAAAATCCTCATCTTCATCTTCTTCTTCTCCATCTCAATAATTCTTCTTTTGAAAAAAATCAAATTATTAATTTAATCTCACTAATCAACACACTAACTAACTTTATTACCAAAGGCAAGTTTGGTATTAAAAAATATTAGATAAAGGGTGACTCAAAATTACTTCAAACATCCACCCAAAAAATGAAGAGTAGTCCCCCTCCATTTTTGAGTAGTGCCCAAAAAATCGTTCCTTTTAAAATTCTACGATAACTGATAATACCTGTTTGGAATTTGGAGGCTGAATGAGGTATGATTTGAAAAAATATATTATAATTAATGAGGTATATCAAATGTAGAATAGAAATGAAAATAAAAAAATTAACTCAAAATATAATCAAAACACATAACAATTTATCTCAACTTAAAACTAAACTTTTAAGAAAATTCAAACGGGTATATGGATGGTTGCTTAGGCAGGTACATGTCCCGGCATTTAAGGGAACCTAGAGCCTGCCCATTTAGGTTAACCAGAACAGGTGGCCCATAATGGGTTGTAACAAGCTATAAGCCCTATTGGTGCTTGCAAGCTCGAGTGGGTACAAGGACCAGAGTATTTTTGGGTATTATTTACAGCCCGACATTAAGCATTCTGACATTCCCAGCATCATCTAGATCAAATTACAACTGGATCTTATAACAGACTCTCACTCTATATAATCCGCAGGTTGATTTTTTTTTTTATTCACAGTGATGAATATAGTGTCGTCTTCATTGTTAGCATTACATTACCCGAAGAATAATGTGATTAAAATATCCTAGGAAAATGAGATATTTTTCCTAGTTAATCTCCAGCCTTAAGCTTTATTTACGTGACGACCGTCGTTCGGTCGTCATAGTTAAATTATATTACTGTGACGACCAGTGCTTGAAAAAAGTTCTAAGAGAATGATATTTTTGCCCTTGTAATCATCAGGTTTTTAGATTCTTTTACATGACAACACTGTTAGTCGTTAATGTTTTGAATATACAAGCATGCCGATCATTCTATGTTTTATGTCATAACTAGAACTTCACCCGGGCCGTAACGGCACGGCCTCCATAGTAAGTAAAAAAAATTATGTCAATTTAAACCTTTGTCATTCTTTTGTTGGCTTTATAGCTCTATATAAAGTGACAATTTTTTCCCATGTTTTTAATTGTTATGTTTTTTTTTCAGATAATTGCTAGGTACATCGAAATATTTGTCTCAAAAAAAATTAAGGTGAAACATGTAGTGGGATCAACTGAAAACCTTTACTATCCCTATCATGTTTGGGTTTTTCTCGGGTTATTTTTCAGAAAAAAATTATGGTCAACCTGTACAATTGTTTCTTTTGTATTAATAACCATCTTATTTTCAAATTAAAAAAAATCAACCACAACTTCCATAATAATGTTACATTGTCCTAACGACATAGACCGACACATTGAGCACATGCACTACTATCACCAGAACCACCCATCACCACTACCTTTTCCACCACCAGCATTATCGTCACGGGCTCCATGCACTACCACTCACAAAGACCACCCCAATCATCTGTAATGATTATTAATAAATTTATTATTTATTTAATAAAAATATATTATTAAGACATTTATAATGAGAGATTAGTAAAATATTTATTATTTGAAGTTAATGATACAATAATGATGTAAACAAACGCAACCATTGATTTATCTTTTTCCTAAATAAATCTCAGCCGCTCTTTATCTTTCCTAACTTGTCACAAATGCAAAATTTAGACTAATACGTTAAAAAAATAATTTTACATTTTTTTTGGTATGGTAATTTTTTCAATTATGATGGCTATTTATCTTGGTTTGGTATCTAACTTTCAGAATGAGCTTTGTTACTTTATACTCCTCAATTGTTCATCTTCTTCCCGCCCCGACCCGACAAAAATCTGGCCTATAATATTTATTATAAATTTAAAAAAATAAAAGGAATAAAAAAGAAAACAAATTTAAAAACTAATATCAAATAAAAAAAATAAACCAAGGGTAATTATGTAATTTACCTACCTTAGGACACCTTTCTCATCCCACTACCACTACTTCTGCCACCACCACAACCACTATTAACGTCATCACTATACCATTTTCACCAACACCCACCACCATTATCCCCACCGCTGATCTACCACCCCCTCATACCACCACAACCACCATTAATGTCAATTGATTTAATATAAAATAAGTTTATTATGTCTTTGTATTAATGAAATATATTTATTTGATGGGCTATTTAACGTTTTGGTACCCAGTAAATGTCCAACACTTAGCTTTAGTACCCAATATTTGAAATATTAAGGGATGGTACCCAGACCCAACGTTGACCGTCCAAGTCTCTGTTTGACTAATATTTATTTTATTTAAATTAATTTTAATATAGATAGAGCTTTTATTGGTAAATTAATTTTTATTTAATAAAAAGTATTAGTTTACACATGTACCCCTCAAAATTAAAGAACACGCAATTGGGGATATAGAAACTAATTGGGGGATATGAATTACTTCCCCCAACCCATGGTGTGTGCTAAGGGGTGACTTTTGGGGGCGAAAATACTAAAATACCCTTCCCACAAAATAAAAATCAAAAACTTAAAATCAAAAAACAAAATCATATCCCACATTTCCATCTCCACTTCTTATTAATCTTATTTAGGGGTGGAGCTTTGAAACCCAAATATTTCCTATTCCCTTTCAAATTCTAAACTCTCCCCACTCTATATCAAATTCTCTTCTCCTCACTTTGGAAACCAATTTTTTTTTTATTCGGAAGTGATGAAGATCATCTTTGAAAGTGATGATGACCTTTCAAATTCTAAACTCTCCCCACTCTATATCAAATTCTCTTCTCCTCACTTTGGAAACCAATTTTTTTATTCGGAAGTGATGAAGATCATGCTGAAAGTGATGATGACCATGCCGAAATTGATGAAGACCATGCCGGTATCATGTTAGGCATATGGTCTTCATCAATTCCGGCATGGTCTTCATCACTTCCGTTTTGAATTTTTCCGGTATTAATCAGTCCACTTAGGCATAGAAAATAAAGCAACATGGTATGCCTGGAAAACAATCCGGCATGGTCTTCATATCAACTCGACCATGCCTGGGAAGTGGGTGATTAATACGGAAAAAAATTCAAAACGGAAGTGATGAAGACCATGCCTAGGAATTGATGAAGAACATATCCGGAACATGATACCGGCATGCTCGAGAATTTCCTATCAATGCCGGTAGTCAAGTGAAAAAAAAAAACAACATTTTGGATACTTTTCATCCCTGTTAGGCATAGAAATTTAAGCAAAATACCATGCCTAGGAACATGTACCTAAGATGCTCGAAAACTAGATTACCATGCTTGAGCACTGCTCAAAACAGAAAAAAATCAACATTCTGAAGATCAAAAAAATCGTGGGGGCTACGCCCCCCCCCCAAACTCCCCCGGATAGTGGCAAACAATTTATGAACATTTCCAATAATTGCCCGCATGGGTTTTTGGTTGAATACCATGCCGGCACCAAGCTTTTTTCACCGCAACAATGGTGGATTCAAAGAAAAAAATCAATTTTTCAACCTCTTATTAGCGGTAATTCTCTCAACACAATCATCTTCCATTTTCAAAAAAAGAAATTCCTCTCAAATATTTGTTTCCCTCCTTCTACTCTCACCCAAACACAAATAAAAATACACACTAATCTATCCCCAAAATACTTATGATTTTTACTAATTACTATTAACCACTAAACCTAATTAGTGAGGGGTAAATTAGGAATTAAAAAAATAATTACATAAGGGGTGACCAAGAATTACTATTGGGACTCCTATTTTGTCTTGTAGCTATATCCCACAATTAGTTTTCATATCCCCAATTACACGTTCAAATTAAACTCCCCTTTTAAATTGTTAGAAACTTTTCACCCCCGTGTAACAATATGGGGTTTCCTGAAATTACATCAATCGATGGAAACCTTCATTTTTCTTTTTCATTTTAAAGTTCTATTTCTCGGAGGAATTCAAACTAAAAACGAAACCTAATTTAGAAAAAAAATTCATCCATGAATTCCACCAAACTGCTTTGCAAATCGAACCTATCTTCTCTTTGGCTTCACGGCTTTTAATCCTCCTTCATTTCCTTCTTGAACTTCAATTATCTCTCAATTGATCTTCTCTCATCATCAACAACAAACTATACAGAATCAGATCCCCTTTCTACTCGTCTTTGCTATTCTACTTTTCCGTAATCTAGGTCAGATCCTCCATCACCCACCAATGCTTTTATTTCTTGCTGGTTTCACATCTGAAATAGAAATCAGAACACGACCCCAACACTAACTCACTGCCTATTTGTTTTCATTAAACCCTTGGCACGATCATCAAACCGGTGTTCATCCGGAAGCATCCCTCTTGATGATTTTGATGGTGAAGAAGTCTTGAAGATTTAAGATCTAGTTCATTTTGTAACTTGAATCACTTTTGTGCTGAGAGTTTTTTTGATCAATCCAAATATCAAAACCTAGACTAAATCATCCATCTTGAACCACAAATAGAAAAATCAGCATCAAAAATAAAAAATTTAAGCTTTAACTTCTTACCCGTCAATCTCCATAGTTGAGTTCGAAATTCATCTCATTTTGTAATTGCTTTTGGATATATATTGATTTCATTTAGTAAATATCTTGATAAGAAGTCATTTCTTTTTCTCTGTTCTACTGAAATGGTGGTGTCGAGAACGGAGTCGGCGGCAGTGTTCATAAGAGAAAAAATAAAGTCACAAGGGTTCATTTAAGATCTTCATTTAGACGGTCGGATCAAAGGGTGTTTTGGGGTTTTTTAAATAATTTTATTTGCTGCTAAAAATAATATTTCTTTTCTTGAGTCAACTATTTGACTTAACAGTCTCCGTCGGGTCTGGGTACCAACCCTTAATATTTCAAATATTAGGTACTAAAGCTAGGTGTTGGACATTTGCTGGGTACCAAACGCTAAATAACCCTTATTTGATTTGTTAAAAAATTTTATTATGAAATATCAATAAAACATTTTTTATTGAAAGTTAAGTAAACTAATCATTTTTCGGCCGTAGATTTAGCTTTCCCAAGAATGAATCCAGAGCGTCCTGGTGGTATATGAGATTCAGAGCTTGGTTTCTTTATAGTCCTTAACCGTTCATCGTTTTTCCTGTCCCGACTAGATAAAAATCTGGCCTATAATATTTATTTTAATTTAAAAAAATTAAATAAAAACAAGTTTAAAAACTAATACTGTATCAAATAAAAAGAATAAACCAAGGGTAACTAATTAATTTATCTACCTTAGGACACCTTTTTCATCCCACTAAATTACAGGCTGAAAACCGTTTGTTATGTGTTGACTTCCGATGACTTGGAGTCTAATTTATATCGATCTGACAAATCGGTATGGCTGAGCCGGCCTTTAAAACTACGTTATCCAAAGCCCTTGACACTTGACAGAGGAGCCCACCAGGGCGCTTATTACACAATCCACCCCGAGGACGGTAAAAAATAAAATTGTTCATTCACTGCCAAAACGAGTGAGAGACTAGCTGAAAGAGTGACTGTCTAACCGTGGGAGAGAAAATTTGTAGACTAAGAGGCAGAATTTCAGCCCAAACGGCTGAAATTCACTCTCCCAGGTATTTCTTTTTTATAAAACTCCAATGGGGCCCATGTAAAAGAGATTGAATCAAATAAAAAACTAGTAAATCTATTTAAGAGGCACAAAATCAGCCGTTTTTCATGAGTTTTCTTTTAGCGGTCGAAATTTGGCCTCCTAGTGAAGACTTGCCACACTAATTCATCTGAATGAGTGTATGAGTGATTTTGGGTATATGGTTGATCGCACAGTAGCACCTAATTTGATATATTTTGATCAAACTCTTTCATATCCAACGAGAGCTCTCACTCCATAGCCTTGCTCTAAAAAGATATATAGTATATAACAACCTTTTTACACCTGTGTGGCCCCCTTCAACAAGGGTGGTTCTAAGTAGGGGAGTGTTACACCTATCGTTGAGCTCCCGCAATATATCCTGATAAGGGATCACATGGCTTCTGAATGCGTTCTCTTCTTTGGGATTGTCAATAGGGGAAAATGGGGCCCATGCTTTGTTTGAGGCGGGATTTTTGTCGGGACTAGGATTCGGTTAACCTAGCATTTTCCTAGCGATCTGTTTATAACTTTCGCAAATACACTGACAGGTGAATTATCCGAACCTCCTGTATATCTATTAATGAAATGGTCTGAGAGGAAGCTCTATATTAGGAATGGCAGTTAATTTTTTTGCTTAAAACCCTAGTGTATATCAGCATATATTTTAGGGGTGAAAAATAACCATTATGATTTTTTTTTCCTACATAAATGTGAATCTTCGGTATCTAGCAGGATATTAAATATCTGAATCTTGATTAACCGAAAGTTTTCTCTATCTAGGGAAGAGGGATATTATCTTTTATTTTTTTAAAATTACCTTTATAACATTATATTAGATTAGGTTATTTTAACATGACTAAATTTCCTTTTGTTTTACGAATGCATGTTAATTTATGTATTTGCTGAAAAACATAAAATCTAAATAAAACCACCTGCTGATTTTGGGTGGACTCTTTGAATATATGCTTGGAAATTTAAAAATACCTGATAATTTTTTTTTCTAGTCCTAATATATACTCCCTCCGTCCCACTATTAGATGACCTAGTTGAAGTTTGCACAATTCTTAAGGCAATGAATGAAATGAGTTTTTTTAAGTATTTTTTACAACTATACCCTTATGGATAATAATTTGTAAAATTTAGAAATCATTTATCTCTCAAACTATACCATAAATTTGCGTAAATTTTGTACCGTTGAAAATCATTTTAAAACACCTACGCAACGAGTATAAACATGAATATTAAATTATACATATTTCTTATGATACCGATAATCAATCAAAAGGGTAGTTTTAGAGATATCCCCTTGATTAGTGAAATAGGTCAACTAATGATGGGACAAGATCTTAGACCAAGTAGGTCATCTAATGGTGGGACGGAGGGAGTAGCTTCTTTCTTTCAATAAATTTCATTATTCCCGGCCAATAGGCCAGATAACCGTACTGGTGATTTCCTCCATACTTAGATGTAGCATAGCTCTTTGCCATCGGGCTAATTGCCTGCACCTTGATCACAAAAAATATGCAAAATAAAACCACCTCAAACAATATATAAAACATTTGATGTGTGCCTTACGAGAAGGCGTCCATCCCAAAGTTGCCAAAAAAATCTTGTTGGTGAAGCTTCAACAATAGAGCTCGTGCTCATTCTCTGGGCCAACGCATTAAGAGCTGCCTAGATCCCACTCAGTTCTTTTTATTGTGCAGAAATAATATTGAGTGCTGGAATTGTTGTAGCGTAGAAAATCTCTCTTAGATACATAGTTCTGAAAAGAAAACCCACAAGCCTTCAAACATTCTTATATTGCATCAATTATCATGCATGGTAATTAGTCAAGGGAAAGCTTCCAGGAAAAAAAAGAAAGAAGAAGAAGTCGGACTATGTTTGAGGTTTGTATGTTCATGCGGGCTACTTAGGCGGACTTTTATGGAGGAAAACCATAAAATGAAAGCGACCTTAAACCATGGTGTAAACTTTTCTTCCCTTTTTCTTTGCTTGAAAACGGAGAAGGTTGGAGGGAAGATATTGACATTCATCCTCGCTGAAAAAAGTAGAAAATTAAACGCAGATCAAATTCTCAACTTACTATGTTTTATAAGAAAAAATCTAATCATTGTTATAAAAAGGTATGAGGTTTGTCTCCATAATAGCTAGGGCTATCAGACGGACGTCGTTCAATGGGGACCCTGATCCGGCGGTCGGGAAACTCCGGATGGAGTTTTTACTTGGACGGCTGGAAAATTTCGGATAATATTAAGTGACCGCGTGTGGGTGAAAAGTAAAAGATTTTGTTATCGAATACTGAAAGTCACGAATAAAGAACAAACTGATTATATGTTCATCTGGATCTCTTTATCCATAAACCCAGCCTTTGACATCACCGAGAATATTCGTTCAGATTTGTTATCGAGATCGCATCAGGATGGGGAATCTTAGGGAACAAAGAAAAGTGATACGATCTCTGGACAGATTTTAGTGAATGTATTTCAAATTGTAGAGAACCTAAATATTGTGCTCTTTTTAGAGAAGAATATCTTGATTGTCTTCATCATGCTAAATAGGTTTGTTTGTTCCTTCTTTTTTTTGTATGGATCTGATTTCTGGATTTCAATTAACATGAAATTTTAATGCAAACCCTAGCTTTGAATTTAGAGGTAACCTTTTTTGTTTTTTTCTTATATGAATTTATTAATTGAGTTTTCTAGATGTGATTAGTTGTTAGATGACATGTTCTTTGTAGATGGTGATTTGAAATTTTGAAAATAACATGAATTTTGGTTAACCACTTATGACATTGTTTTGGAGTTTGTGGATGTACTAACGTAGACGATAACCTCGGATTTTAGGAATCATTTGATGTATATCAGGTATTTAATATGTCAAATTAAGTTATACATTGTGGTTTCCCCAACTTCATTTCTTCAGCGGGCAAGCCTATTTTTTTGCAATAAATACCCTCATTTTTTTACATCCCATTGAGTTAATTACCATTATCTGTAAGAACAATTGAGAAGTTCTTATTCTCTCTGAAATTTGTATTTGACATGTGAGCACAAAAGGAATATATGGTCAAAACTTAGAATCACGGGGTTGTTTCTATTGCAAAAGTAACTTGCAGGGTTAATTTCAATCTTTTCATATGGTTTTTGTTCACGGAGTTGATATGTTCTTTCATTATATTTAGGAGAATGGTACAGAATGGCAAATACTTGACCCTAGCATATCTGGCGTATATTGTAGTGCATGGATAACGTTTAACAAGGTGGTATTTTCTTAGACATTATCTTCGACGCTAAGCGTGCTATCCCAATCTAAGACTGAGTTAGGATTCAACTGCATATAGGTGACAATTAAAGGTTTTTTTTTCCGTAAATTTACGAATTGGTTTCTTGATCCCGCTTAACGGTAGAAACGACTTCCCTTTTAATAGAAGGGCGATTAACTTTTGCGGTTCCGGTGGCCAGAAAACCGATAAATTTATTTTAAAAATCAGAAAAAGGCCAAACACATCTCTTTTCGGTGTTGGTTATGCACTCTCTTTTCGTTTTGTTCTTGCTTCTTTGCACATTTATACTGTAATAAAAAGTTTTCATCATATGTAGACAGTTCATCTGTGGCTTGACCATATTTACTAAGTATAAATTAGGTGTTCGACAATGACACTTTCACATATATATCTTGGATCCTTTTTGCAGATTTATCATCAAAGTTAGTTAATGAGCACTTTTTGTATGATGCATAGTTCCTCCTTTGTCTTCCTATTATTATAACAGCTCATTTTTATAGTTTTTGGTAAACTTATAAAAATGATAAATTTATACTAAAACCTTTTTTAAATTTATCGTGATATTCCATGAATATGATAAATTTATACTAAAACTTACATAGATCCTTAATATCACCCACCTAATATCCCTCAAATCCATCGTGATTCTATTTGTAACCATGTATTTACATGATTACTTATATCTAATATCCTAGTGCCATTGATTCAAGTGTTTTGGCGTAGGTCCGTGTTCACCGTTTCCCCAAACCAGTGGGAAAATTCGTAAAATTTCAGATTATGTGTTCATCTTTATTATTTGGAGTCCAGGAATATCAAGAGCAAGGATGGATGGGTTGTTTTCCGCCATGGCATCTAAGGAAGATTTCTATGAACACAAAGCAATGAGACAAAAAAAAAATGGAAATCTCTTAAAATATGGGTTGTTCTAGCAAGACAAGAACGTGGCTGCAAGAATTTTAAAGTACACCTAGAGGCACAAAACCGAATCGACACTTTCGATAGACACATTTTTGTATCTAATATGATCTCAATTATATGTATTGATAGTGCTCGATTTTATACTTATTATGGTTTTTATATCTTTGTAGGTGTTTTTGGAGAAATAACCTTTTGCGGAGAAATTGGCTCAAAAAGTGGCATTTGGACCCTTGGGAGAAAGTACTAGAGGCATCCCAGTAATATGTTGGAAACACCCCGGAGAATTGTTATTGGCACCCAAGAAGATTTGATAAAGGCAACCCGAAGTTACTATTTACACCCACATTTTACTATGTGCACCCAAAGGTGATGTGCTAAAGGGACTCCAGTTTCAGATAAGGGGAGGCAATGTTCTTCTCAAATTCAAATATGAAAATTGGTGGGAATAAAATACAGTTCTGCGTAACTTTGCTGGCTTGATTGTTGACGAGATTTTTTTTTTGTGGATTATGTGTGAGATATGATTCGGTTTGATCCTGTTTTATCTAAAGAGAGGTGTTAATAGTTGTCCAATCGGTAAAAAGGGAAAGATATCTTCTCATGTCGACAAAACAGGGAAGGAGTTGGTGTTATTACGGGATAGTTGGTTGATGGTTTAGGCGCTATTTTCTTGTAGATTTTCTACTGAATTGGTTGGGATTGATCCGGTTCGTACATGCTATGTGATGGACGTAGATGCGAATAAAAATAGGAAGATAATCTTTGGTTCTCGATGAAACAGGAAGGAGTTATTCTCGGCCTTTGTTTGGATTCAATTTTGGATATTACGTGCGAGTAGAAGAAGTATATCTTCTGTTTGATTCTGTTCGATCCTTAGGGAGTTTGGAGAGTACTACACAATCCAGGAACGTGGAAAGTAAAGAAATAAAAGGGAAAAAAGCCGAGACTTTCTCCAAAAGAAAAAGAGATATTTATGGCAAGATTTGATCGAGAAACTTGGGGATGTTGAGTATAAAAAGGATGGTTGCGAGTCATAAAAGGAGGAGTCGGGAGTTGGGGTCTGTTGTAGAGCTAAAAATCAAGGCTGAGGAGGAGTTGCAGCAGCTTGAAGAAAGAAGACAAGGTCAAGAACATAAAGTCATGCGGGACAATCGTATTTAGTGTCTTAAATTTCAAAATCCTGTGAGTCCATCACCAACTATTATCTTGACTTTGTAACAATTTTAGTAATGATGACTTATGTGACACCATTACAAACGTTACAAATTCTGTGTATATTATTCCTTCAATATAAACACCTTTTGGAGCTATGGATTATTATTTTGAGCGAGTATTTGACAACATGAGCTAAACCCCAACACTGGGACGACGGAGGAAGCCATGTTTCACAATTACTTGGTAACTATAATGATTCTTCATGACTTTTTGCATTGATTTAATTGATTTATGATTTTTATTAATTAGTTGTGATTTGTCCGATGACGTATGCTTAGACTTAGAGCTTTTGATGCGTCATGCTTATTTTACAATTAGTATTTTACAAAATCTACTTTTGGCAAACAAAAGAGTCAACAAAAGAGCTAGAATCGTTACGAGTTATTATATAAACCAATTGAATGTGATTAATGGTGGAATCCGAAGTCCTAGTATCTCTCGTTATCGTGACAATCTTGTGTACATATTTTCTTTGTTTTTAGTGTTTTCTATTTCTAAGTCTTAAATCAAACCTCAACGAGTCCGAGTGAACGACATCCTATTTACCACTTCTATAATCACTGAAAAAATCACATCAATTTTTGGCGTCGCCGACGCGGACTTGTTTATAGATTTGTTTTTAGGTTTTTATTTTTCTTTTTTATTATTTTTGTTCTCTTTTACGCCTTTGGTATTTTTTTTGATTCTTTTCAGATTTGGAGCGAAGCTACAAGGAAAGAAAAAGTGTTATAAAAGGAAAGCATCGCCAAAGAAGGAAAGAAAAGAGGAGTCCAAGGCGTGAAGAAGATTTTGTACATATTTATTTTATTTAGACTTTATTTCTTTTTATTTTTAGAAACTGTAAATAGGGTTTCATTGTTGTAATTTTTCTTTTTCTTTTTGGAAACTTTTGGACTTTATTACTGGACCTGGACATTATTTTTGAAACCCTAAGGAATAAAAATTAAATATAAACTGTTTGCAGGGAAGGACGACAGTTACGATACTGTCTCGGCCCCTCGGTTTCGTACACTGACATCGGAGTCGGTGGCCTGAGTCGACTTCAACGGTTCATCGCCCGTCTGGTACGGGAGGTAAGACTCTATCCACCCACGAGTCCCCTGTCAGTGGGTTTTATTTTGTGTGACAACTCACACCCCTGCAATAGAATGTCGAGCTGGTATTACAATAGCCAATACAACGAATATCCAACTGAGTTTCAAAATGGACGTTACTACTTTGACCATAATGTGAATAGTGGTTGGGAACATCAGCCTTTTGAAGGTTATGGTCCATACCATGGTGAGCCCAATTACTATCCATACGCCCACCGGTCATACGAGAAAAATTCCTCTCTACTAGAGTCCGCACGTAAGTTAGCTGAGTCGACACAAAAGTTACTTGAGTCGACATGTAGTTCAGATGAGATGAATAACTTAGTTATGGACGAAAGCAATGCAACGTGTGAACCTTCTTTCCTAGATAAAATCAGGAAGTCATGTGAGTCGACTCAGAAAATGTTGTTAGAGGCCCAGGAAAGAACTGCTCAAGATAGTCTTAATTTCCAATATAGTGTTTCCAATAGTACCTTTGAAAATGAAGATAGTTATTCACATAATTAAGATGACGAGGTTAAACTTGGTAACACTACTTTTTTAGATGGGGTTCGACCATTTTCCTGTTATTATAATGATGATTATGATGAGGATAGTGTTGATGAAGAATCGGATACATATAGGCATAGTGATCAGGAATTTATTACTCCAATTGAGCTTCACAATGATAATATTATTTCTAGTTCGAATCCAAATAATTTTACTAATTATTTACCTATTCAAAAGGACGAGGATTTGACTAGAGATACCACCGTTTTAGACGATGTAGTTTTTCCTTATGATTACGAAGCCGATGATTGTTTAGAGGAGCGGGTCTATCCTGAGAATACTGTTTCCGGGTCTAGCGAATTAGAAACATTAGTCTTAGAAAAAGAATATGAACTCGTCGAGATGAGTGAGGATGTACCAGACTTAGAAGAATCAATTGACCATTTTCAGGAATCTGATGACCTAGAAATTAGGGAAGTTGTGACTAGTCTTTCTAGAGACACTGAAATCTCTAAGTTTGGGGGTGATTATCATTCTCCATGTGCTTTAACTCTTAGAAAGGTCCCTCACTTGGGACTTGACATATGTGCCTCAACCATTTTAAAAGATTATCTTCATACACGTTTTCCTGATCCTAGTGATGTCCATAAGGAAGTTCAGTTGTTAGAAACCCATCCTCTGGTTGATGTGGTTTATTCAGGCTATGATACCCAGATTGACTTTGTTTTCCCACCAAATATTTTTCAGCCAATTGTGGGAACGTATAAGTTTCAGATGTGTAAATTATTAAGTTTTGAGACTGAGCCTAAGTACTTTAGGAAATTAGTATCGACACATTTTCTTATGATTGACCTCCAGTTTCATCGTGGTCAATTGTGTGAGTCAAAACTGATTGACTTTAAGGATCCGCAATTATTCAGGTTATTATTATGTGCTTCTAAGTTCTTATTTGAGTTTTTACAGACTTTACAACCTGAACCGGATCTTAGGTTTGAGGAATTCCAACACATGAAAATATTTTATCTCGACCCAGTTATAGAGCCTGAACCTGAACCACAACTAGATGTAGTTGTCTTAAACAGGAAACTAGACAAGGGTGCGCTTTATTTGTTAATTTTCTTGGCATGTTGCAGATTCCTTTTACTTGTGATAGCTCTATTTGGTTTTGATGACCCACAGATATTCCGGCTATTACTTTATGATTTTATGAGGTGACTAATCCTTTCTTAGTCTAGCTGAAGACTTTAAACTTAGCACTTCTTGGGAGGTAACCCAATATTCATGCGACACGGTAATATCTTTCCTTAACTCTTTTACTTCAAATGGTAACAGTTTTTCCTTGTTCATGCTTTTAATTTCATCTTTAGAACATTGAGGACAATGTTAGATTTAAGTTTGGGGGTATGGGAGAAAATTTTTAGTTGCAATAATTAAACTCCGAAGCCTAGAAATTTATGCTTATTAAGGATGGCACTAACCAATCTAAGTGGATGGAAGCATCTTGGTCGTAGGAGTTGAGGAACCAATCTGATTAGATGGAAACATCTAAAGAGTCTATTCATAAAAGCACAGAGCTCAGGTGTTAGAATTAAATAAAAAACATGGTAGTTTCGCCATATCTCGTTGAATCCTCTTCACCTTCTGTTTTTATTTTGTTTTCTTTAAAATATGTTTCTCTAAGTGATTAGGTGGGGCTCACGATTCAAGTTGTTACCACTGCTAGGGTGAAATAAAGTGATTGAGATACCAAAATAAAAAAAAATTGAAAAAAAAAAAAATATTTGAGACCAGACCATCAGACCAACCGGAATAAATTTAATAAAGTCGACCACTGGTACCCTTGTATATGCCAGCTGAGTTGACCTAGAGTTAAGATTATCGACCACTGGTCCCCTTGTATATGTCAGCTGTGTTGATATTAGTCAGACCGGTATCTCAGTCCATTAGGATAGGTTCATTTTTGCAGTGGCCTTCAGACAGATATGAGAAACACCGTTCACCTTAGTCAACATCAAAACCATCTAAATTTTTCTCTACATCCATCTTCTTAATCTATCCATGTGATTGGTTGACTCCGGTTATGATGTCCAGAAACTATCTGAGTAGAGCTCTGTCACTTATATATGAATTTTAGTATGTTTGAGTGCAAACTCATGTACAGCAATTGGAATTTCGCATCAGGGTACTTCCTCCTATAGTCAATAAGTATGCCAACCAAGGAGATTCTTTAGTGCCTTCCAAGGTTTGCGTAGATAGTTAGGGTGCAGAGTGTAAAGGTTTTGTGGGTATATCTCATGTAAGCCCTCCCGAGACTATAACTCGTCCACTAGGGCCACCTAGGGGTTTAAAGGATTGTTGCATACGCTAAATGCAATCGACGATGCTTGCGACAGTGAGTTAGGATTTTATTTTCTAGATTTGATTTGCTCGAGGGCTAGTAAATAATAAGTTTGGGGCATTTGATAGACGCATTTATGTGTCTATTTTGATCTCAATTATGTGTATTGTTCGTGCTCGATTTTATACTTATTTGATTATTTTATGTCTTTGTAGGTGTTTTTGGGAAAATAAGCTTTTGCGGCGAAATTGGCTCGAAAAGTGGTATTTGCGTTCATGGGAGAAAATCATTAAAGGCACTCCTCGGAAGGATAAGGGGCACCCAATTGATAAGGAGTAACCCACTTTGCTATTTGCACCCAGGATACGCTAGTTACACCCCATGGCTATGGGCACCCTTACTACGGTTGGGGGCATCCCATCTTCCTTCGTTTAAACTTCGGTTTGGCGGGAAATTTGGGTCTCGTGCGCATGAATTTCTTTGTATCGAGTTTGGTGAATATTTTGTTGGATTTTGTCATTTGGAAAGGATTGGTGTGAGCCTATTTCACTAAAGCGAGGATGGGTAGGTGTTTTAAAATTCGAAAAAGAGAAGTCACGTCACTTATTGGAATGAAAGCAGCGGGAAATTCTTTTCTCTACTGCGAGTTTTTCTGAGAGGAAATTCAAGGAGATTATGTTCGATTTATTCGTTGATTTTGATGGTACTAACCTGTTGAGATAAAACAGGGAACGTATATGTGTCAGTATAGATTAAAAAGGAAGGTTTGGGTACGTCTCGATAAAACAGGGCAAGCGGTTTTTGGATTTGATTTGGAGGAGTTTTGATCAGACCTTCTTTACTGTTTAGATATGGATTGATCTGCTGCGCTTATACAGGGAAGACAACGTGTTTAAACTTGAACGAATAGGAAAGTTGTCTTCGGTTTGGAGTTATACAGGGGAAGATACTCGGGTGATTTGTTTTTGGAAAGTACGTGGGATAGAAGAAAGATTCTCGGGATATTTGGCTTGTTCGGAAGTTACACAAAAATGAGGAGAAGATTTCTACCAAATCAGGAAAGTATCGGATAATAACAGAAAGCCGTGTGAAGCAAAAAGGGAAGAAATTATTCTGGGACTTCCGGTGAAAGGCAGGGAGGTTTTTGGAAGATTTCGCCGGGTTTTATTGCCCTGTGCTGTATAAAAGGGTTAGTACGAGTCACAGGAAAGGGAGTCCAGAATTTTGGGGAAAGAGCAGAGTTGCAGGGTAGCTGCAGGTGGAGTTGCAGGCGAGACTGCCGGAGAAGAAGAAGAAGAACACGACGAATAGATCACAGTTTATAATACAATAGTCATATTTTCTTTGTAACAGCCACCCAAATATAACGGTGGCGTTTAGCACTTGATGTCTGACGTTACGAGTCTGTTCCATTATAATTCTTCAATAAAAACACCTATTGAGCCATGTTTCTATCTTTTGAGCGTGTTTGACTATGAGGAGCTAAACCCAAACACTTTGGGACAACGGAGAGGCCATATTCCATGCGTGTGGTAATTCTATTTATTTCTTGTATGACTTTTTGCATTGATTAATAATCGTTTTATGATTTTTATCGAATGGTTGTGATTTCAATTGATGGGTTATGCTTAGGTTAAGTCTTTTGATATCTTATGCTTTCGGTTTACAATCATTGCTTTTCAAAAATCTACCTTGGCAAAACATAGAGTCAATATTTTATTATTATTTGAGCTATAATTGTCTAGAATAAATATATGAATCGCATGAATGAATTTTATGGTGGAATCCACGAGTCCCAGTACCTCTCGATATTTTTGAAAAAACTTGTGAATATATTTTATTTATTTTATTTTTAAGTCTTAAACCAATCTCATCAAGTCGAGTGATCGACATCCTATTTACCACTTTACAACAACTTCACAATTTTTGGAAGTGGTAAATAGGATGTCGATCACTCTGGATTTGATGAGATTGGTTTAAGACTTAAAATAAAATAAATAAAATAAATTCACAAGTTTTGTCACAAATATCGAGAGGTACTGGGACTCGTGGATTCCACCATAAAATTCATTCATGCGATTCATGTATTTATTCTAGACAATTATAGCTCGAATAATAATAAAATATTGACTCTATGTTTTGCCAAGGTAGATTTTTGAAAAGCAATGAATGTAAACCGAAAGCATGGGATATCATAAGACTTAACCTAAGCATAACCCATCAATTGAAATCACAACCATTCGATAAAAATCATAAAACAATTATTAATCAATGCAAAAAGTCATACAAGAAATAAATAGAATTACCACACGCATGGAATATGGCCTCCCATTTGTCCCTAAGTTTGGTTTAGCTCTCATAGTCAAAACACGCCCAAAAGATAGAAACATGGCTCAATAGGTGTTTTTATTGAAGAATTATAATGTAACAGAGACTCGTAACGCTGTATTACTGTTACAAACATCACTGTTATATTTTGGTGGCTGTTACAAAGAAAAGATGACTATTGTATTATAAACTGTGATCTATTCGTCGTGTTCTTCTTATTCTTCTCCGGCAGTCTCGCCTGCAACTCCACCCGTAGCTTCCCTGCAACTCTGCTCGGTCCCCCAAATTCTGGACTCCTTTTCCTGTGACTCGTACTAACCCTTTTATACAACACATGGCAATAAAACCCGGCGAAATCTTCCAAAAACCTCCCTGCCTTTCACCAGAAGTCACAGAATAATTTCTTCCCTTTTTGCTTCACACGGCTTTCTGTTATTATCCGATACTTTCCTAATTTGGTAGAAATATTCTCCTCATTTTTGTGCAACTTACGAACAAGCCAAAGATCCCGAGAATCTTTATTCTATCCCACGTACTTTCCAAAAACAAATCACCCGAGTATCTTCCCCTGTATAACTCTAAACCGAAGACAACTTTCCTATTCTTTCAAGTTTAAACACGTTGTCTTCCCTGTATAATCGCAGCAGATCAATCCATATCTAAACAGTAAAGAAGGTCCGATCAAAACTCCTCCAAATCAAATCCAAAAACCGCTTGACCTGTTTTATCGAGATGTACCCAAACCTTCCTTTTTAATCTATATTGACACATATATGTTCCCTATTTTATCTCAACAAGTTAGTACCAATCAATATCAACGAATAAATCGAACATAATCTCCTTGAATTTCCTCCCAGAAAAACTCGCAGTAGAGAAGAGAATTTCCCGCCTCTATTTCATTCCAATAAGTGACGTGACTTCTCTCTTTTTCGAATTAAAACACCTACCCATCCTGTTTTAGTGAAACAGGCTCACACCAATCCTTTCCAAAGAAGAAAATCCAACAAAATATTCACCAAACTCGATCCAACAAATTCATGCATGATGAGACCCAAATTTCCGCCAAACCGAAGTTTAAATGAACGAAGATGGGATGCCCCTAACCGAGTAAGGGTGCCCATAGCCATGGGGTGTAACTAGCGTATCCGGGGTGCAAATAGCAGTGGGTTACCCCTTATCAATTGGGTGCCCCTTATCCATCCGAGAAGTGCCTTTAATGATTTTCTCCCATGAACGCAAATACCACTTTTCGAGCCAATTTCGCCGCAAAAGCTTATTTTCCCAAAAACACCTACAAAGACATAAAATAATCAAATAAGTATAAAATCGAGCACGAACAATACACATAATTGAGATCAAAATAGACACATAAATGCGTCTATCAGACACAAATAAGGTTTGGAGTCAATTTGGCGCAAGGACATTCACATACACTTTTGGAGTCAAGGATGTCATTGAATTGATTTTAGCGAATGCATATTTTTTGGATTACTTTAATTGTTTATGTTCTTCAATTTTTTACAGATTCAACCCATCATAATTTTCACGGGTTCACACTCTTATGATGGTAAGATGATCACAAATCTATTTAAGGTCGTATCTGTTCATAAATTTGATGCTTGGATTCGCAATTTGGATGATTTTAGTTGGTTATGTAATCAGAAATTCATCTTACTTTTGCAGGGTGCAAAGTAGTTGAAAACCTTTGAGGCTTTGTGATTGTATTATCTAGGAAGTGTTGCAACTTTATGGAAAATCTCTGGCTAATTCTAGGTATCTATTTTTTATTTTATTTTTCATAAAACTATGGTACAATGTTCCAAATTTATCTTACTATAATTGTATATGAAGATCCTATGGTATATAACGAAAGCTCATCTGAATGTGTACAAATTTTACCAAATCTGTTGTTCACAATAAAATTTTAAAAATAAAGCCACTAGCCATAACTCATAAGCATATCAGTGAAATAGGATTTTATTGGCGTTTTCCTCTAGCGATAATGTGGCATTCTTGAAAAGTATTAATTTGTTTTTGGTCAACTAGACTACATTTAATTTTTTCAGCTATATCATGAGAGACTACATACGTTGAATACCGATGACGTGCTGCAGTATTAACCGATGAGCCGACTATTTCACATGAAAGACCTATCTAATTCTTAGTGTAAGGCTTTGGATTCGATAGTTTAACTGTCAAATGATACTTAACAAATATGTATGAATTGTAAGGTTTTTATTTATTTTTTGTTTCTTTTCAATAGTTGTTTAACTGAAATACTGAACATCAAGAGAGCTTAAAAAAATTAGTGAATGGCCCTGGATGAGCGCCAATGGATGCACCGAATTGCTGCCAGCCTGCCACCACAAAGACTATTCAGCAACGGCGCAATGAAGTAATTCCACACCATTTTGACATGATTCAACAGTTCCAAGTATTTTGTGCAGGAATTCTTTCGTACTTTAAAAATATCTCAATTATATGTTGTTTAACTCAAACTATAGTCTATGAATTTCAATTGCAATTTCATTCGTGGAAAATTACTGCGCATTGACAATAGAGGATTCAAAAAAAATGCAGTCAATAAACTTGGAATTTTCAAACAATGACATCAGAATTAAGTTGAATCAGTTAAGGTTGGACTTGCATTGTCATAAGCATTTTGGTTTAGTAATAGGAGGTTCGTAAGGTTTGTGCTTTCTTATAATTTTTTATTATGGTGGTCTTTGATATACAAATGAGTCACAAACTATCACAATGTATGACTACAGATGAAGAAAATGCCGCTCCTTGCTAAACTTGGTTAGCATTTGTACATCTAAGGTTCCCTGCATTGTAAAGCATATCCTGTTAGATGTATTAATGCTAACCCAACTCAAGCTAGGAAAACTAATACTACTCTTCCGGTTTGTTATGTTGCTTGGCTAGCTTCAAGTAAAGGTAAATATTGTCATGCATTTTTGTATGTGGCATCCATGCACGTAGGATCCTGAATATGATGCCAGATTACCAACTATATAGTTTTGCAGGGTTTTACTCTATAAATAAGTTCTATCATTTTACTCTTTAACATGTTCACACTTGAAGAAGATGGTAGCGTAATTGTTGCATATGAAAGAGATGTTATGAGGAACCTATTGTGCTATTTAGGTTGTATACGTAAGGTTGTTGGTTACTTTTACACCAATTGGTAAATCCTTGCAGGACTAGCAGACCAATGTTCCCATAGAAAAATTGTTCTTAGGGTGTACCTTAATCAGTCTGTCCCTTGGCTTTATACTATTTATTTACAAGTTTTGAAACAAATCTTATTTGGACGCAGCTCCATTGAAGTCTCCTTAGCTCTTGTGAGAATAGACAAAAGGATATATTGCCATCAGGTGTAACCAGTCTTCCTGAATTTCTTGGTACACTTAATAGACTGTTCGTTTATCCAGATATATCTTGATAATTGAATATGATTTCGTATGGCAGCACGAAAGTACAAATAAAATACCTGGAAACTTTGGGTTTCTGCAGAACAATGCGGTCCTCTTCTCATAATGAGCTTGCCGCCGTCGGAAAATGTTAAAAAAGGTTAAATGGTACGAGTAATTTGGAGATCGGCATTTTAATAAAGGCGTAATAATTTATTGGCTTCTAGATATACTGATTCTCAGTGTACTGGATCAGGTACTCTAAGGTATTCTGCCAAATAGGCTATATAACTAAGGTTTTCATAGTTTGGAGCTGCTATCTACAACAACCCGAACAGTTAAAGACAGGTTAATCTTTTTGTAATATTTTCTTACATATTGGACGTCTCATATCTGGATATTTGCTTTGAGTAAAACAAGAAATTCCAGTCAAGCAAGTCTGGACAAAGTTTTAAGAATCTTTGAACTTCACTCAATGGGGGGAAATGGATAGCTATGCTAAGTGGTGAAGGATAGATTTTACTAATCCCGATTTGCTCAGAGGTTTATACCAAGCGATTAGTATAATTCATTGGTTTTGTTTTGCGGGAGTTTTGTTGCTTAAGTGTAATAATCGGTATTATGTTTGTTCATCGAATGCAGCAGTAAAACAAAATAAAAGTGGTATCAAGCGCAGTTGGAACACCACCAACCTCAGGGGGAGAACGCAAGCTATCCGCTGCTGCAGAATGTGGTCTGAACTAATGGGACTCATCTGAGAGTTGAGGCACAACAGCACCAAAACTGTACATCACATGTTGTTCTTCATTGTGTTTCAATAAATACGTGAAAATTTTATGGTTTTCAGCCACTTTTTTTAATTCTATTTCTCTGAATTATTAGTTTAAAGATGGTATTCTTTCATTTCGACAACAACCGATACTTCATGCCACTTTAATTTGTGAAACTTATCATGAATGGTCTCAATTTTCTACCTTAAAGATAGGCGGGAATAGACGACTAAAATATGTTTCTTAGTAAGGGATACTGCCCGTACAGTTGGGAATTAGAAATAATCAAGAAAACCCAGTTGCTTTTTTGCTATAATATTTAGGCAATGAAACTTCCGGTTCCTTCGTCGTGTTGATTTTCCTTATCCAGTCAGTTGATCTTTATTTTGTATGGTTCCAAGTTTCTTCCTTAAAATAAGCTCGACTATAAGAAATGTGCTTGCAATGTTTGTTACTAAATCTCATGGTCTTATTTTGTCATCTCAGGTCGTACCACATCTGACCGAAATTATGTTTTTTTTTTTTATTTTTTTGAAAGCATCCTTATAGTACCGAGTCTGATGTACACATCTGCATACAGTCACATGTGTACATCTGTATACAACCATCTATACGGGTATAACAATGGAAAATGGATACAATTTATCAATCCAAAGCTCTGAGGATTCATACCGCAAGATGCTGAAGATAACAACTACTTCGCCAATCATAACAAACTTAAGATGCACACAGGTTCAGAATGGATTTAACTTTTTGCGAGAACTGAAACATAGATCTCCTAAGAGTTTTAAATCCTTAACCATTGTCAAAAAGCACCAATGCACTCACGATATCATTAGCTACATAAGCAGAACACAAACCTTCCCCCAGGTGTACTATCTACTTCATGCATCAATCATTTGTTTATGCAATTGTGAAAATTTAGGCACCATGGAAAATACAATGAATATGTGTAGTGTAGAACACTTGATTAAGTAGTTCTGGGCTTCATTGTAATTGACATGTTAATCAGTGTTGTAAGAAAGAGAATCACTTGATATCGGGCTAATGTTAAACTGAATGTAGTGCACAATGTGGGGTTTTGGTCCATTTTTTTCATCATTTTTTCAAGATTGCGTGATTTCTAAAACATAATTGTTTGGTTTTTATTTCAGTTTTTTGGACCATGTGTATTTATCTTTTAAATTTTCTTAATTTTTTGCCTTTACTTTTTTGTATTTTTTTTTCAAACACCACATTTATAGATGAATCGATGACATCTATATATTTTTCAAACACCAGGTTTCTGTTTCCGTATTATTTTAATGTGTGTTGAGTTTTTGTAAGTGAAAACTACGGAATTTAGGATGGTGTTTAGAGGTAATCACCTTAATGTATCAGATAAGAACTACGGAATCTGGTTTGTGAAAATGAATCAGGGATAGTATTTATTACATCTGGATTTGGCTAGAACTCTCCAAGTAATTTGAGACATTTAAAATATCTGATATGTCCTAAAATTACAATTAATGCGGTTGTTTGCTCATGCACATGTTTTTGGGCCGAAAAACTGAAAACTGATAATGCCCGGTTGGGCCGGAAAACAAATAATGGCCTAAGATTCATACTTTTACACGTTTTGGGGACGGAAAATATTTGCCCACAAGGGTGTATTTTAATTTTCATCATAAATAGATATATACAAGAGATATGTGTGCTTATATGAAAAGGACATACCAGTTTAACAGGACCGACACAAGAAAGACATAAATTTTGGCCGACCATTTTGCCAAGATTGATGTGTATATATCACCATACGAGTATATTTTTCCTTTCTATTCTGTTAGTATGCCGCCAAAGCATGATTTTATTAACTTCAGTAGTAAAAGGTCGATAGGACAATAGAAATGTTGGGAGAGAGAAAGACAACGATAACTAATCGTAAGTAATTGGTATTTCAATGAACCTTAATTTTTCAGAAAAAATATAATTTTGTGTTTTTTTTATAGAAGTGTTCTTATTCGTGCAATTGATATCCGAATGTTTGGTTATTGTTGGGCTTGCCAGCTGACACATCTTAATGTAGCAAACATGCCGCCAGAACATGATTTTCTTGCTTGTAATAAAAGATCAACGTGAAAACAAAATCTTTGGAAGAAAAAAGACAACAACGATTAGACATACGGAATCCAATGCAACCTATACAAAAGTGGAACCCAAATATACATGTCTCACTTCCACTTCCACCGTTAATGTATAATTTGGTTGTTTCCATATAAATGCGTTGATATGTGTGTAATCGAGATCTATGTGTAGTGTCGCTTATTGTTGTACTTGCTGAGTGACATGGTTAATTTAACGTATAATTTGATAGGTGTAGAATACACCTAATTTACTATCTAGTAGTTTATGCTTTCTTTGCTATTTTTCTTGTAAATTATGTATTTTACACTTGTTTTGAGTTTTATAGCTACTTTGGAGTCACACGGAGGAAAAAAAAAAGAAGTTACTCTATTTGGAGCCCAGCCAAGGTTAAGGGCTACTCTCTATTGGAGGATTACTAAAGAAAGGACAGTTCAAGTTAAGGGGCTGCCAAACTGGGTAGCCCTTATCCAAATGTAGTGCTATTATCAGTGGTAAAATGGATGGGTAATGTCCATGGATGCATAAACCCATAGACCCACACCCACACCTGCACCCGAATCTACCCTACTTTACCTTTACCCTAAATCGAAGTTATCTCATTCATTTCATTTATTGATTTCACCTGAAGTTGAGAAAGAGAGGCATCGGCTGCCGTTTCTGTGATGAAATTGTGGAAGGAATTGATGAAGGAATTGATGGATTCAACGAGACAGAGAAGAAGAGGATGACGATTCGATGAGTATGAGGTTGAGTGGAAGACTCGGAATCGAGAAGAGACAATGTTAGTGTCAAGAAGAATCGATTTCTTCGCCATGGTTCTCTCGTGAGTTGATGAACATTCCATGAAGCAGATAAAGAAGAAGAAGAGGTTCAAATCAGAGATGGGTTATGGCTAATTAAGGGTTTCTGAAGAAGTTGTTGTTTGAATCGATTAGGGTTTGTTGGTCTAAAAGATGATGTTGATGCTGATGTTACAATCGATTCAGGGAAGATGAATTGAAGGGCTGAATAGGTGGTGGAAATGTTTGAGAAGGTGAATCGAAGATTAATGGCTGCTGTTGATGTGAACAACAAGGAACAGTGTTCGAATGAGCTTAATAGTTGATTGATGTTGTTATTATGGCACTGGGAATTACAATTGGAGCTTTGCATTGGAATTACTATGCTGCGGTGGATCCAAGTAGTCTGTCAGATGAGAGTTATGGGTTATGATTAGAGATTGGCAGACTGAAGCAGCTGAGATTGGTGACAAGATGAGGCAAGCAAGAATGGAGCTGGAATGGCAGGATTGTTGGTGTTGTTTTGCAGTGGAAGCAGCTAGAGTGTAGCTACAGTTTACAAAGGCAAGAGGGCTGAGTTGCAGGCAGAGATGAGAAGGGTATGTGCTGAAATGATGCAGTTGGAGCTGGTAATTGAGAGAGATGGAATTGGCAGAGTGGATGCTTGTACAAGGCTACAATGTAATGCCAGGTCTGAAAAGGCTTGAAATATAGGGTTCTGGTACTAATGCTGTGATGGAGATTTCAGAGAAGATTTGGGCATGAATTGAGAGATGCAAATGGACATAGAACTGATGATTGAATGGGTTTTGAATTGGTGGATTGCATTAATGAAGAATGGCAAGCTTGATGGTCCCGGTGGTGCTGTTAATCTGTGGAAGTCGAGAGCTTGGCAGAGTGACTTCAAGGATGTGGTGATAATGATGCAGCTAAGATGTATTTGCAGGCAATGGTTTAAATCGAGAGGGTGCTGATTGGCAGTGAGCTCAGGTCATGTTGAGCTGAGCTCAAGGTGAATAGTGCGGGGATGGCGGAAGCACGGCTGCAGAGTGATTGATTGTGTGTGTGGGTGTCGCGGCGAGAAGGAGAGATATTGTAGTTCCTGGGTATTATGAAGCTGTGAATGGAGAAGGTGGTACTGAGCTACAGCTGGAGTTAGGACTGGTATTGAAGCCCTGGTGGTTATGAAACTGAAGCTGCAAAAGTGAAGAAGGCACAACCATGATGGCTGAGGCGTGAAGCACTATCCTGGTGCAACACACAGCTCTGGCCAGAGCAATGGCTTATGCCATGGCAACTTAGCCGAGTCACCCTGGGCTTAATTGGACTCGAGATGCCGACTCTGGTTCGACTCATGACCTAGACCTTGACCCGCTGACTAACAGTTGACTGACGGTTGACCACTTTGACCGTTAGTCCTAACTGTGGACTGACGGAATATTCCGTCGAATATTCCCTTGACGGAGAAAATTTCAGGTGGCCGGCGGTGACGTTTTCCGGCCGGATTCCGGCCACAATCCCAGTTTTCCGGCGAGCAAAAATTCCAGAATTTTCTATGGACTTCTCTCATGGGTGTGAAGACTTGGGCTTGGAATTGGATGGAGAATTGGACTCAAATTTGGAAAGAGAAGGTGGAAGAGTTGAGAAAAGCTTGGATTTGGAAATTGAATTGCAAAAGAAAAAGGATTCTATTCCTTGGAAGATTTGGAGAATATTGAAGCCTATAAATAGAGAAGTTTTACACACATCTCTACACACAACAATTCTTTTCTTTTATTATTCGTTGTGTGAACTCCTTAACATGAGTAGATAATTTTATTGATTGAGGATGAATTCCTAGTTCTTAATATGATTTGAGTTTTTGTTTTTAATTCTATCTTGAAGTTTTTCACATGATTATCGTTTGTTTTTACTAATAGGAATGATCTTAATGACATTCATGATTGATTGATAGATTGTTTAGAATGCATGCTAAATTGATTTGTTAGTTTAATCTAAATCTAGTATAAGTTAGGGAATAAGTAATCGTTCTCGACACTTTACACAAGTAGAAAACACAAGACCTTGCGGAGGGATTCCGTGGAACAATTGTGTGTAGAAAGAACGCTAGAAAGTGAACCAAGCGAACCGAGTTTAACTACTAGTACTAAACCTAAATTCATAGATCTTAATGCATTCAGGGAATTACATCTTGTAAGCGAACCTCGTGGTGGTTCTTTTGAATAGAATCGATAACTAAGCGGACTGTTACTCGGTGAAATTAGGGATTTTGGGGCTAGCTAAGCGGACCTGCTATCCTACGGTTGGTGATAATCTGTGACTAATAACAAGTAGAAAAGAACATAACTTTAATCATTGTTTTGCAAACGAAGAAGGATTCCTTGATCTTGTCTCTCTTATTGCTTTCAACTTTATCTTTTAATTGCTTTGTTTATTTTCTTTTGCTTTTTACACCCCCTTTCGTGACAATTTTTACAACTAGAATCTCGTGCTCCTCGTGGGATCGACCTTGACTACCCTATATTACTTGTTAATTAGGTAGTAAAGTATTAATTAATTTGTTGTGGTTACGACACGCATCATAATTCTATGTTGATTATCCTAGAAATATGGGTAAATTATAATTATTTTTTTCAAAAATAAATAAATCAGGTAACAATACTCACTTAACAACTATCATCATCTAAAATATTTTGTTTGTCAATATAATATAATCGACAAGTTCCTAAGCACGCACATCGTCAAAAGGGATCCCTGTGTAAGAGAGATGTATCTACTGAAGAAGTATACAACATGCACTAACTTTGACTGCCAAAACAAGATCTTACCATTGTGATTATTGCAATGAATTCTTGGCTCCCGTGTTTCTGAGAAATTATAGTTGTGTGTATTAAAGGCTCCTTATCCTAACCGGACATGTACATGTTATTCAAACAATTTTAACAAGGATATTGTTTCAGAAAGTCTGGTAAGAATCTGAATAAATTATATATATATGTGTGGAATCTTAATTTCCTCTTCACATGTAAGATATTTATTTGATAGTATACCGATGTACCAATAAATTCAAGCATTACAGAAATGTGATTGTTGACACTAGCATGTCGAATGTGGATTCATTTATTCCTTAGAGTTGTACTTTCTTACGTTCGTCTATATGCATCTGACATAGAATATATAGATATCTGATATTATGTACCGATCAATCGTCACCGAAGATTTTGCATTAGATGATTCAGATGAATTTTGTGGTATGTCAGATGATGAGGAATTATGACGTTGGTACAAAGAGCATTGTAACTCAGATAGTTGATTTACACTTATTTGTTCCATAATATCTTGGAAAAATGGATTATTAAATGTCAACTATGGGGAGCTATGCATTGCATCGATGAGAGATTGTACATATCATCCAAGAAGAACCTAAAATTTGGAAAACGTTGTCGCGAGGGAAAAGCAATACTACCTATGTTGCTTGAACCCCTAGGCACTATGAGATCTATACGAAGGAGACGATCTAAAAATACAATAATTCAGATACTTTTACCAGTCTTGGTTGCAAACTGCATAAGATAGCTCTGGAGAGTAATGGTCGGAAAGGGTTTTCAATGCACGGAGAAGTTCGGCACATGAATGGAGCGCTATTACGCGGTAAGGGAGAAGACCCATTCTATTCAGATATGTATGTATATGATCCTGATCAAGCTTTAGATGACCGTGTGAAACAAAATTTCCAGTTGGATAAGCAATGCATACTTTTCCCCTGGATTATGTTTTGAATATTCCATACGATGATTTGAGTTGGCATCCTGATATGAAGCAGCTGGAGCGGTGCACATGAAAACATACTACAAAACGATCAATTGTGAAATAAATTCACAGCTTTTGTCTTTTTCGACGTACTAATGAGTATTCTACCATCTTGAAAGCAAACAACACTATTTCAAGGGTACTTAGTTGGTGCATGGGAGTCAACTGAACATTACCGCATGTATTATCTTAAGAAAAATCAGGATAAGCTACGAGCAGATCTCACAAAAATATAAAAGGCTCGAAGGAATGCTTGTTGAATCTCAATGATGGGTGTAGCTTTATTTTCCATCGACTTTTATTGGTGATCGTAGACATTTTTTAGAGATACATCAAGATTCAATGGACGTCAGACGGTTTAATTATCATCTAGATATCTTCCTGACAATGACCGTGAATCCATGTTGGCTAGAAACTAAGATGCACTTCTCAATAATCAATATGTTTCAGATCGTCCTGATCTCATGGGTCTTCGAGTTGAAGAGAGACACACTGATAAAAGAAATCAAAGAAATGAAGGTGTTCGGTAAATTGGTTTTAAACATGTTCACGATTAAATTTCAAAAACGTGGTTTACCGCATGTGCACGCTTTGAATAGTCCTGAGAAATTTATAGAGTTAAACAAGTTGCCAATTTTTTTTTTGCTGAATTTGTTGATGAAAAAAACCAACCCATTTTGTTTGAGACTGTTAAGAAATGCATATTACATGGTACGTGTAGTGCGAAATCCATGTGCATGAAAAATGAAAAATACAGCAGAGGATATATAGAAAATGCAGAGAATAAAAGTATGGATGAAGGTGGGTATCCAATCTATTGTTGATGCGACAATTGGAAAGAGTTAGTTGTCCGTACATTGTTGTTTTTTACAACCCATATTGGTCTAGAATGTTCAACTGACACGTTAACATTGAGATATACGGCGGTGCAAGGGCAGTTATAATACATACACAAATTTATCTATAAAGGTCATGATCATGCAACATTAATCGCCGGCGAAAAGGGTGAGGTGCAGCAGCACAATGATGCAAGGTGTACTAGGAAGTTGAGATGGTATGTCTATTAATTCATCTTCCCGGTCAACAAAAAATTGTGTATGACGTAATTAAATAAATATATAAACTTAGTATTGCTGCAGAGAACTATAGGTCATCATTAATGGCATATTTTGAGTATGATTCTAAGATTCCCACCTGCTGAAAAATATATTTATCAACAATTTCCACAATATTTTTTTGTGGGACGAAAAAAATGAAAAGTAAGGAAATGAGATTTTGCTATTGCAAGGATGTACTTCGTCGGCCCAATGCATGTGAACCGTATTATTTGCTTTATTACTAACTATTGTATCCGATGTAAGCTCACTTGACCACTTCAAAACAGTCAGGGTAATGACGTTCAAAAATTCCATAGTATGTTCAAAGCAGCATGCATTGCGCTTGGAATTTTAGAAAATGACGAGGAATGATTTAAGTGTCTACAAGAAGCACTAGTGATGTTGGAATCCATCTAAGAAAACTTTTCCTTTGTGATTGTAATCCAATTCAATCTGTCATTTATAGTCAAAAATTGGACTAAACATATGTGATGGTCAACATCTTAAACTGCGCATGAAATATAACACTCAGAGGCCAAATGATGAGTATGTACTTCATTCTGGATGAACAACGTGAATTTGAAAAGTCTCT
Organism: Papaver armeniacum; assembly: GCA_023531295.1. Taxonomy (NCBI): domain Eukaryota; kingdom Viridiplantae; phylum Streptophyta; class Magnoliopsida; order Ranunculales; family Papaveraceae; genus Papaver; species Papaver armeniacum. The sequence continues at coordinate 142,160 of JAJJWW010002792.1, forward strand.
TGAAGAGTTCAAAGATATTTCAATGCCAAAATTGAATAATAGGGATGTTATTGGTGACAAGTCACGTTGGAGTATTAGTACCTTCAACTCGTAGTGCATGATTCTGAAGTCGATGAAAGTATTAAGAAGTTGAATTCGGTCCAATCGTCAGCGTACAACGTCGTGATTGGTTCCGTGGGATACAGTGATGATAAAATACTTTTTCTCAATGTAAGTGCTGCGAAGCGGTAAAATATTTCTAGAGAACACAATGGCGTCAAGCTTCCGCGGAGCTGGGCACATAGTTCTGACTGCTACTTCACTTGGGATTGCTTCAATTTTTTTGGTCGGAGGTCTTACACATCCAATGTTTAAGATTCCCACAGAAATATCTGAGAAAAATGTTTACGAAGATGAAAAACAGGATCCACATCCATGCAACATAGATTATACGTTGAAGCGGTAGATCAAACATATCATGATATTAGGGGTAAGAAAAGACCATTTGGTGGAATTATCTTTGTTATAAAATAATGGCGAACATGGATCCATATGTTTTTTTGATTTCTATATTTTGGTCTTCAATAACGATTACTGTACTTAAAACTGACCAGGGATAAATATTGATGAAATTAAATCAAGTGATCGATATATTTTCGAGAGACATTTTTGTTGGCACTTTGTGCCTACCGATTCTATTAGTACTGATATTTGGGTATCTAGAATGATATAAGTTATCAATTCCATAATTGACTAAGTTATACTACCTCCGTTTTAGGAAAAGTGATACTTTCACTTTTCCTAAAACGGAGGGAGTAGTATTTTTGAAGAATTTGGATACACTAACTAAGTTATGTTATGATGTTTCTTAATGTTTGCCAATTAAAAAAATATTTTTTAATGTAGTGTTACAAAGAAATAAAGTTACTCCACTTAATTATAAAATGAAAGGTTGAGCCGGGCCGTAAGGCCCCGGTGATACCTAGTAGAATATATTTTCTTTAGATTTCGGGTCCACTTTAGTATTGTACATAAATAAAACACTCTTGCACATTCCTATTTTCCCTCACCATTACACTCAGGCATTCCCCTGTCCGACGTTGCACTACCGTGCATATGTTAGGGTAACGTTTCATAAGAGTCATCTTTAGAGCCGAGTCCGATTTTGTGCACACTCCTTAACGAGTGTGAACGTAACATTTCAATCTCCATAATTCAGAGAGTCATATAACGAGGGTCGAGATCCTAAACACAGAGAATAATGGGGCCAACAATTAACTAATCAACCAATCAAGAGAACATGTCAAATATACATTATTTAGAGGCGTTTGCACCTAAATCAAACTCCTTAGAGCCCTTCCTTCAGATGGTTGTACTAGGTAGATTTTGGTTTGGACAAAAATGACTCGGTTTATACTTGAGCAAGCAGACCACATAAGAGCTAAAGAATATTCTTGTGTCGTTCTGGAGTAAAAAATCTAGAATTAACCAAAATAAATCCACTGATCATGCATTGAAAAGGTCTAAAAATCGAAAGTGCGAGCACTAGCAAACCAAACATAACATGCCATGACAAGATCATACATTACAGATTCCTCCTCATTTATGCATAGCGGACAAAGAGAAGACTCAATTGCCTTTTTTTGGCCTTCTATATTGACCTCTTATAAATCTCTGTTTGAGAAGAAGAAAATATCTTTCGGGTGAAAGAAATTCAATGCATAAATAAATAGATCAGCCCCCCTATTTTACTACCCAAAACAGATAACTTACTTTTGCCATGTTTTTCTTACTTTGTCTGCCATTTCAGTGAAATGAAGTAGTGACATAATATTCTATATATCACTTGATTAGACAGGTTTCAATTCGAACAAATAAAAAAAAATTATTAGCTAACAGTAGAACATCATAATATCAAGATATTTTCTGTAGAAAATTACAGGCAACTTTGAAATTTCTTGATAACCTTAGACAAATGACACTGCAATATTAATTTGAAGAATTGTACTACAACTTTTTTTTTTTTAAAATGCCGTTGCACATATATATCGTGTAAAGATAAAGCAAGATATGATATATGAAATGCTTTGACCATTACAATAAAATAATACAAGAAAAACAGAAAGAAGAAATGATCATCATGATCTGCAAATCCTATTCATATTTAAAAAAAAGGTACAGATCTATGAGCTATCCATTGGATACTCACAGTGATGAACATAATACATTTTTACTATTAAGTTAACTGCTACTTTAACCACTACTACTACTTAACTCTAACTGCTACTGTTTGCATCAAAAGGAAAAAAGTAACCCAGTTAGGGTTTCAACAAAAACATAAAAAGGGAAGAAAGAAATAAGAGTTCTTCTTAGGGTTTCAACGGTATTCATGCATAAAGACTTTGAATTCTCAATTCTAAACTCTGGACTCGGAGAATACTAGATACTTAATTAACCAAGACAAAAGAGAGATCGGATAACTAAATGTAAAATGCCCCGCTAACCACAAATAGTAGTTGTGATTGATGAACTAGTTTGCATCAGGAGGAGGTGTTGAAGATAACTGCGATGAAGATGATGAAGTTGAAGTTTCCTGTTGCTGTGGCAATTTGTTCTTATTTCGTTTCTTCTTCTCATAACTAATACCTCTGGATTTAGCTTGAAACTCACGAACTTCACGTAAGAAAAGTCTAACAGCTCGAGCACCAAACGGATTAGCTTCAGGTTTACCTCCATGTTCTTCAAATGCAGCCCTAAGTCGACCTATGAGTGCATCAAGACTACCCCAAGCTTGGCGAAGTGGACAAGGACACGGTGCTGGTGGATTTGGATGTCCAAAGAAAGGGCAGATCTGAATATGAACTTTAGTTTTACCAAATTGATCGAGATATCGAAGGAATTCAAGAACATGAGCACCACTGCATCTAGATAGGGAAAGTGGAGGTCTGTGATTCCTTAGGTATTGTCCGAAAGTGTTCCAGTCACGACGCTTTTGATTTTCATATCTGTTTGAAGAAGTAGGAGCAGCAGGAGAAGAAGATGAAGAACTTCCAATATTCATAGAGTCGGTATTGCTGTTGGACATGGCGTTTTGATCAGTGGTAGCATCATCTCCTCCTGCTCCCGTATCCATGGATGAAACGATCGGTGTTTACTTCTTGGATCGTGAAGCCAACTAATGCTGAGAATTAGCTAGCTCCCTATAGTTGATTGTGATGTTACTCTGCTTACACTGTTGTTTTCATTTTTAAATTTATTTTCACTTCTAGGGTTTGTGGTTTTTTAGTATCTCTTTTAGGGTTTGCTTTGGTTCCTTGTATTAAATGTTTAGAAGTAGAATTGTTGACCGATTAAATAGTACACCACAAAATTTAAAATGATGTACTTGAGTTCTGCTTTCATGATTATAGCTTGGTATAAGAGAGATCACTGAGAAATACTATTTGAAGATGAGGCAAAGAGTTGATAGTTACATGACAATAGCTGGAAGCAAGGAGTACTCTTTGAAAATAGTAGCATGTCCACATCCGCGCGTGTCCGATCCAAAGACACACCATGGACCAGGGGCCAAACCAAGGAGCCGGGGCAATTCAGTGTTGGGTCAAACAAAAACTAACATTCACAAATTTTAGTCATACCCTACAATTTTCACCTTTAAACTCAAACATATCCTTACTCAAATCCAAAATCCTATAGAGTCGTAAACTCCTACATGCATCCCTGACTCTGTCCCTGCCAAAAAAAAACTTGAATGGCGGTCCCAAGTACTACTCCTAAATCCATTCATTTAAGATTGCAAATATTTTTGCCCTAAAAACCGTGGTGACACTAACATATATCAAAGTGGGACCTCTTGTTTTTTCCAGCGGGCCCACCATTTTTGTGTCTTGACGGTTTTAGAGTGGATTAAAAGGAGTCTGTCAAAAACCACTCTTAAGATTGTATGCTTATTGCCCAACCTTCTGTGTGGGATGAAGTTTGAGAATCACCAGATCACTTGATGATTCTCAGGAATCTCAACACCAACCAAGACCCGCTCTAGGACCCTAAATTTTCAAAGTTTTTAACAAACTTTGGTTTTACCTTGTTTAATCCAATATTTAAAGTTAGTCCACTCCTGCTATTTATGCCACACCTCTAACTTTTATTGGTATTTTTAATACTATGAAAGTATAAAGAATATATGAAGCCAAGTCATAAAATATTAATGTCCAAATTAAAAAAATTACCGAAACTGTGAAGGTTTTAAAAAATCTCTTATACTAGTTCTGATATTTATTTATTATTTTTAGCCCTAACCAATATTTTTTAGCCCTAACCAATATTAAAACTTTGTTCTGCCACTGCCCAAGTAATAGACAAAGCAAATGTTCATATCGTTATTCCTTCACCAAATCTCTGTTCATCAACAATAGGTTGGCCTTTCTAAGAATTCCGGTTCAAAAGATGGAGTATATTTTAGTGGAAAATGTTACTGGACTTATTAACGAATTTGCATCCTACTTATAGAAAAAAAATTGCCATGTCCCAGGGTGCCTGTTTGCACTGCCTCTGCCCGCCTCCCATGTGTATGTCCGTGTTTCGAGAGCAATAGTAGTTCGTACTCACGTACTACTTTACTGAAGACCTTAATTAGTTAGACAGGATTTAATGGTGATTTAACAGTACTTTCCCTGCTGTAAGAACCTTTCGCTTGACTCATCCATAAACAGATAGTGTTGACATGTGAGTGAACCCTTTTCAGTGTGACAACTCATGACATGAGACCAGCTACAAACAAGGACTCCAAAACTTCGACAATTCAATTAAGAAGTAATAAGGTTTTACCTATTTCCCATCCCTATTTTCCCTAAATCCCATCCCAACTACACAATTCAGATTTTGTATAACCCTTTTTCGATAGGGTAAACAAAACTCACTTTATTATTTTTCATAATTAACCGAACTCTAATCACGGTCCCAAAATTAATCAGGTTTGATACTAATTCCCAAATCGCCATTGATCCGGTTTGATGATCAAATTGGAAAACTAACTTTTGCTTTTGTGCATAATATGATAGTCTGGACAACTAAAGCAAAACAACCGAGTAGTATAAAGTTGTTAAATTTGGGGATGATTAGATTAATCAAAAACCTAATTATATGATTAGGTTTCACTGGCATAATATGCTTGCTTGGTAAACCAATGTTGGTTCATTGACACATCGTTTCATTAGCATCTGTACAAAAAATAAAAAACCCGATAGAGAGATAATTAGCAATTCAATGCTAGTGAATCAGCGATGGTAGTATGTATAGGTGGTGCAGCGGTGTTGTTGACATAGGATTAGATTTTATTTTATTTTTTCTTTTTCAACAGACGATTTAGGGAGAGGGGAAGAAGGAAGCTTCGTTTGATGAAGATGATTATCCAAGAAATTTACCCAACCTAAATAAAGTTAAACAAAAATTGATTTTATGGTTTGGATGGGATTTAGGGAAAGTTGGGAAATAGGTAAAACCAGTAATAATTCTAGGAATTACTACTTCTACAATTTAATTCTAGGAATTACTAATTAAGAAGTAATAATTCTAGGAATTACAATTTAATTAAGAAATAATGATTCTAGGTATTACTATGTAGAAATAGCATTCTTTCTTCCTCATTTAAGGCTACTTGTGACATGCTCCTCTGTATCCATATTTTTGTGTTATCTCATAAAAATTTGCCATGTTTTAGCGCAACTACAAAAATTACAATGATACAAGAAATTCCCAACTTCAATGACATTGTCAAAATTTGATAGGCTTACAGAATTTGGAAACAGATTCGAAACGAGGAAAGAAAATATCTGGTACCATTACTTGTATCTATTTAAGCAAGAACCAATACTAAGATAATCTCTCAACCCTAATAAGTATGACAGTGTATCCAGTTCTCCTCACCTCCCCGGTTTTAAGAATTTGAAACCCAAATTCATTCTACAAGTTTTTCTACTTAAACAAAGGGGTTTCAGAACCATCCCTGCTCCGATGCGCATAATCAAGGATTGTTCATTTGGTGCATGTTTCTTAGCCAGATCTTCACCAAACTCAGACCTCACTCCCTACCATCCCCACCTTCTGTAGCTTCTGAGACCAAATCAGTAACGGCATCAACCATTTCAGTAGGCTTTTGAATCAAATTCTCATCTGCAGATGGAGCCTCCTTTGATAAATCATCGGCTGCATGTTGAGTTATACCATCTCCATTGCTAGAAATATCATCTGCTTTACTGTCTTGATCAGAAATTGTATCAACAATTTGCTCGCTCTCCTTTGGTATTTCAGACATTTGATTACTATCACAACCCAACCCATTTGTTTCCTCTTTGGAAATTTCGGCATTCCCCCCTACTAAATCAACTGCCATTGATTCGGTACTTGGATCGATCTTCATCTCATCAGTAGGGCCTTCGCAGTTACTTCCTTGTAATTGAACTTCTTTGCCTTCCTCTACCGCAGCAATAGATGTATCTACGTCCATGGTTGCAGTTGAGTTCTGTTCCCCATTGGGCTGAGCATTATCTGTTTCATTCGTAGCAGATGGCAAATCAAGCTCGCGTGCTTTAGTTTCTTCCTGTAATTTTTCTTGTGATCGATATTCTTCGAAAAGCCTTTCAATCCTATCCTGCTCTACAATGAGGTTCCCATATCGGTGCTGAAGATTTTTCTCAAGCTCCTTCTGCTTCTTGATTTCTTCCTCCAAGCCATTGATCCTGTAGGACGCTGCCAACTGCTCTTGCTTTTGTAAAGCTTGAAAGCATTCAAGTTCTGTAGCAGCAGTATCCATCTGTTTGAAGGTGGCCTCTGCTTGGGTCCAAAGTTTTCCACCACGCATCTGTCATCATTTAAAACACATTTACAAGTCTATAAGCTCCATGAAGTCGAGAAAAAATTAATGGTAAATCTAGATGCGGAATTTTAGAGGTTGGAAATTCATGTTGCGTCTCAGTTTGGCCATAAAGATTTTCAGGAAACATAATTCCTAGCAGATCCCCCAAATCGAACCTTGCACTAGCCCTATGATTCGGTGGAAATCTTACACATGCATGCCAGGAGAGATTTAACAGAAGCACTGACAGAACATGCTTTGCTTAACAAAGGAGATGACTGAACTGATGGAATCAGGGTTCCACACATCCTAAAATTCTTATGTCAAAGGAGATGAATGATGAAATCAAATAATAAACCATCACACCAGGTGATGACTGAACTGATGGAATCAGGAATCATTACTGTTTCACCCAAACACACCATTAAAGTAATACTGCAAGGGTCCACACAAAACTGTCCAGTGTGGCTACCTCCAGAGGCACTAAGACTAACAGTAAGTTTAATGACATCCTGTCCAAAGATCCTCAAAAATATAACAGAGCTAACAACAATGTTCCTACTTTGTGACCTTTAGAATATTGGGTTAGGCCTAAAACTGACTATGGCCTTCCGAAGAAGATAAAGCACGTGATCAATTAACTTAAAAATGTAAAAACATGGGTACTAATTTACTTCATTAAGATAAAAGAGATAAGAAATTAAGAAAAATTTAAATACCTGGTAACCATGTGTGAGCAGCTTTATCTTCTGTTCAAGGCGTTGTGCTTTCTTAGTTTCATCATCCATCCTCTTTTTCACATTCTCAAACTCATTCTGCAAGGCTCCCAACTTCTCCATGTTATTAGCGACACTTGAGAGACCATAGGCACCACGAGCAGGAAAGTACATGATATCTTCTAGGCATGCATCATGAACTCTGACATATTCATCAATCGGTTCATTTTCATGCCGCATTGCCACACGGAGAAACTGAATCTCTTCCCTTATCAATAAATCAGCCTGCAAGAATGAAAAAAATACAAATAAATCCCAATTACTGATAAGAAGCTACAAATCCCAATTACTGATAAGAAGCTACAAGTACACAGCCTCAAAGGAAAGGAATTTCTGAATACAAGTTACAGATTAAACATCAAAGAAGAAAACAAAACAAAGAGTGGAACAGACAAAACACCTATGCCATGACCGGAGCAAGAATGAAACTCAAATTTGCTTGATTTCAACTGAGACATGACAGGTCATGTTCATACTGAAAAAAGAAATCTGGAGTAAACACTCCCAGCTTTTAACAGTCGTAGAATTACCTAGTGGAACTTAACGAGGATGTAAAAACAAGTATGAACCCTTCCCCAACAGTAAGAAGCCAAAAGGTAAAAACCTCAACATGTTCACAACTTTACATAGAGATGAGCAGACAAATGATTTAGAGACCCTACAGTTAAAAACACCACCAAGGGGCTAGCCTTCTTCACACATTACCTGTTTGCTCAATCATATAAAAGAGAGTTCAAGAACAATTTCTGATTGTTCTCCATGGCAAAAGCTATTCTAAGCCGGATTGGAGTATAGGTCCTTAATGATGTCAATTAGTCTTCTGTGACAGATAACAGGCATAGCAGTCGAGATCGCTGGACTGTAGTACCAAATCCAGCAGATCTCAGTGGGATGTTGGACCACGCGGTATACAGAACAAAAACCCACTGATGATTTATAAACTAAAGCTAAGAATATTAAAAAATGTGAAATCTGATTAACTACGGATCACAGAAGATTAATGAATCAATGATTGAATCCAGAAGCTAAAACCCAGCCATGTTACTGCTTTTCCTAACAATGGAATGGACATGAAAGGGATTTTCCTTATTACCGAGATTTATAAAGAAAAAGCCCAACATCCAAACATGAACCTTGTTAACTAAGTTCTGTCATCCTATCCTCGTAAAAAAGTATCACTATTTATGTGTGTGTCTGGGCTTGCCCTGCATGAAAGGATCAGCCCAATCACCCAGTTCCTTGACCATCAAAATGAAATGAACAAGGACAGATTAAAAGGTGCAAGCATGCTGAAAGGTATCTGATTGCCAAAGGGTAAATAAAATTGAAAGACGTCACAAACTATACAATAATAATATATAATCAAATCATAGAAAGCATACCTCTTTCATTTCTTCTTCTTCAAAGTCCTCAATCTCAGGAATAGAGGCTGATTTTCCGTTTGAAGCACGCTTTCCCCCTTTCTTTTTCTCCTTCTCTACTTTCTCATCAAGTGGGTATTTGGCATTATCGTGCTCCAATAACCCCAAAAGCTCCTTCCTCACCATCTCATCAGCCTGCTCAATCGCAGTAGGAGGAACAAATGAACTCTTGTCTTCATCAGTCCTCAGCAATGAGTTCCTAATAAGCTCCAGTGAAGCAGCAGGAGGTCTAGGAAGCTCTCTTTGAAGTACTTTTGATCTCTTCTTAAGTAATGCCTGCTGCCTTGCTTCTTCTTCGGCCTTCTCTCTAGCTATCCTATCTGACATGTCTTCTTCAATCATATCCTCGGGTTCATCATTATCCTGAGGAAGTGGTTGGATAACTATTTGATACTCATTTCTGGGTTGTGGAAGGTTGATTAAACCAGATTGCAAGTTTCTTCTCAACTCAGCCTGTCTACGGAGGTCATGCTTCAAACTCTCGGGCATATCCATATCTTCATTAATGTGAAGCTCATCTCGAAGAGGAGTTCCTCTAGGTGTCATACCTGATGAATACACATCACTTGATGGTGTCATGCCAATTCTGGGGGTAACACCACTGGCTCCAGGAGTAGATAAAGGAGTAGCCATCGGATTAGGTGTCTGGATATCCCTCCTTTTCGGTGTAACACCTGAAAAGTCAGATGGATGCAAATCTGGATTATCCCCACCAAGTAATGGGGTTTGGGACTCTCTCAACCTAGCAAGGTTCTCAGCTTCCATCATAATCGCATCCGCCTTCCCACCAGGTGTTCTTTGGGGAGTTCTAAAAGGTGTCATTCCCTGTCGAGGGGTCTGAGAGTAATTTGCAAGAAGCGCACGAGTAGCACCACTTCCTTCCGCCTCACTCCCTGCAAGAAGATCACTAGCAAAACCCATCTTCGCAATCTCCTCCAATTCATGATCTGTTATTTGTGGTGCAGGGAGCATCAGTTTGGACCTCTTCCTAACTGTTTCTGGATCGTTTAGCTTGTTAACTTGCAATACGGATGATGGGGCATCCTGCCTCTGGGCAATTTTGTTTTTGGCAACATCCTGCTTTCTTAACTGTGCTTCTACATCAGCCCTCCTTTTGCCCTCAAGTTCCTCAATGGTGGTTGGAAACTGAGGTTGTTCCACTGGTCTGTCCTCATCCACAATATCATAGAACCCTGCTGGAGGCTTCTTCTCAAAGGGGATCTCAGCATTATAATCTATACCCTTCCTTTTCCTCTTTCGCTGCCTATTATCAATTCCAGCTGCCTTTAGTTCCCTCCTTTTCTGCAAAGAAGCAAGCCTCCTCGCCTCCTCGAGCTGCTTCTCCCTGGCTTTTCTCTTTGCTTTTTTCCCCCTTGTGTTGGCTAATCTAGCACGTGCTTCAGAAAGCATTTCCTTCTCATCTTCATCCATATCGACAGGATCAGGACGAGCAGGCTTTGACTCGGGATTAGGGTCAATCTCTCCAGGACGCAACTTCCTTGGATCGTCATTCGGTTCATAATTCTCATCCTTAACACAAGCGGCATCAAGCAGCTTCTCATAACGCTCAAGACACTGAGAAGGAGTTCGCCCGACAATTGGAGCAATTGTTCTCCATTGTGTTGGCATAAGTTTAGCAAGATGGAGCAGTTTCTCATCTTCTTCTCTGGTCCACTCGGTCTACACAGGTGAAGAAACTCAAAAGTCATGACAAGTTAAGCAATAAATAACAGTGTCTTAGTCAAATAATACACAATGTCGAATCAAATAACATATGATATCAAACCAGATATACCTGTAACAAACTTGAAAAACACTAGAACTAAGACATAATGGTTCATAATCTAGACACAGTGTTGTTCTGTAGCAAACACCAATTTGCTGTTTTTTTTTGTTTTGATCAGAATTTGCTGTTTTTCTGTCAGGCTGTTCAAGTCAATTTTTCATATCACATTAGAAATCCCGATAACACAAACCATGCTCTTAATCATATCCTAGTTTATGAATACTCAATTTGGATCTTGAACCGAAAGAGGCAACAATAACAAACAGAGCGACCTTCTTATTATAAATTGCAGAAGGCCCCAAAAACCACAAACGACTGAGAACAGAACTTTCATCAAAACAACACAAAATTGCAGCAAAATTAAACCTAAAAATCTCACATCAAAACAAAACCAAAAGAGTTATCCAAAAACAACACTCCGTACGCTTCAATAGACAACTATTTGAATTCATTAAAGTGAATAAACCCAGGAAACGTACCTTTTTAATAGATGGATCGAGCCATTCATACCACCTAGCTTTACATTGTTTAGCAGATTTACGAACAAGAAGAGATGATATTCTAGCCCATTGATTTTTACCATACTTCATAACCGCAGCTTTAAGAATTTCATCTTCGGTGTTCTTCCAAACACCACCCTTAATCATAATCCTCATCTTGTCTTCTGTTTTTTCGTTTCGCTCCTCCTAGGGTTTTTCAGATGGTATCAAAATCACCTCCTTCAATTCAACTATTTCTCCATTCACAGACGCTAATCTAGGATAACCTCTTCTGCAAATCGCTTCTTAGGGTTTAAGTTTTGCCTGGGTTCTTCAATCTCGATTTCGTTCCTTCTAGGGTTTCCAAAGTGCGAGCTTCTTTTACTGAGCGCAGCAACTCGCTTTCTGTCTTCCCCCTTTGTTGCTGATAATATAATTAATAAAAAAAATCCACAAACCGGTATGAGAAACGAATCAAGTCAATGAGTCTTTGCGCTTATATATATGCGGTTCAATATTGGGGGTTTTCCTCTGTTTCTATCTTTGAGAATTACAGTCCAATGGACATAGTATATTTGGGGAAGTATTATACAGGTCTCCCTACAATGCTGGCTATTTTGTTTTGAAGCCCGAAAAACAGAGTCAAAAATATCGTTGCGAGGACCAGAATGTTCAAAATACGAGGCCTTACCAAATTTCAACCTAGTGTATAACTTATGTTTGGTAGTTGTGTCTATTTTGTATAAAGTTGGTTAAGCGTTGTCACAGGTTTAATGTGTATTATTGTTGTCCTTATTATATTTTGCTCTGTAGATACATATTATCTCTTATCTCTGATCTTCAACACACAAAATTGGAGACTTGCGCGACGATTTTGAACTGTTACATTACGAGTACAAACCAAAAGTTATTAAACTTGCAAGTTGTTTGATAAATTGTTGCAAGTTATTATTATGTGGATTGATTTGATTCTTCAAGTGACAGGGCAAAGTAATGCGGCGGGTAATAATAAAAAGTTGGTTTGTTCAGACTTCAAATTTTTTCGAGGAATACCAACTATGAAGAATAAGGATAATTATTCGGACTTTGTTTCACCACTATAAATAATAATCAATTAAACCAAATTTAAAAAAATCCATTGAAAAATATATATCAGAACAAGTTCTGAGATAACACTAAGAACTGTGAGTATTGGACTCATCAATAAGTAATTTGTAATGTGACCACCAAAGACTTTACATATCAATGAGGAAAAGCGAAAGTATAAGTTGAAAGAGTGGGCCAACTGTTGCTTGTGTATGTAGTTTGTAGCTTTAATGTCGGTTACTTGAATCGTGTTAGACTTAGTTGAGTGTTGTGAGTTTGTCATGCCTTAAATGGTGAGCCACCAGATAATTGATGACCCGGAAGACCGTTTAGAATGGTATATAGACAATGTGACTGATCATCCCCACCTGTTTGGTATATTGTCAGGCCGGCTAGCTCCCACTTACGAGTGGCAACCCGAAAGGTTATTTATTTGATAACAGTAAGCTTGTATCTGACTGCTCCGACATTAGAGTTTGGTCCTCACAGTACTGCGCTAAGAAATGCTCGTCATATGTGATGACCCTTGCCAAATTGTGAACTTTGGGGGTTCCTGATTGTGCAGTATGAAACGCGCACATCGGATGCAATAATGAGATGTCCTTTTAGCAAACCCTGAGTATGTGGTCTAGGACTACTATTAATCAACATGAATTGTAGGATAAGGGGTTTTACAATATTTCCCCTAAAAAAGAGGATCTCGTCCTTGAAATTAAACTACACTTACCGGATCATCAAGAAGATTAGGATCACGAGCTCGTACGGCTTCCTCGCGCTCCCAAGTGACTTCCTTGTCATTTGGTGGTGTCATTGAACCTTAACCATTTGAATGATTTTACTTCGAAGAACGTGCTCTATACGGTCAATAATCTTATACGTCTTTTCCTCGTACAATATATCTTTTTGTAACTCCAAATCATGATAGTATATCAACGAGTGACCGCTTCACACACATTCTTTTGAAGCATAGATACGTGAAACATGTTATGAACTCCATCTAATTTCTCCGGCAAAGCAAGACGGTAAGCGACATTTCAAATCCTTTCAACAATGGGGAACGACCCAATGAAGCGAGGAGCAAGCATTCCCTTTTCACCAAAACGCAACACATCCTTCATAGGTGACACTTTGAGAAGCTTTAGGTCTCCCACTTTAAACTCTGTATCTTGACGTTTTCTATCCACAAAGTTTTTCTGCTTACCCTCCTGCATATGCAATCTTCCCTTAATTATGACAATCTTTTCGGACAATTTGCGAATAAACTTTTGTACCCAGTAGCTTGGCATCCCCAACTTCTGCCCTACATAAGGGTGAACGACATGGTCTTCCATACAACGCCTCAAATTGAGCCATGCCAATGCTAAAATGATAGCTATTGTTATATGCAAAATCTACCAAGGGTAAGTGATTCTGACAACTACCTCCAAGATCAATAATAATGCATCTCAACATATCCTCGAGCACTTTATTCGCGTGTTGCCCGTCATTCTGGAGGATGAAAGGTTGTACTAAAGTTCAATGAAGACCCTTGCGCTGATTGAAAACTCCTCCCAAACCGCAATATAAAAGATGAATATCTATCAGAAACAATTTATACCGGCACACCAGGAAGTTTGATTATCTCACTCATGTACAAATGAGCTAGTTTTTCACTAGTATTAGTCGTCTTGACTGGTAGGAAATGTGCTAACTTCGTCAATCTATCAACTATCACCCAAGTCGCATCGTGACCCCTACTTGATCATGGTAACCCAGTTATAAAGTCCATGGATATGTTTTCCCACTCATAAATATGTAAGGGCCGCAATTTACCATCTGGGTGTTAGTGTGCAATCTTTATTTGGTGACAAGTCAAATACTTTTGAACGTGCACAACCATATCGCGCTTCATTCTGGACCACCAATACCGTCGCTTCAAATCCTTATGCATCTTGTTACCACCAGGATATATAGTGTACTTGCTTCGGTGCGCTTCATCTAAAATATCTTGTCTCAAATATTGAACTTCATGCACACATAACCTTCTACGAAATTTCAACCCACCATCTTGGCCCACAACATAGTTCTCATCTGTGAAGTGCACGATTTTCTTAAATTGATTCTTACACCACTCATCATCAGCTTGAGCTTCCACTATACAACTCAACATGAGATGGTTTCATAACTATATTACCAAAGAACAAGTTTTGTCCTCTAGTTATACCCATGTTGAATTAAAAACAAGAAACCTCTTTTAACATACTCCATTGTCGTACTATCTTGGGAGCCACAATTCTCACTTGTAGTCAGCTTACTACATCAGCCATTGTTAGAGCATTGCTCGATCGAACTCGCATGCGTTGCTATCTCAAGCATGTTTTTCAATATTAGTGATCACAACTATAAGTCTTGATTTCTAGTCTACTATAGCTAAGTCTCGGACTAGGATAGAAAGTGTAGTTGAGCTCAAGAACTCCATGGCAATCATCATACAAGACGAAGGACTACTCAAGGAACTGGTGGAACTTCATCGACTAAAAGGTATGTGGAGACTTGAACTTATATATCACTCAAAAGTTTATCTACTCTATCTCCTATCTTTGAGACAAAAGTCGTTTTGCTATATAGACTTTGATTATACACATTTGCTATTTCGAGCCGAGTTTATCTCGCCTATCTATTTCTCGAAATATGTGTTGGTAAGCTTTCGCTTTGGCCAAGTTCATCTTTACCTAGTGACGAAAGTCATGTTATGTTTCAATCACTTTGAAAATGGCTTTGACGAAAAATGGTTTGTGAATAACAACTATATAACGTCATCTAAGAATGTTTCAATGATTGAAATGAGAGTTTAAATTATATAACCAATGTTGGATATAGGCATTGTGTGGCAACACATATATGTATAAGTCATTTTTCCTTGAACCGAAGTTTGCGAACTTTGTTGATCAAGAGAACCGGAACAAGAGCCGTGAACTCGGTGCGCGAACCGACGGAAGTTCTCGACCCGAGAAATTCTGCTGGAGTTTGAGAACTCCTTCCGGGATCTTAAGTCTGCGAACTTAAGTTGGTTATATCTAAAAACGATTGTTTGTGAACTTATCTATATTAACTAAGGAATGCTAAATGCAAACCGTGGCTATAAAGTTCATGATCCGATTCGAGTGAATCAAATCGTTTTTGCTTTGATTGTGTCTTGTGTAGTTACATAAGATTTCCTTGCAATTGAACAACTCTCTAACTTGTTCATTTGAGTCATTTGAACTAGTTATGGTGAAGAAGAATATGGTTGATATGAAAGTGCTCATATGTATAACCATTTGGTTAACTATTGTTGAACCAACAAATATACATGTTTGGGTACGGTTACACAAATCTAAAATCGTGCATTTCATTTGTGTGTAACAATCTAAGTTTTCGATCCAACGGTTGAAAGATATTAGCTTGAATCTAATCAGGTTTTCATCTAACGGTGAATATTGAATGCTTTGTTACCAAGCTAACATTGATTGAAAACCCTGATTTGAAAGACTATATAAGGGAAAACTCTAGCAACTGGGAAACCTAATCCCCACACCTTCCGTGTGATACTAGTTGTATTAGCTAGAGTCGATTCTCCTTTAACCTTAGGTTTCTTGTTGAAAACCAGGTTAACGACTTTAAGACTTCATTGGGATTGTGAAGTCAGACCGATACTACTTTCTCGTAGTTGTGTGTACAATCATAACGATTGGAATGAGATTAATATCTCCGATAGGCAAGATATAAAAGTAGTCACAAACATCTTCGTCTCATCGTTTGTGATTCTACAATATCTTCTTTCGCCGCGTCGATTAAGATTATTATGAGGTGATTGATAATACTAGGTTGTTCTTCCGAAATATAAGTCTGAGTTATCAATTGGTTCCTGTTCACCTTGATTTATCAAAAGACGGAACAAAACTTGTAGGTATTTCTGTGGGAGACAGATTTATCTATTATCGTAGACTTTTATGTGTGATACAGATTTGTTTATTAAGGTCTTCGACTTTGGGTCGTAGCAACTCTTAGTTGTGGGTGAGATCAGCTAAGGGAATCAAGTGCGTAGTATCCTGCTGGGATCAGAGACGTAAGGAGCGCAACTGTACCTTGAATCAGTATGAGATTGATTGGGGTTCAACTACAGTCCAGAGCGAAGTTAGTTTGTAGTAGGCTAGTGTATGTAGCGGCTTAATACAGTGTGGTGTTCAATCTGGACTAGGTCCCGGGGGTTTTCTGCATTTGCGGTTTCCTCGTTAACAAAATTCTGGTGTCTGTGTTATTTTTATTCCGCATTACATTTTGTTATATAATTGAAATATCACAGGTTGTACGTTTGAATCAATCAATTGGAAATCCGACCTTTGGTTGTTGATTGAAATTGATTGATCCTTGAACATTGGTCTTTGGTACCGTTCAAGTGATTTCTCTTGTATTCAATTAGACTCGCAGATTTCTATTTGCTTGAGAAAGAATTGAATCAAGAAAGAGAGATATAACTCTTTAATATACTTTATTAAGATTGAGTCTAGTTGATTCTCTTGAAAGTATATTGGAGTTTGTCCATACAGATTGCTAAGCGAAATATTGGGTGTGGTTGTTGTACCCCCGCTTTTACAATTGGTATCAGAGCAGGCAAACACGTTCAAGACCTTATAAGTCTATGTCTGTAGCGGTCTGACTCTATGGACAGAGGTGATATCTCTATCAACATACCATCAGTCTTCGATGGCTCTAACTACTTATGGTGGAAAATTGCTATGCGAGCTTTTCTTCAAGCACGTGATTTTCAATCATGGGTATATGTTGTTAATGGCTATGATGCTCCCGTTGTGGTAGTTGGAAATGTAAACGTTCCCAAGAATATTGGTGAATACAGCCCTGCCGAGATACTTGATGCAAAGCAAAATTCCGACGGTTTGAATGCCATCATATATGCCATTAACCCGAATCTTCAGCACCATGTGTCAAATTGCACTAAATCTAAACAAGCGTGGGATATATTAGAAACCATATTCGAAGGTAATACCAGTGAAAAGGAAGCTAGGCTTCAAAACCTTAATTCTGATCGGGAAAACCTTCGTATGGCGGATTTAGAAACATTTGATGAGTTTAATCACAAAGTGTCTGAAATTGTTAGTGCATCTTTTGCATTGGGTAAGACTATTCCTGAAAAGGATATTGTGATAAAAATTCTAAGATCGTTGCCATCTAGATACGACTCTAAGAAGCATGCCATCGTTGAGGGAAATAACCTAGATAATCTTTCTAGAAATACGTTGGTTGGGAAGCTTAATATCTTTGATCATGAGCATTCATCCAAATCTAAGGATGTTGTGTTCAAAAAACTAAAGGACACTAAATTACTTGATAAAAGTAAAAAAGTGTATATCTCTGAAGACGATCACTCTGAGACTGATTCATCAGATGAAGATCTTGACAAATTGGTCTCGATGATCACAATACAGTTTAGGGATCTTCTGCTGAAGAGAAGTAAACGGTTCTCCAAAGATAAGCTTAAAGCATCAGTCAAACCTCATAATCATGTTCCTCCTAAAAATAGGGATATTGATGAAACTGATGACGAGGATATGCCTCAGTGCTTTAAGTGTAAAGGATTTGGTCATTTTGCAAACGAGTGCCCAAATCGTAGAAAATACATTGGGAACAAAGGTCTTGCTGCAACTCTTGATGAAATGTCTGATGACTATGATTCTAATGAAGACGAGAAATCAAGTGTTGCACTTCTTGGTGAAAATATTGATTTTGATAATTGTAGCAATACATACATCAATCTTGATATTCTTTCAAAAGAAAACCCAGCTAATCTGGAAGAAAAAATTGACCAATTCTTTGGAAACTCTATATGTAATGTTTCAGGTTCCACCATGTGTCTAGCTTCTTGCACATCTCAAAAGCCTGATTTTTATCCTAGATTGACGTGCTCGTATTGTTCTCTAAAGGGTCATGAACTTTCAAAGTGTTACAAGTACAAACACCAATTGAGGCATGTCAACAAACTTCAACGAAGAGCAAATCAATTAGAAAATAAACTTAAACTTGCTCAAAACACCGCTGAGGTATGTAGGATTTTATCTTCGTCTAAGAAGTTAGTTTCCAAGGATAGACCAAGACCATTAGAGAAGAAAGTATGGTCAAGTCGTTTTGTTAGACAGAGGGTCTGTGGATTCCTCTAAAGAGGAAAATGGTGGAAAAATTGTTGTTCACCGCAACGCAACTTGATTGTGTTGATTTGGAAATCTTTTCTTATGTGCCTGATCAGAAGAGACAAGATTATGTACCTCTCAGGCTTTAGGAAAAGGTTGTTCTCTTCTTTTCTTAGTTTTTTTTTTGGAATCCCTGTATGTCAATAAAGAAGGGTTATTCTCGAAAATTCTACTCTTGTTAGAGTTCAGAATTGTGCGTGCACGAACCTGTTAAAGGTTAACCCTACATTCCTTTTTTCCTTCCTTACAACTTCTTTTTATCTCAAGACCACTTGTTGAGATTGTGATTTCCTCTCACAAACCCATACGCCTATGGATGCTCCAAGTACCATGTCTTCTGATGGAAAGGATGTTAATATGATTGTCAAGCCATCAATCATGAAGGAAAAAGAGAAATCTCTGGTAGCTCCGACATTGAAAAGAAAAAGAAGGAATGTGAGGAAGCCTAGAGTTGTTCCTTCGAATTCTCAGAAGTTTTCTGATGTTTTGAAGTGTTGAAGGAGATGCAAAAGGAGATTCATCAAATAAAGGCTTTTGTATTTAAGACTCACGAGATTCAGAAGGCCCTGGTTCGACATCAGTCAAGAAGGTTTATTGATATTAACTCATATCTTCATGAACCTTATGTCCCAATGGTTGTTGACGACAAGGAGTTCGGGGACGATAAAGAATTCTTCAAAGGTATTAATGTCTAGTAAATCTTCTATTTCCTTGTTTTGTTTAGAAGAATAACTAGAGTTTGGAATAGCCATTATTGTGATTACACATAGCTATGTCCAACGTTTTCATCTAAATGTTTTTAGATTTATTGGTTTAAATTCTAAAATTGTTTGGAAGATGATTTTTGCAGTATTAATCTTTATACTTTTATATATTGCAATTTGTTATGGGATATGTGTGTTTGCGTCCGTGAACTATGATTGTCCCGTACCTTGTCAAAACTTAAGTCCTTTATATGTCGATATGCATGTGTTGATAAAAGAAGGAATGAACTTTTGACAATGCAAAAGTTAAGCCTATTATGTCAATTATTGATGGAAGATAGGTTAAAATCTTTTGTTTTCAAGGATTATGATTATTGTATGTCATTGTGCAAATGGTGATGGAAAATAGAATGAGTCATTGCTTATTCCACGGTATTAGGTCTTTAGCGCCCCCTAAGCTAGCAGCTGACTAATCCAATAGATTAACTAAATAAAGAGGCACTAAGAATCTAAATCATTTACTTAAACATTCAATTTAGAAATCTGCTACAAAAAATTAACCCAAAACTAGCCCCACTCAGAAATATATATATACAAGGGTTCCTCTCAAATGATACATATACAATAGTCATTTGGTTTACAAATAAAATATACGACATAATAAACATAGCAGAAGTTAATCAACTAGTGAACTCAACCCTTGAAGCTTTCGCTGCGCAACTCTGATCTGTCACTGAAACTGAAAGTGGGAATAATTAACATTTAACTTCTAAGTAATCATAGACAAGATTTGGAAAACAATTCATGTTTTCAGAAACATTAAATAGTGACCAAGTCACTAAAATAAACAAACATGCATATGGACAAACTCCTTCGTCAAACAATGTATATATTGAGTGTCGACCACTTCCTTCCACACCCTATTAGCCTATATGGTGTCGACCAATTCCTTACACACCTATTAAGCATAAAAGCAGAATTCATGTAGATATAAATGAAGGAGCCTATCATATTCCTAATAGATGTCGACCAATTCCTTACACACCTATTAGGCATACAAATGGAAATTCTTATTTCCCAAACAATTCATATTGACAACAAAACATCACAGATCCTTTCCAAACCATGGAAAGATTAACAGAATCAACAGAATTATCGTAAAACAAATTGAACAGTGCATAGAATGTACAGACATAAATGCATGACTTTGTTAAACATAAACTTTTGTAAAAGAAACAACAATGGTTACCATAGAGTCAAATGTATTCCCACACCTTTTGATGACAAGCCACGCCTACCTCGAGATCCACGATCCACTGGTTCATCCTTCGAATCGATCGTTGTTAATATAGTCTAACTGTTAATCACACAAGAAATCTAAGAATCTAGCCAAAAGGCTCACACAAGAATCATACAAGTTTATCTAATGGTTCTTACCCCATTTATGACTCTACATCTTTTCATTCTCTATCTTTAGCATAGCTAAGGTTTACTAATTGAATTGGGTTGGTTCTATAGTCCATTAGATAAATCTTGTGAATATCTACAACTTTGTAGAAGGAACCAAAGTCTAATTCGGACCAAAAGGGGTCCAATTCATCTAATTAAGAAAAACTAATCCTAAGCCCAAGCCCACGACCCGCGGGCTTACTCCGGCCCGGCCCGTTAACAAAAGGTCTGGTCCATCTAAGTCAACTAACGGTCAAACCTAATAGTCAAAGGGTCTCTAACAGTCAACGTCCAGTCAAAGGTCAATGTCCAGGGTCAATGGTCAACGAGTCAAGACTAGTGACTAAGTGGGTCAAAACCGATTCAATCCGATTCGACTCAGTCAGAAGAACTAAGTCAGCTAAAGTCAGATCAGTCAGACCTGACTGATGGAAAAAAACTCAAGGCATGAGCCATTTCTCAGGCCAACACAATTTCAACATCATTTCTCACTAATATAATTCAAGCCTGCATCTTAGTTCAATTTCAAACTATACATTACATCAGTTCATTCATTCATAAACAAACTTCATAATTCAATTACAAAAGTAAACTGAGTTTACCTTAATTTGCATTGCAGGCTTCCACTAAGATCACTGCCATAACAGCATTACACCCAACTTCAGCTCAAACATCTTATCAACACCATCAAGTTCTAACAACTATGACACTACCAACTTTTTTCCTGCAACTCAATTACAACCACAACACTCAACTTCTTACAGTCACCAACATCGAAACTTCACCATAACAACACTAGCATCAACTGCCATTACCAGTTCAACACATTTTTCACATAACTATAGACTAGTCACCCTATTTGTAGAATTACCGTCTTCATTTTAAACCCCTGCACATTATTATCACCACTTACGTCTATTTGAGATTTACCTTTAACTCAATCTCAGTAGCACAACCTCCACAACAAACCCTTTCACAACCACAATCAACTTCCTCTTCAGTTGCCGCTCATCTCATAATCTTCTTCTCTGTCAGTTAAACTGGATGTCTAACTCATTTTCAAATCATCAAAATTCTAAATCATTATATCCCAATTTCACAGAGAATCCATAACCCAGATTTACATAATCGTTTCTACTTCAATACTAACTAAAACCCACTAACAAAAAGCTAAAACAACTCAATTCTACATCATGCATATATCATAATTAAATTTAGAAACCATAAACTCCACTTACAATTTCCCCTGAGACTGCATCCTTACTTGAATCAACACCAAAATTATCCCAGTTTCATCAACAGCTTCAATCATCAAACTCAACTTCATTAACACCCTCAAATCTAAATCTTCAAAACTGTAATCTTCCGGTTCTTCAATAAATCCTCTTTTAATTCTAAGAAACCCTACCCTAATCTTCTTTAATCTCGAATTATTCTTCATCTCTAACTGTAATTCATCCAATCGACCAATACCCATCTCAAATCCCCTTCTTAAAGCATCAATTTCAACTTCTAATCTTCCCTGAATTATTACAAACCCTAATTCAAATCTCTGGTAAACCCTAACTCTTGATTCATCTTCAAAACTACTTCATCTCAGCAATTGAACATTAACCCTCTTCTTATTCATATATCGGCAACTCGATTCACATCTCAATTCCATAAGAACATCAAAATCCAACGAAACCCTGAATCGATCCTCTCAGCTTCAACCCTAACTGTTCTGTTTCAACACCAACAATCCTACTATCTTCTACAACATCTATTAGCATCAACAGATGATTTCATCAACCAATTCATACTCAAATTCTCAGAGAAACTCGGGATGAAGAAGAACAGAAGAAACAGAGAAAAGAAGAGGAAAGAAGAAGAAAGAGAAAGGAAAAGAGAAAATAAGAGTTTCTCTTCGATTTGGTCATGATAAGACCAATGAGAATTACTGATACATCCGCCTGATTGGATGAGGGCAGCCACCCAGTTAAGTTTCATAATTACTATTTCTCCCTTCATACTCATCCAATGATATCTTCTTCGTCCGGCATCCGTATGACACGTTCAAGTAGTCCATTCCGCGTAACTTTTCGAGATCTATCTAAAGATACTAGTTCCGTATCTAAATCGTCGTTAGATTAATTTCTATTAATTAACGTTCGTGATAAACTAATCGAGTTAATATCGGCTAATTCGTCACTTGACCGGTCTAATAGCGTTGACGAGCTTAGAGGTCTTTACAAGGTCGACCTCTGATCCACAATTTGTGTATATACTATGTTGTTCCATAAGGTGTCATATGTTGAGCTCTATCGACTGAGTTATTCTTTGGCTTAGTTGTTGCTCTGTGAGGTACTTTATGTCGAGCATGTTCAAATAAATTAATCATTCTTGTTTGGTTATTTAGTTGTTGCTCCGTAAGTTCTCTTATGTCGAGCAAGACCAATTAAATTGATTACTTTTTGTGGTTAATTTGGTTGTGTATTCCGATTAGATTAATTATGGGTTCTCTTGTGTAGCGCCCCCTAAGCTAGCAGCTGACTAATCCGAGATATTAACTAAATAAAGAGGCACTAAAATCTAAAACATATGCTTAAGCATTTGATGAAGGAATCTGCTACTGTTGATGGTGGTTTTTAAACAAAGGGTAAAATCGTAAAACCCCAAATAACCTAATGTCACCAGTGACACATTTATTAGGACATTTAATGCATGTAGTCAGTAATTAATAGGGGGTATTTTTTTCAAATTAGGGTTACGACGAACAAAACCCTAATTCCCCTCCGTGTCAATGGCAAGTCATGCCAGCCACACCTAGCCCAAGCTAGCCGCACCTCTGTGCCAATGGCAAATCATGCCAGCCACACCAAAACACACCAAAACGCGCCAAAGCATGCCAACCATGTTAGCCGCACCTCTGTGCCAATGGCAAATCATGCCAGCCACACCTAGCCCAAGCTAGCCGCGCCATGCCAAATGCACTCGCCTTGGCCCTAGCTACGCTAATCACACCACGCCAAGCCAAACACACTTACCTTGGCCCTATCCACACCTCTGCGCCAATGGCAAATCATGCCAACCACACCAAAACGCGCCAAAGCATGCCAACCATGTTAGCCGCACCTCCGTGCCAATGGCAAATCATGCCAGCCACACCTAGCCCAAGCTAGCCGCACCTCTGTGCTAATGGAAAATCATGCCAGACACACCAAACGCGCCAAAGCATGCCAACCATGCTAGACGCACCTCCGTACCAATGGAAAATCATGCCAGCCACATTTAGCCCGAGCTAGCCGCGCCATGCCAAATGCACTCTGCCTTGGCCCTAGCTACGCTAGTCACGTCACACCAAGCCAAGCACCCTTACCTTGGCCCTAACCATGCCATGCCAAAATAGGCGCCCACGCCTAGGCTTGCAAATCATGCAACCTAGGCCAAATTGGCCACGCATGCAATTGGCACATGCCAACACGCTCGCTGGTAGCTTTTTCTACCAAGGCGCAACCCAAATTGGCCACGCATGCCATTGGCACATGCCAACACGCGTTGGTAGCTTTTCCTACTGGGCGCGACCCAAATTGGCCATGCATGCCATTTGCACATGCCAACACCTTCGTCGGTAGCTTTTCCTACCAGGCGCGACCCAAATTGGCCACGCATGCCATTGGCACATGCCAACACGCCGCTGGTAGCTTTTCCTACCAGGGCGCGACCCAAATTGGCCACGCATGCCATTGGCACATGCCAACACGCTCGCTGGTAGCTTTTTCTACCAAGGTGCGACCCAAATTGGCCACGCATGCCATTGGCACATGCCAACACGCTCGCTGGTAGCTTTTCCTACCAGGGCGCGACCCACATTGGCCACGCATGCCATTGGCACATGCCAACACGCTCGCTGGTAGCTTTTTTCTACCAAGGCGCGACCAAAATTGGCCACGCATGCCATTGGCACATGCCAACACGTCGCTGGTAGCTTTTCTTACAGGACGTGGTTCTAATGGCCGAGCATGCCATTGGCACATGCCAACACGCTCGCCGGTAGCTTTTCTAAACACGGCCATGATTCAACTTGGCCACGCATGCCATTGGCGCATGCAAAACACGCATGCTGGTAGCCCAACTTGCAAGCCGTGCAACCTAGGCCAACTTGGCCGACACGCGCCATTGGCACATGCCAAAACCCACGCTGATAGCCTAACTTGCAAACCGTGCAACCTACCGCCAAGGCATTCCGCACATGCCACACACGCCACTAGCAGCTCTATGCGTTGCCACTTACACTCAACGTACAACCAACCACCAAGGCATTCCACACATGCCATTGGCACATGCCACACACGCCACTAGCAGCTCTGGCATTGCCACTTGCGCTCGAGGTGCAACTCGCAACAAAGGCATTCCGCACATGCCATTGGCACATGCCACATGCGCCCTAGCAGCACCACTTGCACTCAAGATGCAACCAACACTCGAGACATCAACACAAACTGGGGGATGCTTTCCCGGGGTCTTGGTTTGGCGGTCACTGACTTGCAGCGTACACTACGCTCACATTAAGAAAGCGTGAATAGGAATAAAGCGGTCAAATAAATGAGGAAATAATGGTGAAAACGTTTTCACCCATTAACACCATGCGGTTACCACCTCCTCCCATTATTTCACCCTTTACTCTCTTCCTTCATGAGGCCAAGGTACGTTTCAATCTCGACTTGTATAAATAGGTCTTACCTATTTCCACCAGACGAAAAGTCTCGGTCAGGAGAAAAATACAACACTCCCAAAAAAGGCAACTTTGTAAGCTCTCCAAAAAGCTTTCATCTCTTGCAAGCTTCCGAAGCTTTCACTTTCTGGATACAAGTTGAGACACTACTCTCCCGTAATTATTCTCGGGTCTCAACACCTTTCTTTGCTTCCCTCCCCAAATCAACCCTTCTCCTCCACTTTGTGACCGAAGCAAGTCCGGGAACGGCCATTTCTTGGTTTAGGCCGGACTTGTACAGATTAATCTCTCGAATCTAGAAAGTGCTCACGTGCAGCACATTTGTTTAGGGTTTAAACCAGTTTCTCACTCACCTACCGAATTTACCGAAATCGGCGGAAACGATTTTCACCCATAAACAATTGGCGACCACAAGCAGAGGATTGATCTATTGGTTACAATACCAACTCCGACTCGATTTCGTTTCCCGAACGTCAAATCCCAACATGGTGGAACTCAGTCCGGAGCGCCGCCGAGAACACCAAAGACGTGAACGCATCATGTTAGCGTCTCTCCCAATAACGTTGTTGCATCACCGGCTGACTACAAGAATATCGAATGCACTCCCCTCAAGTGTAACACCGCCAATCACGAGGCAGAGCCGCTGCCTCCTCTAGTGTCTCCTGCACAACCCTCTAATCATGGCAACGAAAATATCTCTTCGGGTGTCACGCCACCAGTCACCAGGGCTAGAGCCGCCGCTACGACCCCAAATGCTTCGTCTAGCATGGCGCCTCCGACCAACTAAGGTTCCAACTACCCCGCCGACGGGACGAGAGACCGGAGGGACCAGAGGAAGTCGTCCTTACATCACCATCGCTGATTTGATGGAACGACAAGAGATGCTCGCCAGAGCCCAGCCGGATATGGTTTCAACGCAGAAGGAGGTACTCATCTTTCTCAAGACCCTGACAGAACGACTACCACGTGAGTCGCGTCCTCCAGAGCCGTTTAGGAACGTCTCCAACAACCCCGACGCCAGCACCTCGGCGGAGCACGCCTCCACGGATGAGGAAACTCGCGCTAGAATCCCGTTGGAAAGAAATCAGCCGCCCAACTTCGTCACGAGAGAAGATTTGGAACAACTTCTCCGCAGCAGAATCAAGAATGATGAGTTGGACGTGCATCATCACCAACCCCCTTACCCATCCGAAATGCAGAGAATCCCTCTCCCAAGGGGGTACTCTTCTCCTCAATTTACCCTGTACGATGGTACCGGGAATGCACGTGAGCATGTCTCTCGTTTCCTGGAATCCCTAGGTGAACATGAATATAATCACGTTCTTCGTTTAAGGGAATTCTCAAAATCACTTACTGGAAGGGCGTATACATGGTACAACAACATCCCACCGAACAAGCATTCCCAACCCGGAGTAGCATGGCCTTTGCGTTTTACAAGAAATACTTCTTCGTGTCTGAACAAGTTACTTTCTCAGACCTCGGAAGAATGTACCAGTGGGATAACGAACATCCGAATGATTTCATCAAAAGGTTCAGGGTTCAAGCACTCGACTGTCACGACCCAAATGTGACAGAGCAACAACTGGTGAATGCATGCATCAATGGTATGGTTCCAATTTACCGCGCCCTGCTAGAAAACTTGCGCTTCCAAACGTTCTCCGAACTCCATGAAGCCGCCAGACGATCTGCAACAATAGCACCAGCATTACTGGAAAGAGCTAGGCCAAATCGAACCGAAGACACGCATGAAACTCGCGGGAGTAGACGCCTCATCAGCAAACAATTTAATGGCGGCTCATCCTCCGTGAACATAGTAAACGAAAGGGGAAAAAGAAAAGCCCCAACTACGAGCCACCAGCCAAAACGTGAAGCGCCGGCGCAACGGGAACCTCCGCCACGAAAGACCGTCACTAAAACTCCCATGCAGCATCATGAGACCGAAGGAAATACCTTTGATTTCCCGTTTCCCATCGAGGAGGTGATTGACCTCCTAGAAGCCTGGGTTCAAGATGATATTATCAGACTGCCACCTCCCAGGACGTCTACCAACCGAGGCCGAGATGGCGAACCCTGGCACTTGCCACTACCACAGTTCGTTCACCACCCGACCAGCGATTGCAACAGACTAAAGCATATTTTCAAAGAAAGGATAGAAGTGGGAGGACTCCAACCAGGAGATGAAAGAGTGCATCGAGACCCACTCCCAATAAGAAATTGCGGGTCCTCTGGGGACTCCGTGCACGAGACTGTACAATCCATGATGCAACATGTATGCGAAATTCTCTATCTTTCCAAGGTGCAGCGCCAAGATATTTTCGCAGCTCTCAATCGTGTTGTATCCGGCAAACGACTTTTCTCTCCTAGGAAACCACGCCTGGGGCCCAAGCTTTCCAAACAAAGCGGAACCAAAAAGGAGAACTGGGGACTGCTGACCACGTCCCGTTTAAGAGGTAACGAATTTGACGACACGCTCATCGACACGGCCTCTGACCACAACATCATTACTTTTCAAGACACTAAAGGCAGCAGGATTTACAAAACAAGACGCTACCTATTCCCCGTCTGTGATTAAGAGCTTGAGAGGAGAAACTTTGAACGCGCATGGCTACATCAACCTAGAAATCAAGATGGGAGACGCTATAACGCATAGAAAGTTCCACATTGTCAAAGAACTAGATCATGACATGATATTGGGACGTTTATGGGTGCTCGACAACAAAGCGAAATTGGATGTACACCCTCTGCCGACGTCCACGCCCGAAGGAGTTCCCAACAAATCATCCCACGGGTAATCGCATCAACGAGCTATTGAAGGAACCCAGACATCCGGAGAGGACCCGTTGGCGCTAGCTCATGGTTTTCAAATGAAAGTAAGTCTGACCAAGCAACCTTTTATGCAACCAGTTTTTCCTTCCCCCATTCCGTCATGGGGACTCGGCGCGATTACTGGCACAAACGCTGTCAAGAAATGTGAATGGGGAGATGGACCATTTGAACACTTTGCGAGAAGCTTGGAAACTTCTATTGAAGCCAACGAATCCAAGACTCAAACGGTTGCACGACGTCTGAACCCATTTTCAATCGGAGATGTAGTGGTTAAGGAACGCTCGTTTCAAGTTGGGAGGATGACAGTAAAAATGGATTTGCCCAATGAAGGAGAAGACGAACTGTATCTGGTTGCGGATACCCTTTTGGGAGGATATTGCAAACTCATCAATGCAGACACACCTGAAGGCATGATAATTCACTCGCGATGGCTCAAGGAATCCAATCCCTAAAATGCTGTACTTCCCAATCACTCCCCGTTTTAGTATTTCCTTTAACAATTCCTCTTAATAGTTGTAATTCCCCAAGATGAATACACCGTTTGTATTTTTCCTAGGGATTCCTTTTTTGTCAAAAAAAAAAAAAAAAAAACATAAATATATCTCTTTCCAAGCGAATCCTCCATATATCAGAAAAATACATCAGATAAACCCAGAAAGCCATTGCAGAGCCATCATACCACAACCTCTTTCAAAAAATATATATGAAGCAAAATGTTGACTGATGAAGAAGAAGGAAAAGACGAGTTTACAAAAAAAAAAAAAGGGGACACCATGGGAACTAAAGCAGCTAACAGAAATAACAAAAGGGAAGAACTAGCCCTCGAAGGACGGAGTACAAGTCCCCTCGGGTAAGACTATGTTCAAGCACTTCCCAAAGTAAATCCCTCAGGCAACAAAGGTTCCATTCAACGGTGTTAGCAGCAGCAGCCTCAACATCCCATCCCGAAGCAACCACAGCGGTAACAGTGTCCTCCCCGACGACCGGTCCAGCATACGCCACCATGACCCCTCTGGTACCACCAACGACACCTTTGGCATCAGCTTCAGAGGGTATCTCGTTTCCGTCATATGCCCCTTCGAAGGTTTTCTCAGCGACACTTCGGAGAAAGTTTTTTGATTCATCCACATCAGATTCAAGAATCATGGCGCTCTCCTCCAAGACCACCACACGTTCACTTTTCCGTCGTTTCAACCTAGAAACAGTCCGATCCGCCCCATACCCGGATCGAGGAAAGGCTTTGCCACACTGAAACCTCTCAACATGCCAAGACTCTTCCTTGTTCTCTCGCCCCTCCTCCATGCTCACTGAACCCAAGAAAGTCCGAACATGCACCTGTTCTTCATGGGGATAGACGGAAGGGAGGTCCTTAATGATTTCACTAGCTTCGTGGAACGGAGATTCAATCCAAACCAATGCCTCCTCAAGAGAAGAAGACCGATCTCCGCCAAGTTTGAAGTCCTTCTCCGAAGAGTTAAAGGCGCAACCATCCCTGGAGGGTCCCATCATACAGTTCAAAAGATGGGGAAAATGATCCAATTCTGTCATATCTATACACATATAAAAAAGAGGATAACACGAGCAGAGAAGAAGAACAAAACATACCGGCATGATCTTCTTAGCCCGAATAACCCTAGTTGGGGTGTTTTTGCAAGAGTCAGACCTCGCGCCTTCACCTGGAGAATCTGGCTGGTTAGAAGATGATTCATCTCTGTGCGACATGACAAAGAGAGAAACTCGACAATAAGAACCCTTTTCTCAAATGAGGGAGACGATACAATTATTTTGGGTATGAATACGGAACCTTAAAAAAGGAAAGGAAGCAATGAGGGACATAACGCTTCCAGATTTTAGCATGAATAATGCCCTGATTGAAGCCGCGCGTGAAGGAAGGCAAAATAAGGAAACTTTGCTATATGTAAAAACACTTACTCCCTCCTTGTGTGCACCGGTCCCATCAAGCTCGCGTCTGTTTGCACCGGTCCCATCAAGCTCGCGCTAGTTTCCAATCTCCCAAGCCATACCGGCCCCACCAACTACGCCAACTTCCCAATGACCGCCCAAGTCACGCCAGCAAGCACGCTCAGCTTCCCCACCTTGCGCCGGTCCCGCCAGCAAGCACGCTCAGCTTCCCCACCAACTGCGCCAACTTCCCAATGACCGCCCAAGTCACGCCCGGCAAGCACGCCTCGGCTTCCCCACCTTGTGCGATCCCTCCAAAGCAAGCACGCTCGGCTTCCCCACCTTGCGCCGGGGTCCCACAACTAGCACGCTCGGTTCCCAACTCGCAACAACTTCTCAATGCCGTGACTTCCTGTCTCTCACGACGCTAACTTCCCAATTGTGCCAGCCTCGATTTGCAAATCGCAGAGGCAAGGATTCCAAATCCTATTTATAAAAGGTCGACGAGCCTCCTCAATTCTCTTTACGAGTTTGTTGTTGATAGTTTGTCACCATCTTATGCTTACCTCGCAACAAAGCTCTGTTCCGAGCTAAGCGAGGGGACTTAATGTTGATGGTGGTTTTTAAACAAAGGGTAAAATCGTAAAACCCCAAATAACCTAATGTCACCAGTGACACATTTATTTGGACATTTAATGCATGTAGTCAGTAATTAATAGGGGGTATTTTTTCAAATTAGGGTTACGACGAACAAAACCCTATTTCCCCTCCGTGTCAATGGCAAGTCATGCCAGCCACACCTAGCCCAAGCTAGTCGCACCTCTGTGCCAATGGCAAATCATGCCAGCCACACCAAAACGCGCCAAATCATGCCAACCATGTTAGCTGCACCTTTGTGCCAATGACAAATCATGCCAGCCACACCTAGCCCAAGCTAGCCGCGCCATGCCAAATGCACTCTGCCTTGGCCCTAGCTACGCTAATCACACCATGCCAAGCCAAACACACTTACCTTGGCCCTATCCACACCTCTGCGCCAATGGAAAATCATGCCAGCCACACCAAAACGCGCCAAAGCATGCCAACCATGTTAGCCGCACCTCCGTTCCAATGGCAAATCATGCCAGCCACACCTAGCCCAAGTTAGCCGCACCTCTGTGCCAATGGCAAATCATGCCAGCCACACCAGACGCTCCAAAGCATGCCAACCATGCTAGCCTCACCTCCGTGCCAATGGCAAATCATGCTAGCCACATTTAGCCCGAGCTAGCCGCGCCATGCCAAACGCACTCTGCCTTGGCCCTAGCTACGCTAGTCACGTCACGCCAAGCCAAGCACCCTTACCTTGGCCCTAACCATGCCATGCCAAAATAGGCGCCCACGCCTAGGCTTGCAAATCATGCAACCTAGGCCAAATTGGCCACGCATGCCATTGGCACATGCCAACACGCTCGCTGGTAGCTTTTTCTACCAAGGCGCAACCCAAATTGGCCACGCATGCCATTGGCGCATGCCATTGGCACATGCCAACACGCTCGCTAGTAGCTTTTCCTACCAGGGCGCGACTCAAATTGGCCACACATGCCATTGGCACATGCCAACACGCTCATTTGGTAGCTTTTTCCTACCAAGGCGCGACCCAAATTGTCCACGCATGCCATTGGCACATGCCAACACGCTCGCCTGGTAGCTTTTTCTACCAAGGCACGACCCAAATTGGCCACGCATGCCATTGGCACATGCCAACACGCTCGCCGGTAGCTTTTCCTACTGGGCGCGACCCAAATTGGCCACGCATGCCATTGGCACATGCCAACACGCTCATTGGTAGCTTTTTCTACCAAGGCGCGACCCAAATTGGCCACGCATGCCATTGGCACATGCCAACACGCTCGCCGGTAGCTTTTCCTACCGGGCGCGACCCAAATTGGCTACGCATGCCATTGGCACATGCCAACACGCTCATTTGGTAGCTTTTCTACCCCGGCGCGACCCAAATTGGCCACGCATGCCATTGGCACATGCCAACACGCTCGCTGGTAGCTTTTTCTACAAAGGCGCGACCCAAATTGGCCACGCATGCCATTGGCACATGCCAAAACGCTCGCTGGTAGCTTTTCCTACCAGGGCGCAACCCAAATTGGCCACGCATGCCATTGGCACATGCCAACACGCTCGCTGGTAGCTTTTTTTTTCTACCAAGGCGCAACCAAAATTGGCCACGCATGCCATTGGAACATGCCAACACGCTCGCTGGTAGATTTTCTTACCAGGACGTGGCCCTAATGGCCGAGCATGCCCTTGGCACATGCCAACACGCTCGCTGGTAGCTTTTCTAAACACGGGCCATGATTCAACTTGGCCACGCATGCCATTAGCGCATGCAAAACACGCATGCTGGTAGCCCAACTTGCAAGCCGTGCAACCTAGGCCAACTTGGCCGTACGCGCCATTGGCACATGCCAAAACCCACGCTGGTAGCCTAACTTGCAAACTGTGCAACCTACCGCTAAGGCATTCCGCACATGCCATTGGCACATACCACACACGCCACTAGCATCTCTATGCGTTGCCACTTACACTCAACGTACAACCTACCACCAAGGCATTCCACACATGCCATTGGCACATGCCACACACGCCACTAGCAGCTCTGGCATTGCCACTTGCGCTCGAGGTGCAACTCGCAACAAAGGCATTCCGCACATGCCATTGGCACATGCCACATGCGCCCTTAGCAGCACCACTTGCACTCAAGATGCAACCAACACTCGAGACATCAACACAAACCGGGGATGATTTCCGGGGTCTTGGTTTGGCGGTCACACTTGCGGCGTACACTACGCTCACATTAAGAAAGCATGAATAGGAATAAAGCGGTCAAATAAATGAGGAAATAATGGTGAAAACGTTTTCACCCATTAACACCATGCGGTTACCACCTCCTCCCATTATTTCACCCTTTACTCTCTTCCTTCATGAGGCCGTGGTCACGTTTCAATCTCGACTTGTATAAATAGGTCTTACCTATTTCCACCGGACAACAAGTCTCGGTCGGGAGAAAAATACAACACTCTTAAAAGGCAACTTTGCAAGCTCTCCAAAAAGCTTTCATCTCTTGCAAGCTTCCGAAGCTTTCACTTTCTCGATACAAGTCGAGACACTACTTTCCTGCATTATTCGGTCTCAACACCTTTCTTTGCTTCCCTCCCCAAATCAACCCTTCTCCTTCACTTTGTGACCAGAAGCAAGTCAGGAACGGCCATTTCTTGGTTTAGGCCGGACTTGTACATATTGATCTCTCGAATCTATAAAGTGCTCACGTGCAGCACATTTGTTTAGGGTTTAAACCAGTTTCTCACTCACCTACCGAATTTACCGAAATCGGCGGAAACGATTTTCACCCATAAACAGCTACAAACTTAACCCAAAAACTAGCCCCGCTCAGAAATATAAATATACAAAAACTTCTCTCATATGATACATATACAATAGTCATTTATTTTGCAAATATAAACAACATAATAAACATAGCAGAAGAGAACTAATTAACGGAGTCAACTCCTTGAAGCTTCACATTTGCGCAACTCGATATGTCTCTAAAACGAAAGTGGGAATGGGTGAGCACATCATCCCTAGAAGGGGTGCCCAGTAGGAATAACATTTAACTTTCAAGTAATTATTAAAATGATTGGAAAACAATTCATGTTTTCCCAAACGCTAAAACGCAACTGTTTATGGGTGAAAACTACTCCTGCAGAATTTGGTAATTTGGGGTGTGGATGAGGAATGAATTTAAACCTTAAACAAATGCACTGCGCGGTGAGTGCTTGTAGATTCAAGAGATCAATCTGTGCAAGTCCGGCCTAAACCAAGAAATGGTCGTTCCAGACTTGTTTCGGTCACAAAATGAAGGAAATGGGGTTGATCTTAGGGAGGGAAGCGAAGAAGGTGTTGAGATTGTGAAGGTGTAGACTTGCTTATGACTTGCAACAGGAAAGTGAACAAGCTTACGATTGGTGTAAGCAGGCTCTGGGTGTTTTCTTGTTGTTTTTCTCTGTTTTTCCTCCGTTGTTTGGAAATAGGGCGGAGAACCTATTTATACAAGTCACTGAGTCTTATTCACGTCTCTCGTGGGAAGTGGAGGAAGTGGAGTGATGGAGTAGTGGAGTTGTGTGTTGGTGATACACGACCAGCCTTGCCCACTTCTCCTGTTCATCTCTAACCGTCCATGACTTCATAACACGTTCTTGTGATGGCGCGTTGCACGCTGCACGTCAGTAAACCGCGAGACCAATACCCCAGTATGTATGCCCCGGTTTGTGACATGATTGATGTTCGGAATGTGTGGATCGTGGATCCACGAAAGATAGCATGTAATCTTTGAATTGAATAAACTGCGTTATTCGGGAAGTTGATACTTGTGAAGTATCGTGTGTATTTTGTGCTGAGTCTCTGCATCATGGTGTGGTAAAGTGATGGGTAATGACGCCTCACTAACCAATTAACTCGACCAGGGTTGTATAACCAAGTCTGGTGAAGTTGGACGGATGAGATGATCTTTGAGACACTCATCTGCGACCGTTAATGAAATTAGGGTTTTGAAGAGGTGTGCGCAGCATCACTCTTGACTTGGTCGAAACCAAGCATGGGATACAATTTTGGCCAGGCCGACCATACATGCGTGTAGACGGCATGACGGTGTAGGCGCTTGTACTCCATTCCCTCACGAAAGTATGATCTGGGTCACTCAATTCATCCGGTGAAATCGAGTGGTCGGGATCAATTTGCGATAGAAAACCAATGCCGCAAGGGCCGCTCGTCACGCCCTCTTCAGGCGCGCGTTCCAAGACGACCAATCTTGGTCGGACTTGGTCGGTTGGCTTTGGCGTGAAGGTGGTAGGCTGGTGTTCACGCCTACACCCGATTATCCCATGAAAGCGTGATCGAACCACTCAAATCGTCCCGGCGAAGTTGAGCGGTCGAGATTAGTTTGCGGTTTGGGAGGTGTGACCACGCAAGTTTGGACGTGCATTTTGGGATGGCCGGGCATGATATGCCTTGGCCGATCAAGTGAGGGGATAGACGGGCCACGGTGGTCATCTTTGGTATGACCGGACCTGCTTAATCTAATTTGTGACCCTCCATTCGTGCTAGGAGAAGATGGACGCTCGTGATGGCTTGAAACCCTAATTTTGGCTTTCATAGCCA
This sequence comes from Papaver armeniacum, assembly GCA_023531295.1. Lineage (NCBI taxonomy): Eukaryota > Viridiplantae > Streptophyta > Magnoliopsida > Ranunculales > Papaveraceae > Papaver > Papaver armeniacum. The sequence goes on from JAJJWW010002792.1 coordinate 177,570, forward strand.
GGTGTGACCATGCTCCCTTTGGGCGTACGAATCTGTTGTAACCAAGCATGGTTGGTTTTGACCGATTGGTCAAGTGTATAGGCGGGCCCACGGTGATCGTGTTGACATGCTCTGGGCCCTTTGAATCTACATCTACACCCTCCATCTATACCTGCGAAGATGGATGGTTTGAGACTGCTTTGCAACACATGTAATATGCCGCAAACCCTAATTTAGGGTTTTAGTCCATAATGCTTGGTATGAACGGTTTCTTGGCAAGCTAGGCCAATGACCGACCATGCGGTCGGCCGTGGGTATTCCATACCGCTGGGGGTGATGGAATTGATCCGGGGTCATCCAATCATGCTTATGGAGTTGGATGACTGCGATCAGATCATATCCGGACTGATACGGTCAGTCCGGATGCTCAATCGGGCTAGTATAACACACCGAGAGGGGCTCAATCGGGCTAGTATAACACACCGAGAGTCAGCATGTACGGGTATTTCGTACATGGTTTCATTATAGTGCTTGGAGGTTCGTGTTACTCTTACAGAGTAACACTCAGTCGTCATGCCACACTGATAATGAGTACTGGAAATACAAGGCTGGTATGAAATTCACAGGATGGGATTGTTGCTACATGCTCCAACCTGGAGGAATTTCATGTATTCACATAATGGGATTGTTGCTACATGCTCCATTCTTGGTGAATTAAGTGAGGGAGTATCCAACACTTATAAATGGCTTTATCTTTTACAAGATGTCAGCGCATAATTTTTTCGGGTTTTTACAATTTTAACCTCAAATGAAAACCCACCATCAACATTAAGTCCCCTGCCTAGCACAGAATGGTTACACTATTGTGGGGTAGGCATAAGATGGTGACAGTTAAAGATAAAACTTTATGAGACAAAGTTAGATGTTACCCGGAGAGACGGGTCATCCTGTCATTGGAGTATGTCACGTTCAAAAGGCATCTAGGAGAGCATTCCCCTAGTATGATGTCGGTCTTGCCTGCTTCGGTCGACCTTGCTATGTCTGCTTCGGTCGAGGGGCTATTGCGCATGCTTCGCTCGATCGTGGGCTTGAATTTCGTGAACATGATTCCCATGACATAAGAGAACCGTGTTGTGCAAATAAATATGGTCCCGCCATATATGCTTGATTGAACGTGGGTCCCATATCGTGTATGCCTGACTGAATGTCACCTTTATACCAGCCTCGTGCCCTTGACCAACACCGATCTTGAAACTTAAGCAATACCGGACTTGTGACTTGATCAATACCGGACTTGAAGCTTGAGCAATACCGGACTTGAAGCTTGAGCAATACCGGACTTGTGACTTGATCAATACCGGACTTGAAGCTTGACCAATACCGGACTTGAAACTTGAGTGATACTAGGACTCGTCACTTGATCAATACTAGGACTTGAAGCTTGAGCAATACCGGACTTGTGACTTGATCAACACCGGTCTTGGACCCAATACCAGCCTTGTGTACTCCAAAGTGAATGTGTGTTCTGTCGTGTGTGACTACACATCTCACGCGTTTTTATACAAGTACTGCTCCTGTCTTTTATTGTAGAATGAAGAAAAGAACTCTGTTGAGATGTCTTCTTGGGATAATGCTGGTGCCAAGTCAGGAGGTGTTGAAAGCTTCAAAGATATGCCGAACATTGATGATGAGTTGTTCATCGCGCCCTTGAAAATATCCGTACCACAAGATAACCCTCCTCCTATCGACTTCAGGGTTTTTCATGCTCCGCTGGGTCCTCATGAAGGATGGATGAGACGTATGTCGAGCAATGATTACATCAAAGATAACTTGACAAGAGCGCAGATTATTGATGTAGCTTGAGTGTTGAAACGACTCGAGAGGATGTTAAAGTGGCTTCTGGTGCGAACATTGAGGTGGATCCTTGAGAGAGTGTTGAAGCAGGATTCTGAAGCGAACGTGGGTCCCGGAGAGAGCGTTGAGGCGGCTCTTGAATAGACCATTGAAGCGCCTTACGCTAGAGGGAGCGTTGAAGTGTTTCCCTCTTGATTCGATTTACCCTTGCGAATTCCATGCTTCTTGGTGACCATCTCTCTCATGTTGAAGAATTCCTTGATCGACGGTGAAGGAACTTCATGCCGAGCCTCGATCCCCAAGCGTGGTTTACATAGTTTGTTCGTAGTGGTTGTTGTCGAGCCGGATATGGAATATCTTGGACATTGTTTCATCATTGTGGGAGTCGTGCATGTGGTACCCGGAGTTGGAGTTGACGGACGCGCAGGATGTTGTATCTCGGTGGTTTTCCTCTTGCTTTTTCGAGGAACCGCTTATAGAAGGTCAAGGTTGTATCGCTTTGTTGGTGAGATATATGCCCCTACAAACATTATGAGGCTCTTCATTACCGGCGAACTGTTTCTTTCTATCGGGGCATATATTGTCGTAGATGAGCGTTCAACGGCTCCAGAGGATGACCAAAAGCGCGGATTCTCCAACATAGCATGATAGACATGTACCACTGTACGATAAAGTGACTCGCTTAGGATCTTGCTCGATATGACGCGTGGACATCGTTATCTTCTTGTTTGCTCCCTTGAGGTATCGGCTTTGCATCATGCTCGTATATCCTCATCTGGTTGTAGCCGATGCATCCATCCACGGAGGAGAACATGCCGTGTCCGCTGGTTGAATCTACTAACATGTCGATGTTAGGTAAAGGAGGATCGTTTTGGAGCAAAGACTGTTCAAGTCTCTCAAGTCTATGCAAAGACTCGATCTGAACTACAACTGTTTAACCGACTTGGATCCAGGTATGACATGTAGATTATGGGTGACCAATTTTCATCTAAATCCGGTAATTCTTCATATCTCCAAGCGAATATGTCTTGGTACTCTTTGAGAAGTTCCACGAGCTTCGTGCGTTTATCCCTACTCAAGGTTGAGCTGATGGAGATAGACCTAGGAGATTCCCCAACGATTTCAATCTCATCAGTTGTGGAGTTGGTGCCATCTTGGTTTGTTGTGGAGCATCTAGCACTTGTTCTTGTAGTTCGTTCTTTGTTGTAGCATTCCATTGGGTGGAGAGACTGGGTAGCGAGTCTCCCCTGCTAATTGATAATAGCAGTGTCGGTATACCGTTTTCCCTTTCTGGTCACGACTCGCCACAAAAGTGCGTTCCCTCTTCGTGTGAACGTGGGTCGTGGCTTCACATGATGGAGAAGAATGCTTCGTCAGCAAAGATGCAACGTAGGTTTTAGCTCTCAATGATGCAAGCCGGTCTTCTTCCTGAATTGACGCCCACGTGGGGAGTGGGATGCAACGAACTTGTCTGATTCTTTCAGCGGAGCTCCTCCCGTATGTCTTTGGTTTGGTTTCCCTTGAAGTCCGTCATTGTGGTAGGCTTAAAATACGACCTTGCCTGGGAGAACCTTGGATGTCCCGAGAGTCTTAAGAGTAATCACATTCGAAGACGCTCCTGTGTCGATAAGGGCCGTCTGGAACTCTGAATCCTTTATGCGTGCGGTGATATGTATGGCACGGTTGTGAACTTCCTCTGGTTGATTGCAGCAAAATGTCTCTGTGCGCTGATTCTTCGAGAGGTGTGAAAGTTCGCATAAACTTTCCAGTAGAGAAAACGCTTCCCGATCCACCGGCCCTCGGTTCATAGTGAAACTATTGACTTGACTTGAGGAGGATTGTTGTGAGGATCGATCCCAGTGTAGGAGTCTCCATGACAGACCGCTCATATCCGATGTCGCTTCTTTGATCGGGTCCATGGAGGTCCGCGCCGCCAAGTACCTTCTCCGGTGCGTTGAATGCGTTCCTTTTTTGCTCTAGGGGGCTGTCACGGCTCTTGTGGAAATCGATCGATTAATGTCTTAAGAAAAGTGAGTACCTCTTTTCGAGTTGCGGCCATATCCGTTTGAGTCTTAGCAAGAACTTCCCGCTTCTCCATCAAGTCCGCAATGGTAATGGGGATGGTCCTCCTCTCGTCCCTCCGGCTCCTCATCCCGATGAAGGAGTGGAAGTTGTTGCTCTGGTGACTACTGAGGTGTTACACTTGATGAGATGCCGGGATTTGCGGCCGCTCGGCTCAGTGATGGGAGGTGTTGTAATATCACTGGCCGAGTGATCGAATTGAACGTTCCCATCCTCTGTACTCACGTGTCCCTTGATTGATCTCTCCTTCCTCAAGCATTTCTTCACTTAGTTGAAAGGTCGATGCGGATTGAGCAGTCTTAGGGTTCGACAAGGGTCTTGAGATATAAATCTTCCAGCGAGGGGATCCGTAAGTTGCAGGCTCCATTTCTTTATCCGGTAGACGTTGTGGTACCCCGTACAAGTCTTTTCCTCTGTGGAGTTGCCTCGAGTCTTCGTCGGCTGGACCATGTTGTTCGTCTTTCCTGAGTCTCCTACGGTTTCGCGCACTTTTTGCCTCTCCACCGGTAAAGGTGTGACTCCTGACTAAGGATTCAAAATTTCTTGCACTGCTTGAGTAGATGCATGCCGACCCTTCTTGTAATTGTCTTTGCTATATCATTCAAAAGGCGGAATGTCTCGCTCTCGTCTTCTAGTGATCTGGCTTGATTTGCCAAGACATCCTCCAACATTCTAGCTACACTTCCCATGGTATTCGAAACACCTGTGGTTTCCAGATACATTGCGAGATGGAAACCAGAAAAATTGAGAATTCAATTTTGTGCAACCGAGAGATCAACCTCCTTTGTGGTCGCCAATTGTTTATGGGTGAAAACTACTCCTGCAGAATTTGGTAATTTGGGGTGTGGATGATGAATGAATTTAAACCTTAAACAAATGCCACAAGCGGTGAGTGCTTGTAGATTCGAGAGATCAATCTGTGCAAGTCCGGCCTAAACCAAGAAATGGTCGTTCCAGACTTGTTTCGGTCACAAAGTGAAGGAAATGGGGTTGATCTTAGGGAGGGAAGCGAAGAAGGTGTTGAGATTGTGAAGGTGTGGACTTGCTTATGACTTGCAACTGGAAAGTGAACAAGCTTACGATTGGTGTAAGTTGTGAGGCTGCGGGTGTTTTCCTGTTGTTTTTCTCTGTTTTTCCTCCGTTGTTTGGAAATAGGGCGGAGAACCTATTTATACAAGTCACTGAGTCTTATTCACGTCTCACGTGGGAAGTGTAGGAAGTGGAGTGATGGAGTAGTGGAGTTGTGTGTTGGTGATACACGACCATCCTTGCCCACTTCTCCTGTTCATCTCTAACCGTCCATGACTTCCTAACACGTTCTTGTGATGGCGCGTTGCCACGCCGCTTTTGTAAACCGCCGAGACCAATACCCCAGTATGTATCCCCCGGTTTGTGACATGATTGATGTCGGAATGTGTGGATCGTGGATCCACGAAAGATAGCATGTAATCTTGAATTGAATAATTGTGTTATTCGGGAAGTTGATACTTGTGAAGTATCGTGTTTATTTTGTGTAGTATCTTTGCATCATGGTGTGGTAAAGTGATGGGTAATGACGCCTCACTAACCAATTAACTCTCGACCGGGGTTGTATAACCAAGCTGGTGAAGTTGGACGGATGAGATGATCTTTGAGACACTCATCTCGCGACCGTTAATGAAATTAGGGTTTTGAAGAGGTGCGCAGGCATCACTCTTCAGCTTGGTCGAAACCAAGCATGGGATACAATTTTGGCCAGGCCGACCATACATGCGTGTAGACGGCATGACGGTATAGGCGCCTGTACTCCATTCCCTCACGAAAGTATGATCTCGGGTCACTCAATTCATCAGGGTGAAATCGAGTGGTCGGGATCAATTTGCGATAGAAAGCCAATGCCGCAAGGGCCGCTCGTCACGCCCTCTTTCAGCGCGCGTTCCAAGACGACCAATCTTGGTCGGACTTGGTCGGTTGGCTCTGGCGTGAAGGTGGTAGGCTGGTGTTCACGCCTACACTGATTATCCCATGAAAACGTGATCCGAACCACTCAAGTCGTCCGCGAAGTTGAGCGGTCGAGATTAGTTTGCGGTTTGGGAGGTGTGACCACGCAAGTTTAGACGTGCGTTTTGGGATGGCAGGGCATGATATGCCTTGGCCGATCAAGTGAGGGGATAGATGGGCCCACGGTGGTCATCTTGGTATGACCAGGAATCGCTTAATCTAATCTGTGACCCTCCATTCGTTAGGAGAAGATGGACGCTCGTGATGGCTTGAAACCCTAATTTTGGCTTTCATAGCCGTGTGACCATGCTCCCTTTGGGCGTACGAATTTGTTGCAACCAAGCATGGTTGGTCTTGACCGATTGGTCAAGTGTGTAGCGGAGCCCACGGTGATCGTGTTGACATGCTCTGGGCCCTTTGAATCTACATCTACACCCTCCATCTATACTGCGAAGATGGATGGTTGAGACCGCTTTGCAACACATGTAATATGCCGCAAACCCTAATTTAGGGTTTTCCGTCCATAATGCTTGGTATGAACGGTTTCTTGGCAAGCTAGGCCAATGACCGACCATGCGGGGTCGGTAGGTGGGTATTCCATACCTTATTGGGGGTGATGGAATTGATGCGGGGTCATCCAATCATGCTTATGGAGTTAGATGATCGCGATCGAGATCATATCCGGACCGATACGGTCAGTCAGGATGCTCAATCGGGCTAGTATAACACACCGAGAGGGGCTCAATCGGGCTAGTATAACACACCGAGAGTCGGCTGTGCGGGTATTTCGTACATGGTTTCATTATAGTGCTTGGAGGTTCGTGTTTACGTAAGAGTAACACTCGGTCGTCATGCCACGCCGATAATGAGTCTTTGGAAATACAAGGCCGATATGAAATTCACATGATGGGATTGTTGCTACATGCTCCAACCTGGAGGAATTTCATGTATTCATAGAATGGGATTTTTGCTACATGCTCCATTCTTGGTGAATTAAGTGAGGGAGTATCCAACACTTATAAATGGCTTTATCTTTTGCAAGATGTCAGCGCATAATTTTTTCGGGTTTTTACAATTTTAACCTCAAATGAAAACCCACCATCAACAGCAACCAATTTCACATAGGTAAACAACGATGTATATGGAACTAACTCCTTCTAAACAATGAATAATATGGTGACTCGTCCCGCACCTAGATAATAATATGGTGACTCGTCCCGCACCTAGATAATAATATGGTGACTCGTCTCGCACAAGTAAATGAAGGAGCAGTACCCTATATACCAAAGATGGAAATTCTTATTTCCAAACCATCAAATGGAAATTATTATTTCCTAAACAATTCATAAAGACAAACAAAGCATTACCGCTTCTTTCCAAACCATGGAAAGATTAAAAGAATCAATGGTACTTTCGGAGTTTAAAATAAAACAATGCATGGAATACACAATCAGACTATGCATGAATTTGTTAAACATAAACTTTTGTAAAAGAAAACAACAATAATCACAAAAGAGTTAAATATAAATTCCCACCTCTTTTGATGACAATCCACGCCTACATCGAGATCCACGATCCGCTGGTTCGTCCTTTGAATCGATCATTGTTAATATAGACTAACTGTTAATCGCACAAGAAGTCTAAGAATCTAGCCAAAGGCTCACACATGGCTCATACAACATGGCTCATACAAGTTTAACTAATGGTTATAAGCCCTAGTCCATCAATCCAGCCCATTAACACAAGGCATGACCACTCAGGTCAACTAACGGTCACTAATAAGTCAAAAGGGTCAACTAACGGTCAACATTTATTCCAAGTCAAGTCAATGGTCAACGAGTCAAATCGGAATCGGTCAAACGGGTTAACTCGGGTGGGACCGAGAACTCGGTGAGTCAACAAGATTCAACTCATCGGCCTCATCGAGTCGGACAAGAACAGATCCGAGTCGATGAATAAGATCGGTCGGACGACCCAAAGGTTCTTATACAAATGTAATTCTAACTCCAGTTCAACCTCATTCTAAACATTGCATCAATACATTCATTCTTAATAAACTTCAAACTTCATTTACAATAAAAATTAAAATTACCTGCAATATCAGATGCAAGCCCTTACTGAAGATGCCAGCTACAACCATACAGTCACTACTACCTACAACTTCATTTACATACAAGGCAAGCTCCACTTCATAAATCAATTGCAATCCAAATCTGTACTAACTCCTAGCATTACAATCACAAACCTAGCTTTACAATTAAATCTTCCTTCACTAATCCACTGTCGCTATCTTCTCATCCACACTCAACAACTTCAATCTGCATTCTGGAAGAACTTGGACACAAATCTTCTTCTTCTGTATAATTCATAAACTACCTGCAACTTCAGTTGAGATCACTCAATCCATTAACCACAGTTACAACTCCAATACAAAGCCTTGCAACTCATAAACCACCACCACCTGTAGTTGCATCTCAACATTATCAGTTCCTTATATCTTGACCTAAACTACAACCACAGCTCATGCCACACACATACCACCACAAAGAACTCAACCATTCCCTGCAGCTGTTGTTCACAATTCAACATCTTCATATCCACAATTACAATTCCTTTGTATAATTATCTTAATCTCATTTTATAACATCTCATCAACCCATAACTCATAATTCATTAAATAAAATCAAAAAGCTTTACTGAGATATTAAGAAGTAAATTACCTCAAAAAGACTCTCTCCACCAATTGAAATCGACCCCTTTTTTAGACTGATTCGACTCAACACATCACCATCCAACAGTTCATCACGGCCAATTCCCAGTTTGCTCCAACAATTACTTGCAACTCAAACTGACTATGCAACAATACCACCTTCAGGCCTGCTATTCATTGCAACCACAACATTTGTAACAACACCACAATCTCCTAAGTATCACCAACATCTCTGAGAACCACTACCACCAGTTCATTCCAACACCACCAACAACATTCCCTGTACTTTCACCTAATACATCCCATTCCAGTACATTGGACTCCAGCCGAAACTCAATATCATTCCATTATGACAACAACACCTGTAAAACAAGATTATGTCTGACATAAGCTAGCTAACTCCACGTGGATCAACATAAGCCTAACCTACAACTACAATTTCATTACAGATTTGAATATCCTTATCAATCTTAGATTATTAACAATCTACCAAACTCAACTCCAGAAATAATAACTTATTAAATTTACATAGGTAGACAATTACCTCAAGATAACTTCATTCAAGCAACTGAGTCCAATTCTTCTTTATTCCGACTTGATTCAGCAAAACACATCAAGTCCACTATCAATCTATCACTTCAACTCAAACAATGATCATTTATCTTCATCCTCTTCACTGTATCTCAGAAACCCAAGAACTAATTCTCGTTTCTCTATTTTCTAATTCGAGTTCAAAACATCAATTCAATCTTCAAAATAAGCAAACCCATCTTCTACTTTCCCCTTATCCAAAATCCTCAAGAACGAAACCCTAATTTCTAATTTGAGGAAGAATTTGAAACCCTAATTCCAATTCATTGAGAGAATAACTTCATAACTTCAATTAGATATCAACCCAATCTTTCTTCACCTATAAACACTCGAATTCTTTAGAGATTCAATCAGTTTTCCAATTCAAACTTACAATCATCATTAACTGATTTTCTTCTCCTTGTTCGGAATTCAAACAACTTCAAAAACACTACTTACATCTTAGATTCGAAGCAGAAACATCAGATTCTATGATTAAACAACTTCATCGAACGATACTCTCAAATCAAACCTCATAGTCGACTCTCAAAGCAGCAGAAGAAAAGAAAGAAGAAACGAGAAGAGAGAAGAGGAAAGAAGAAAAGAATAGAAGAAATGATTTTCTTCTCGATCCGTTTGGAGATAAGGCCGACGATAAATTACCGAGGCACCCACAGCTTGGATAAGAGCTGCCAAGTCGGTTAACTGCAATATGACTATTTTTCCCTTCATAATAGAACCAATGATAACTTCTTTATCCGGTATCTGATTGACACGTTCGAGTAGACCATTCTGCGTAACTTATCGAGATCTATTCAACGGTACTAATTTCGTATTGATAGACGCATTTATGTGTCTAATTTGTTCTCAATGTTTCGCATAGTTAGTACTCGTTTTTGTCCTTATTATGGTGTTTTGTGTGTTTGTAGGTATTTTTTGGAAATAAAGATTGTTGGAAAATTCGGCTCGAAAAGTTGCTCGGAACACCCCGGAGGACATTTACTATTCGGACTCCCACTTTGGATAAGGGGTAACCCAATTACTAAGGGGCACCCCAGGGAGCCAACTGCTAACCGCACCCCATCGCTGGTTAAGGGTCACCTTCATCCTCTTCGTTTGAACTCGGAACAGTGGCGGGAAATGTGTTTTTGAACTGACAGAACTAGGGCTGTGAGTTTGGTGGAGTTTTAGCGAGATTAAATCGCTGAAATTTATTGGGCAGGCTTCTTTGGTCTTAACACGGCTCATAAGGGTCTTTGGTTCGACCAAGTTTGGTTGGATAACCCCGGTTGGAGAAAACAGGGAGTACGTGCAAAGAAGATACTCTCCATTAAACCCGAGAAGTTTTGGTAAGATTTTCTTGCCGTTTTTGCTAGAGAACGAGTTGTCGTCTTGGCAATGAAGAGTTTTGGGTAAAAAGAAAGTTTTCAAACAGAGAGAAATGGCAGAGAATCTCGGGATTTATTTGCTATATATTTGGATGATCGGCTTGTGGATACAGCGAGTATTTCTCTAATTAAACGAGAAGACAGCAAGTTGAATGAGGTTGGGTTGTTAGCAGACGTGTGTGGAAGAATTAAACGCCAGAAAAACGCGTGACAATCACCAGCAGATACATGCAGAGAAATAAAAGAAAATAATCTACGTAAAATGGCAGGGGAGTAAATGAGAATTATTCTGGAGTTAATGGCGAGATTTTGTGATGTTGTTGAGTATATATAGAGTGCTGAGGAGTTTTAAGAGGGGGATGGAGAGTTGGGGAGAGTTTTAGAGCATTACAGAACGAGAAAATCAAGTTGCAGAGACGAGTTTTCTGCTCCTGCTGAAGAACCTCAAGAACACGAAGAACAGACGGCCAAAGACCGTCGTTCTTCAACAGTGACAACGACTGCCACTTGTGGGTCGCAGAGATACAGCAACAGCCACATTTCTTCCTTATCGTTCTCTGTAACAGTGTTTGCGACAATTATAAGCGTAGCAAACACCCGGTTTTAATAGTTTTTCTCTGTTTCATCATTTGTACACCTCTTTTGAGCAATAATAATGGATTTTGAGCGTGTTTCCAACATGATGAGCTAGAACCCATCACTGGGACGACGGAGGAAGACGAATTTCATACATGGGTAATTTTAATTAATTCTTTTTATGACTTTTGCACTGATTAAAAATTAAATTATGATTTGATTAAATTAGTTATTATTTTATTAGATGGGTCATGCTTGCTTAAATGTTTGATGTCCCATGCTTACGATTTATAACTAATATTTTGAGAATCTACCTTGGCAAAAATAAGAGTCCATGTTTTTATTTGTTGAGCGATAATTGTTAAAAGAATTAATATTTGAACCTTTTGTTATGAGTTTGGCGGAATCCTGAATCCCAGTAACTCTCTCCATCTTGTGACAATATTTGTATATATTTTTCTTTTATTTTAGTTTATTAAATCCTAAAATCGATTTCAACAAGTCCGAGTGAATGACAACCTTACTACCACTTTCTACAACATTATTGAGTCACATCAATTTTTGGCGCCGCCGACGCGGACTTGTGTATAGATTTGTTTTTAGGTTTTTTTTTATTTTTTTATTTTTGTTCTTTTTTACGCGGTTTGGTATTTCTGTTTGCTTTCAGATTTGGAGTGGAGCGAAAGAAAAAGAGAAATTGCTGAAAAGAAAAGCAAAGCCAAAATAAGAAAGAAAAGAGAGATCCGAACGGAGTGAAGAAGAAAATTTTGTATATAGTGTAATTATTATTATTTTAGAAACTGTAATTAGGTAATTATTTTTGTAATTTTTATTTTTGGACTTTTTAATTTTTGGACTTTATTTTTGGACTATTGGACATTATTAATTTTAAACCCTAAGGAAGGTTTAGTTTAAATAAAAACTGCACAGGGAAGGACGACAGTTACGATACTTTCTCGGCCCCTCGGGTTCGCACACGTCATAGGAGTCGTGGCCCGAGTCGACCTCAACGGTTCATCCCCCGTCTGGAACGGGAGGTAAGAATTCTAAACACCCGCGAATCCCCTGTCAGCGGGTTTACTGGATGATTTTGTATGCATATATGTTGAGGACCTGAAATCGGATTTAATTTTCTAGTAAAGGGCAAGGACTGGCCATATCAAGATAAGGACTCGGATTTCATCACCGTTTCCTTCTTGCCCGCCTTAGGAACATGTAACCTACGCGAACCTAAGCCTTAAAATATTGACTAGAACGAGACCGATAGGGTAACGATCTTAACAGGAAAGTCATTCGAAAAATATTGGTTACTCTTTAAGCATACTTCGAAGTTCATGATGGTTTCTGTGAGTTGAATGCGTGACTGCGCCGCATTGTAATGCGGTGAGGCCTTCGGTATCAAAGCTCCACACAGCTTCCCTCGCCTCTATTCAACTTACTTCAACTCGGATTGATTCCAGAGGGGTCTGCTTAAATTGTAACGAATTCCCTTTCGAAAGATTAGAAGCTGGTTTAGAAACAATCTAAGTGGAGCCATCATGCTTTTTGTTTGCTAGAAATCAGTAGGTTTGTTGTGGTCGAGTCGGCCTTGTTTGTGTTTGTGTAGAATTCCCTTGTAGTTAGGATGTCAAACTGGTATTATAACAGCCAATACAATGATTATCCAACTGAACAATATGGACATTACTCTTTTTATGACCATAGTGTGAATAGTGGTTGGGAACGCCAATCTTTTGAAGGTTATGGGTCATACCATGGTGAGCCCAATTACTATCCACACGTGCATCAGTCTTACGAGCAAAACGATCCTCCAATTTCTTTAGAAGAGTCTCTCAAGAGTTTCAATGAGTCAACACAGAAGTTTCACTTATTTATTAAAGAGACTTATAATATTCCGCTTCCAGAAGAGTCCGTAGAGCAGTCAACTAAGATATCTCTAGAAGAGTCCCTCAAGCAATTTACTGAGAGTACAAATAGGATTGTGGAAAAATTTGCTCAAGATAGTCTTAAATTCCAATATAGTGTTCCCAATACCACCCTTGAAAATAAGGATAATTTTTATTCACATAATCAAGATGACGAGGATAAAATTGGTAACACTACTTGTCTATATGAGGTTCAACCATTTTCATATTATTATAATGATGATTATGATGAGGATAGTGTTGATGAAGAATTTGAAATCAGTAGGCATAGTGATCAGGAATTTGTTACTCCAATTGAGCTTGATGATGATAATATTTCTAGTTCAAATCCAAATAATTTTAATAATTATTCACCTATTCAAAAGGATGAGGATTTGACTAGAGATACCCGTTTTTAGATGATGTAGTATTTCCTTTTGATTACGAAGCCAAGGATGGTTTAGAGGAACGAGTATATTTTGAGTCTAGCGATTTAGAAACAATAGACTTAGAAAAAGAAAATGAACTCGTAGAGATGAGTGAGGACGTACCTGACTTAGAAGAATCAATTGACCATTTTCAGGAATCAGATGACCTTGAAATTAGGGAAGTTGTGACTAGTATTTCTAGAGATACGGAAAACTCTAAGTTTGGGGGTGATTATCATTCTCCATATGCTTTAACTCTTAGAAAAGTCCCTAACTTGGGACTTGACATATGTGCCTCAACCATTTTAAAAGATTATCTTCATACACTTTTTCCTGAGCCTAGTTGTGTCCATAAAGAAGTTCAGTTGTTAGAAACCCATCCTCTCGGTTGATGTGGTTAACCTGGCTATGATACCACGATTGACTTTGTTTTCCCACCAAAACCTTCCTTCCAATTGTGGGAACGTATAAGTTTCAGATGTGTCAATTATTAAGTTTTGAGACTAAACCTAATTACTTTAGGATATTAGGGTCGACACATTTGCTTAAGGAAGACCACCAATCTTATTGTGGTCAGCTGTGTAAGTCAAAACTGATTGACTTAGAGGATCTTCAATTATTCAGGTTATTATTATGTGCTTCTAAGTTTTTTGAGTTTTTCCAGACTCTAGAACCTGAACATTCGAATCTAACTCATAAGGAAACGCAACCCATGAAAATATGTTATCTAGACCCTTTTATAGAGCCTGAACCTGATAGGTGTAGAATACACCGTATTTACTATCTAGAGTTTATGCTTTCTTTGCTATTTTTCGTGTGAATTTTGTATTTTACGCTTGTTTTGAGTTTTGTAGCTACTTTGGAGTCGCACAGAGGAAAAGAAGAAGAAATCATCAAAATTGAGCAAAAAGGGCAAACTTGTCATTTTATCAAGGGCGAAGACTATATGGAGCAGAGACCAAGGTTAAGGGGTGACTCACATTACTGAAGGAAGGACAATAATAGTTAAGGGGAGGTCAAAGAGGTGTCCCTTATCCAAAAGAAGTGAGTGAGAATAGCACTTGGGGTGTACTTAGTGGGTGTTTGAATCCATCCATACCCTAAGCCCATCTACCCTAACCATACCCTAAGCCCATCTACCCATACCCCGAAACCCGGATCCGTGTAACTATAACCCAAGCCCATCCATCTACCCGGACCCATAACCGAAACCCGGATCCGTGTAACTATAACCTGAGCCCTAAATTGAGAATTATTTCTCAATCATTTGTTGTGCCTGAAATCAAGACACAGAAAGAGGCGCAACCTTTAGACCGAGAGATTGAGATCGAAAATCAGAGAGAAAATGGGTTCGATTAGAAACAATGCCAACGATGAAGAAAATGATGAAGCTGGTGATAACGATTAAGAAAATCGATGCTGCTATTGGGGATTCTGTGTTGCTCGAGAATGGTGGTGAATCGAGAGAAATAGCCATGACTGCCAGAAGAAACCTAGTGAAGAAATCAGACCGAGAGAAGAAAGATGATATTTCCGATGGGTTTTACGCTATCGATGTGGACGAACTAGATCGATTGATCGAGAGCTCGAGAGATGAAGAGATGGGTTGAATCTCTCGCAATGAAGCCCATTTGGAGATATTCATGGTGAGAAATGGGATCGAGAAATCAGAGATTGGGTTTGAGCCAGACCCGATTGAAGATGGGTTTGATGAAATTCGAGATCGATTGGAAAAGAGGATGACCGAGATTTGCGGGAGGTGATGTTGATGGTTGAAATCGACTCGGGGAAGAAGGAGATAAGTCTCTTTATTCTGGGGTTTTGAGCAAATCTTGAGAAGGGGCTTTTGATGATGTTGGGATTGAAGCTCACAGAGACGGATGCAGCTGAGATGCTCTTGCAACATTTGATTGAGAACTGAGGTTTGAATGAGTCTGGTGGAGTGATAGCACAACAAAGGATTATGTGATAATGTGATGGAGCTCAAGTACATGCAGTGGCCTGGCTGATCTTATGGATTGAATTAGCGGTTGTGCGAGTTATGGAGATCTTTGGAGATGTTTGTGTTGTTGTTTGAACTCGAGCGAGCTGAAATCCTATAGCAGTGGGAAGAAATGGCTTTTCAGTAGAGGCAGTGTGGTGGATTTCCTAGTGGTGGTGTTTGCTGTTGGTTTTTGAAGCCAGGGATGGGTGTGCAAGGAAGTTGCAGGACTATATGAGTTGTGCATTGCAGGGGAAGTTCAAGTGAGTCTGGCAGATTGGAGGCTTGAGCTGGATACTGCAGGTGGTGATGAATGGTGGTTTTGGTTGTAATTGTTGAATGGCATAGACAGAGATTAAGGAGTTTGCCAGATAGCCATTGTGGCAGGGAAGAAGCTGGTTTGTGATGGCTTTGAAGAGTGGCAGCTCAGATGGAATGGAAGCTATGAGATCTTTGGCGATTTTGCAAGTACCATCATGGTTGAATTCCCGGTGAAGTGCAATGATGGTGCGGCACAGATTCGAGCTAGTGCAAAAGCCGAGCCACACAACCCATCCGGTGAGTAAGATGATTGAGACCACGACTACTTTGACTCGGTCGAATTGATCTGAGTTGACTCAGCTGACTCGGTGATTCCCCTTGACCGCTGACTAACAGTTGACTGACGGTTGACCTGTTTGACCGTTAGTCCTAACGGAGGACCGGACGGAATATTCCGTCGAATATTCTCTCGGCAGAAATTTTCAGGTGGCCGTGGCGGCGTTTCCGGCCAAATTCCGGCCACAATCCCGGTTTTTCGGCGAGCAAAATTCGAGAATTTTCTATGGACCTCTCTCATGGGTATGAAGACTTGGGCTAGGAATTGTATGGAGAGGTGGACTCAAATTTGGAAAGAGAAGGTGGAAGAGTTGAGAAAAGCTTGATTTGGAAATTGAATTGCAAAAGGAAAAGGATTCTAATCCTTGGGAGATTTGGAGAATATTGAAGCCTATAAATAGAGAAGTTTTCTACATCTTTGACACACCTCTCTACACACACACACTTGTGTTTTTGCTTGCTTTTCTAAGATTTTTCTTTTTAATTACTTGTGTGAATTTGAAACTTCTTCTTTTAATAATTATTAATTGTGTGAATTTCAAAAACATGAGTAGCTAAATTTCTTATTGATTGAGGATGAATTCCTAGTTCTTAACATGATTTAAGTTTTTGTTTTCAAATTCTATCTTGAAGTTTTTCACATAATTATCGTTTGTTTTTACTAATAGGAGTGATCTTAAAGACACTCATGATTGATTGATAGATTGTTTGGGTGGCCAACTAAATTGATTTGTTAATTCGATCTAAATCTAGTGAAAGTTAGGGGATAAGTAATCGTTCTTTGACTCTTTACATAAGTAGCAAACACGAGACCTTGCGGAGGGATTCCGTGGAGCAATTGTGTGTAGAAACAACGTTAGCAAGTAGACCTTGAGCTAAGAGTCTAACTACTAATATCAACCTAAGAAATTCACAGAACCTAATGCATGAGCCCAGTTACATCTAGGTTGAGCTAATTCTAGGTGGCTAGGTGATTAGAATCCGGTAGTCGAGAACTTCCGTGTCCGGTGATACAAGGGATTTAGGGGTTTAGCTCTGAGCTAGCTGCTTTACCTACGGTTGGTGATAATTTGTGACTAATAACAAGTAGAAAAGAACATAACTTGATTCATTGTTTCGTAACGAAGAAGGATTCCTTGATCGTTTCTCTCTCTTATTGTTTTCATCTTTCAACTTTCGATTTTTAATTGCTTTCTTTATTTTTATTTTGCTTTTTACACCCCCCTTTCGTGACAACTTTTACAACTAAGATCACTTGCTCCTCGTGGGAACGAACTTGACTTCCATTATATTATTTCTAATTGAGTGGAAATTTTGAATTAATTTGATTGCACCTACGACACGCATCAAATTTTGGCGCCGCTGCCGGGGAGCAACGGGCGATTTTTAGTTGTTTTTATTTTTCTTTTTGCTTTATTCTTGCTTTGTTAGATTCTTTACCGTATCTAACTTAGTTTGTGAGAATCTTGTTTCAGGTGTTATACCTTTGGTGAATGCTAAAAGGGGGTAGACCGAGTCCAATACGTCTTCGATCCGGCACTCAATTAAAGGATTTCATTCGTGCGATTAACACTCCACTTCCTCCTTCTTCATCAAGTGATTCGGACAAAGAGGAAGAAACAATGGCTGATCGTACACTCAAGGACCTAGCTTCTCACAGGCTTGATACCCAACAATGGTGTATCCAAACTAATTCAACCTTCGAGATCAAGCCGGGGTTGATTAGAGAGTTACCTAAGTTCCATGGCATGGTGAATGAGGACCCAAACAAACATCTTATGGACTTTTATGCCATAATTATGGCTATGCTTCCACCGGAGACTAATGCGGATGGAGCAATGTTGAAAGCTTTCCCGTTTTCTTTGGCGGGTAATGCTAAGGAATGGTTATATTATTTGCCTTCCGGAAGTATCACAACATGGAATGGGATGAAGAAACTTTTCCTCGAGAGATATTTTCCCGCATCCAAAGCTACTCAAATTCGCAAGGAGATTTGTGGATTGAAACAACAAGTGGGAGAATCATTGTATGAATGTTGGGAGCGTTACAAGAGGTTGGTGGGAAGCTGTCCACACCATCAATTTAGTGATGCTATGATACTCCAATACTTCTATGAAGCTCTTCACCCAAGTGATAGGTCTCTTCTTGACGCCGCGGGTGGTGGTGCACTAATGAACAAGACGGTGGCCCAAGCCACCGAATTGATTGAAAGTATGGCGGCAAACTCGCAACAATTCTACACAAGGGATGAACCAACGGTTAGGCGAGTGCATGAAGTTAGTGATTCATCATCACATTTTGATCAAAGGATGAGTAACATGGAGATTATGATGCAACGGATTGCCGCGGTAATTATTCCGGATAATGATACCGAACAAGTGAATGCTTTATATCCGAATCAAAGGCCAAGGTACGATCCATACTCGAATACTTACAATCCCGGGTGGAAGGATCATCCTAACTTTAGCTATGCAAATAAGCAAGCGGCGGCTCCTAATCCATATGAACAACAAGGTGGTTATCAACAATTCCAACCTCAAGTAAAGGAACAAGGATCTTCAATTGATGATAAGCTTAATGTCATGATGCAAAGTATTACGTCAATGTTTCAACAAAATCAACAAAAGACCGATTCGGCAATCAAGGAGTTACAAATTCAAGTGGGGCAATTAGCGACCGATGTGAACTTATTGAAAGCGCAATCATCCACAAAACTTCCTTCACAACCGTTTGTTAATCCAAAAGAGAGCGTTAATGCGATTACTTTGAGGAGTGGGACACAAGTGGAGCAACCAAATCACCAAGATAAGGTGTATGATGAGAAAGAGGAAATTGAAACCGCACCAAAGGAGAAAACATCTCCAACCAATCAACACGAGGAGACGGTTCCTACTTTCACAACTCCACCTCCGTTCCCTAGCCGATTTGCTAAATCAAAGAGAGACTTGGAATACATGGATATTTGGGAGATCTTTAAGAAAGTACAAGTCAATATTCCACTCATAGAAGCTCTTCGTCAAATTCCTCGTTGTGCAAAGTTCTTAAAGGAGATGTGCATGAAGAAGAAAAGGTTGAAAGGGAATGAAGTCATGAGTGTGGGGGAGAATGCTTGACGTTTATTCTCAAGAAACTCCCACCAAAATTAAAGGACCCCGGTAGTTTCAATATACCTTGCACAATTGGTAAAACAAGGTTTACTCGAGCTTTGCTAGATTTGGGAGCATCGGTTAATGTTATGCCGTCTTCGATTTATGATTCTTTGAATCTTGGTCCTCTTAAAGAGACCGGGGTAGTTCTTGAACTTGCTAACCGATCTAATGTTTACCCGAAAGGGATTGTTGAGAATGTTTTGGTGCAGGTTAATAAGCTTGTATTTCCGGCCGATTTCTATGTCTTAGACATGAATGATGAGAATTCTTCCAAGTCTACACCTTTGCTTTTGGGTAGACCATTTTTGAGCACCGCTAGGAACAAAGATTGATGTCCAAAATGGCACCTTGACTATGGAGTTTGATGGTACACTCATCCACTTCAATATCTTTGAGACAACGCGATACCCTAGTGATGTGAAATCATGTTTTCCTGTGAAAGAGATTGATCCGGGCTAATGAATCTTGCAAGAGCTAAGTCGGGCTGTCGACTTTAAAACAAGCGCTTAATGGGAGGCAACCCATAGGTTTTGTATTTCTTATCTTTTGCTTTTTGTTTCTTATTTCTTTTTCTTGTTTCTTATCATGTTAAAATTTCCCACCTTGACTTTACTAGGAGGATTCAATTACATTGAGGACAATGTAAGGTTTAAGTGTGGGGGAGTGGTTAAGCATGTTTTTAAAACAAAAATTACAAAAAAATGAAAAAATTTGAAAAAAAAAAAAAAAAGGGTTTTACTTAAAAATTCCAACTTTTAAAGATTTTAGAGTCCCTAGCATATTTCTAGGTATGTTTACATAGAGATTTTGACCGACATAATTGAACTTGGAAATGTTAGAGAACTACATTCGGATTTCTTGTTTGTTTGAGTGTTAAATAATGGATTTAATCATGCCGGTGATGCGAATTTGGTGCGGGGAGAAAGGCGTTATTAGAGTTCTTTGATCAATCATTAGTGGAGACTACCGTGTTCATATCATGAGAGGCACCGACCACTGAATTCTTCCATTTACTAAAGAGCTTCTTTTGAGTGTGTGTCACTGTAAGTTAATTCCGGGTAGAATGGTGAGCTACCCAACCTCCCACCAATAGAAGCACTACTCTTTGATCTCTTGAGTGCTAATTTTGTCAATCATGAGGGTGACGTCCATGGATGAAAGCTTCCTTCTTGTAGTTCGATTTGCAGTTAGCACCATTCTCTCTCGCGACAACAACGGATCCATAGAAACACATTCATCATCAACAAGGAGCGACATCAAAATCTACAAGGAAAGTTGGAAAAGTTTAAGGTTTACAAGCAACGGAACGAGAAAAAGAGCAAATTTCAAATTCAAGTAAAGCAACATACAAAAGAGCGGAATTCACATATATGTTGAGGACTTACAATACAATGAGGTAATTTTATATTCAAGTATGAAGACTTATTCATGAAAGCGAAGAAAAGTAAAAGGTGAAAAATTTTGGAGTTTATGATTTCAAAACGATACAAGTTGTGAAGAATCAAGCGGTAAAATACTTCTCCCACGGCCATGGTTTATTTTTGTATTTAATTTCTCTTGATTATTTCAAAAAAAAAAGTTTAAGGTAAAAGAGTTACAAATTGTTAAGTCACATCTTGATTTATGAAATTCATCTTCTGGTATGATTTTCTTGCGAAGCTCTTGTAGTTAAAAAAATGATGTCGCGGGAGATAGGAGTTGAACTGCGTCCTCAAAAAAAAAAAAAAAAAAAAATTGATAAAAAAAAAAAAAAGAAAAAGAAAAGAAAAAAAAAGAGAGAAAAACAAGAGAAATATTTGTATAAGCCTTTAGGGATAGTATGGTTGATCCTCTTTCTCGCTTTGGTTATGTTGGGGAAGGAAAATATATAAGGAAGTTTCAAAGTCTTATGTCACCATTGACAAGGTTTTAAGGTAAAAGAGTTACAAAGATTTATGGTTTATCATCAATAGTTGAAACCAAGGACGAAGACCGAAGACGAAAGACGAGGAGTGAAGACATTTCTATTGGATGCCGTGAGAGTGGTGTTATCATAATTGGCAATCGGATGTGAAGGTAAGTAAGTAATCTCATCCTCGATAATATGGTTGATTTCCTTTCTTAGAGATCATCAGAAAAATGGTTTTTCAAAATAAAAGATGTGGGTTTTTAAAAAATATTCGGAAGTTATCCTTCCCACCATTCAACGTGATGCAGGATTTCTCTCTTCATTCCTACCTGCACACATGTGAGAACCATAAAAAAGCTATCTTTTTGAGTGCAATTATCATAAAATCTTATTTGGTGAGGCAGAAGTCGAGGCGAAATGCTTATTGATCGTTTCTCAAACACGCATTCTCTCATTATGGTGTGGTTATTTCTCACTCAACATTTAAGAATGAGAATATGTTCTTTAGTATTTCTAACTTCTTATTACTAGCATGCAGAAACTCTATGTCCTCATAACTTTTTGGATGCTTGTGACGCTTTGAACGCTTTGAAGTTGTGAGTTTTTTTAGTTTGATTTGCTCGAGGACTAGCAAAGTCTAAGTGTTGGGGAATTTGATAGGTGTAGAATACACCGTATTTACTATCTAGAGTTTATGCTTTCTTTGCTATTTTTCGTGTGAATTTTGTATTTTACGCTTGTTTTGAGTTTTGTAGCTACTTTGGAGTCGCACGAGAGGAAAAGAAGAAGAAATCATCAAAATTGAGCAAAAAGGGCAAACTTGTCATTTTATCAAGGGCGAAGACTATATGGAGCCCAGCCAAGGTTAAGGGGTGACTCACATTCTGAAGGAAGGACAATAATAGTTAAGGGGAGGTCAAAGAGGTGTCCCTTATCCAAAAGAAGTGAGTGAGAATAGCACTTGGGGTGTACTTAGTGGGTGTTTGAATCCATCCATACCCTAAGCCCATCTACCCTAACCATACCCTAAGCCCATCTACCCATACCCGAAACCCGGATCCGTGTAACTATAACCCAAGCCCATCCATCTACAGGACGCATAACCGAAACCCGGATCCGTGTTATAACTTGAGCCCTAAATTGAGAATTACTTCTCAATCATTTGTTGTGCCTGAAATCAAGACACAGAAAGAGGCGCAATCTTCAGACCGAAAAATTGAGATCGAAAATCAGAGAGAAAATGGGTTCGATTAGAAACAATGCCAACGATGAAGAAAATGATGAAGTTTGGTGATAACGATTAAGAAAATCGATCTTTGCTATTGGGGATTCTGTGTTGCTCGAGAATGGTGGTGAATCGAGAGAAATAGCCATGACTGCCAGAAGAAACCTAGTGAAGAAATCAGACTGAGAGAAGAAAGATGATATTTCCGATGGGTTTCAACTACGATGTGGACGAACTAGATCGATTGATCGAGAGCTCAGAGATGAAGAGATGGGTTGAATCTCTGCAATGAAGCCGCTGGAGATATTCATGGTGAGAAATGGGATCGAGAAATCAGAGATTGGGTTTGAGCAAGACTGATTGAAGATGGGTTTGATGAAATTCGAGATCGATTGGAAAAGAGGATGACTGAGATTTGCAGGAGGTGATGTTGATGGTTGAAATCGACTCAGGGAAGAAGGAGATAGAGCTGCTGTTACAGGGTTTTGAGCAAATCTTGAGAAGGGGCTTTTGATGATGTTGGGATTGAAGCTCACAGAGACGGATGCAGCTGAGATGCTCTTGCAACATTTGATTGAGAACTGAGGTTTGAATGAGTCTGGTGGAGTGATAGCACAACAAAGGATTATGTGATAATGTGATGGAGCTCAAGTCTGTGCAGGTGGCCTGGGCTGATCTTATGGATTGAATTAGCAGTTGTGCAGGTTATGGAGATGCTGGAGATGTTTGTGTTGTTGTTTGAACTCGAGCCGAGCTGAAATCCTATAGCAGTGGGAAGAAATGGCTTTTCAGTAGAGGCAGTGTGGTGGATTTCCTAGTGGTGGTGTTTGCTGTTGGTTTTTGAAGCCAGGGATGGGTGTGCAAGGAAGTTGCAGGACTATATGAGTTGTGCATTGCAGGGGAAGTTCAAGTGAGTCTGGCAGATTGGAGGCTTGAGCTGGATACTGCAGGTGGTGATGAATGGTGGTTTTGGTTGTAATTGTTGAATGGCATAGACAGAGATTAAGGAGTTTGCCAGATAGCCATTGTGGCAGGGAAGAAGCTGGTTTGTGATGGCTTTGAAGAGTGGCAGCTCAGATGGAATGGAACTGCAGATGCTGGCAGTTGCAAGTACCATCATGGCTGAATTCCCAGCTGAAGTGCAATGATGGTGCAGCACAGTTCAGGCTAGTGCAAAAGCCCAGGCCACACAACCCATTCAGCTGAGTAAGATGATTCAGACCCTGACCCGCCTGACTCGGTCGAATTGATCTGAGTTGACTCAGCTGACTCGGTGATTCCCCTTGACCGCTGACTAACAGTTGACTGACGGTTGACCTGTTTGACCGTTAGTCCTAACGGAGGACCGGACGGAATATTCCGTCGAATATTCTCTCGACGACAAAATTTTCAGGTGACCGGCGGCGACGTTTTCCGGCCAAATTCCGGCCACAATCCCAGTTTTCCGGCGAGCAAAATTCCAGAATTTTCTATGGACCTCTCTCATGGGTATGAAGACTTGGGCTAGGAATTGTATGGAGAATTGGACTCAAATTTGGAAAGAGAAGGTGGAAGAGTTGAGAAAAGCTTGATTTGGAAATTGAATTGCAAAAGGAAAAGGATTCTAATCCTTGGGAGATTTGGAGAATATTGAAGCCTATAAATAGAGAAGTTTTCTACAACTTCTACACACCTCTCTACACACACACACTTGTGTTTTTGCTTGCTTTTCTAAGATTTTTCTTTTTAATTACTTGTGTGAATTTGAAACTTCTTCTTTTAATAATTATTAATTGTGTGAATTTCAAAAACATGAGTAGCTAAATTTCTTATTGATTGAGGATGAATTCCTAGTTCTTAACATGATTTAAGTTTTTGTTTTCAAATTCTATCTTGAAGTTTTTCACATAATTATCGTTTGTTTTTACTAATAGGAGTGATCTTAAAGACACTCATGATTGATTGATAGATTGTTTGGGTGGCCAACTAAATTGATTTGTTAATTCGATCTAAAGCTAGTGAAAGTTAGGGGATAAGTAATCGTTCTTTGACTCTTTACATAAGTAGCAAACACGAGACCTTGCGGAGGGATTCCGTGGAGCAATTGTGTGTAGAAACAACGTTAGCAAGTAGACCTTGAGCTAAGAGTCTAACTACTAATATCAACCTAAGAAATTCACAGAACCTAATGCATGAGCCCAGTTACATCTAGGTTGAGCTAATTCTAGGTGGCTAGGTGATTAGAATCCGGTAGTCGAGAACTTCCGTGTCCGGTGATACAAGGGATTTAGGGGTTTAGCACTGAGCTAGCTGCTTTACCTACGGTTGGTGATAATTTGTGACTAATAACAAGTAGAAAAGAACATAACTTGATTCATTGTTTCGTAACGAAGAAGGATTCCTTGATCGTTTCTCTCTCTTATTGTTTTCATCTTTCAACTTTCGATTTTTAATTGCTTTCTTTATTTTTATTTTGCTTTTTACACCCCCCTTTCGTGACAACTTTTACAACTAAGATCACTTGCTCCTCGTGGGAACGAACTTGACTTCCATTATATTATTTCTAATTGAGTGGAAATTTTGAATTAATTTGATTGCACCTACGACACGCATCAGAACCCGAACCACAACTAGATGTAGTTGTCTTAAACAAAAAAATAGATAAGGGTGTGTTGGATATCTTCCTGGTCTGTTGCAGTCTCCTCTTCTTGTGGTTAGCACTTTTTGATCCAGATGACATGATTATTCCGATTTGTTGCTATATGATTATTCGAGGTGACTAATCATTTCCAATGTCTGGCTGAAGACTTTAAACTTAGCACTTATTGGGAGGTAACCCATGCTCATGCAACACGGTAATATCTTTCCTTAACTCTTTTGCTTCAAATGGTAACAGTTTCTCATTGTTCATGTTTTTAATTTCATCTTTAGAACATTGAGGACAATGTTAGATTTAAGTTTGGGGGTATGGGAACTGGAGAAACTTTTTAGTTGCAATAAATAAACTCCAGAGCCTAGAAATTTATGCTTATTAAGGATGGCACTAACCAATCTAAGTGGATGGAAGCATTTTGGTTGTAGGAGTTGAGGAACCAATCTGATTAGATGGCAACATCTAAAGAGTCTATTCATAAAAGCACAGAGCTCAGGTGTTAGAAATAACATGATAGTTTCACCATATCTCGTTGAGTCCTTTTCACTTCTGTTTTATTTTGTTTTGTTCTTTTTAAACTATGTTTCTCTAAGTGATTAGGTGGGGCCCACGAATCAAGTTGTTACCAATTGTAGGGTGAATTAGAGTGATTGAGATACCAAAAAAATTAAAAATTAAAAAAAAATTAAAAAAATTGAGACCAGACCATCAGACCAACCGGAATAAATTCAATAAAGTCGACCACTGGAACCCTTGTATATGCCAGTCGTGTTGACCTAGAGTTAGGATTATCGACCACTAGTTCCCTTGTATATGCCGGTGTGTTGATATTAGTCGGACTAGTATCTCAGTCCATTAGGATAGGTTCATTTTGGCGGAGGCCTTGAGGACGAGATATGGGAAACACCGTTCACTTAGTAAACATCAAAACCATCTATGTTTTTCTCTATATCCATCTTCTTGATCTATCCATGTGATTAGTTTTGACTCCGGGTATTGATGTCCATAGTGCGACTATCTGAGTAGAGCTCTGCGACTTATATATGAATTTTAGTATGCTTGAGTGCAAACTCGTGTACTGCAATTGGAATTTCGCATCAGGGTACTTCCTCCTGTAATCAATAAGTATGCCAACCAAGGAGATTCTTTAGTGCCTTCCAAGGTACTGCGTAGATAGCTAGGGTCTGGAGTAAAGGTTTTGTGGGTACACCTGGTAAACCCTCAGGAGATAACACTCGCCACTAGGGCCACCTAGGGGTTCAAATGATTTTTATTTTCTAGAATAAATTTGCTCGAGGACTAGCAAATAATAAGTTTGGGGGTATTTGATAGACGCATTTATGTGTCTAATTTGTTCTCAATGTTTCGCATTGTTAGTACTCGTTTTTGTCCTTATTATGGTGTTTTGTGTGTTTGTAGGTATTTTTTGGAAATAAAGATTGTTGAAAAATTCGGCTCGAAAAGTTGCTCGGAACACCTCGGAGGACATTTACTATTCGGACTCCCACTTTGGATAAGGGGTAACCAAATTACTAAGGGGCACCCCAGGGAGCCAACTGCTAACCGCACCCCATCGCTGGTTAAGGGGCACCTTCATCCTCTTCGTTTGAACTCGGAACAGTGGCGGGAAATGTGTTTTTGAACTGACAGAACTAAATTTTGTGAGTTTGGTGGAGTTTTAGCGAGATTAAAATTTGAAATTTATCATGAGCTTCTTTGGTCTTAACACGGCTCATAAGGGTCTTAGGTTCGACCAAGTTTGGTTTGATAACCCCGGTTGGAGAAAACAAGGAGTACGTGCAAAGAAGATACTCTCCATTAAACCCGAGAAGTTTTGGTGAGATTTTCTTGCCGTTTTTGCTAGACAACGAGCTGTCGTCTTGGCAATGAAGAGTTTTGGGTAAAAAGAAAGTTTTCGAACAGAGAGAAATGACAGAGAATCTCGGGATTTATTTGCTATATATTTGGATGATCGGCTTTTGGATACAGCGAGTATTGCTCTAATTAAACGAGAAGACAGCAAGTTGAATGAGGTTGGGTTGTTAGCAGACGTGTGTGGAAGAATTAAACGCCAGAAAAACGCGTGACAATCACCAGCAGATACATGCAGAGAAATAAAAGAAAATAATCTACGTAAAATGGCAGGGGAGTAAATGAGAATTATTCTGGAGTTAATGGCGAGATTTTGTGATGTTGTTGGGTATATATAGAGTGCTGAGGAGTTTTAAGAGGGGGATGGAGAGTTGGGGAGAGTTTTAGAGCATTACAGAACGAGAAAATCAAGTTGCAGAGACGAGTTTTCTGCTCCTGCTGAAGAACCTCAAGAACACGAAGAACAGACGGCCAAAGACCGTCGTTCTTCAAATGATGATAGCGACGCGCCACTTGTGGGTCGCAGAGATACAGCAACAGCCACATTTCTTCCTTATCGTTCTCTGTAACAGTGTTTGCAACAATTATAAGCGTAGCAAACACTCGGTTTTAATAGTTTTTCTCCGTTTCATCATTTGTACACCTCTTTTGAGAAATAATAATGGATTTTGAGCGTGATTCCAACATGATGAGCTAGAACCCATCACTGGGACGACGGAGGAAGACGAATTTCATACATGGGTAATTTTAATTAATTCTTTTTATGACTTTTGCACTGATTAAAAATTGAATTATGATTTGATTAAATTAGTTATTATTTTATTACATGGGTCATGCTTGCTTAAATGTTTGATGTCCCATGCTTACGATTTATAACTAATATTTTGAGAATCTACCTTGGCAAAAATAAGAGTTCATGTTTTTATTTGTTGAGCGATAATTGTTAAAAGAATTAATATTTGAACCTTTTGTTATGAGTTTGGCGGAATCCTGAATCCCAGTAACTCTCTCCATCTTGTGACAATATATTTGTATATATTTTTCTTTTATTTTAGTTTATTAAATCCTAAAATCGATTTCAACAAGTCCGAGTGAACGACAACCTTACTACCACTTTCTACAACATTATTGAGTCACATCACGTATCTAGATCGTTGTTAGATTAATTTCTATTAATTAACGTTCAAGTTACACTAATCGAGTCATTAACGACTAAAACGTCTCTTGACTAGTCTAATAGCGTTGACGAGCTTGAGGGTCTATACATTCTCCCCACCTTATTCATTTTCGTCCTCGAAAATCAAGCCATCCATCTAATCTTCAAAACTCCCCACCTTATAGAGAATCATATCACTTGTCTATGCGCAAACAAAATGAAACAAAACACAAACTTATATGTCTTTCTACAACTAAAATTTGTGGCTCTAGGTTCAATTATGCTGATTTTAATAACTATTAAATAAGGAAGTCTAATTTTTTTCTTACAGTAATTTCTATTTCAATAAGTTACTAGTTCTAATTACGAGAGAAAATATTCTATAAGCTTCTAAATAAAATTCTGGATCTAAAAGTTCACTAACATAAGCAAGTTTTCCTTCTATGCCTAGTGATACAAGAATGAAGTTGCTCTGTCTAGGTTCGCGATGCCTGACAATGCCTACCTACGTAATAAGTATCACCCGAACACATCAGAATTACCAACCTCAGTATTCCCCAGTGCTGGATTAACTATGTGCTAACTCACTATGACTAATTAATCTCTAAATTCTATTGTAACTGATCTAACTTTAAAATTTTACTTATGAGTTATGTTCATAATTTACAGCATTTTAAACAATTTAGTTATCCGAATTATTTACTTTATTTTATTTATTTTATCAATTATCAATATAAGTAATCTGAATTCAATTTTTTTACTTCAATTTAGAATATATGATGTTCTTAACTCTGCTGTAATACTATATATAATTTTTAAAATCATGTACTACTTAAGAATAACTTAATGTTATATCGATTATCCAAATGTTACTATTATTATTTCCAATTGTATTTATTTGTTTATTTCACTGTGTGACTTGATATAAATAAGTAATCGCTAACAATTTTTCCATAGTTATTTAATCCTAATTATTTTATCGCTATATATTTGTTAATGATATTTTAATTTAAGTTATGCTCAACATAATACTAATTTAAATTCTAACAGTTTAAGTTCGTCATACTAATTTTCCACTTCAAAAGACGATTGAATCTATTTACGAAGAAGGATCCTATCAATATACAAATTTATTTTCTTTTAATTCTAATATTACACTAAGCACCTAAATATTATTATTACTACTTCATGTATATTTGTTTCATTTTAGAGATTTATTGGATCATTTGTTAGACTAAAGATAATTTCAGTACAAGATTACTAACAAGGTAAGTCTTTTAATTTTGTATATTATATCCTCATCTTTTACGTCTAACGCCTAATAAGTATTATATTAATTATCTAATTTAAATGCAAAACATATATCTCTAATTTGTAATTAGTTTAATTTACAAAACTCAATATTTAATCATAATTATTATTTTAATCGTTATATATCCTTATTGAAATTTTTAGTTAATTTAAGTTTAATGTGGTACTAATTGATAAATGTTGTTAAAATTATTATTTCTATCGTTACTATTTATAATTACTGTTATAATATTTTTATTATCAACATTGATGCTTGAATTATTATTCTATCTACTCTTACAAAATTATTGAATCCTAAAAATATTATTAGTATTTATGTGATTATAAATTGTTGACTTTACGTATATGTTGAGATATTCAATAAGTTTCTATGTGACTTTCAAAATTTATCAATAATGTTAATCCCACTACTTTTAGTATTAAATTGTCTACGTGTTCATACTTTTTAGATTAATTATTCTCAAATCCTTATTAGCTAAAGTTATTGGTGTACCCTACAATTTTTATTTCATTACATATATTAACAACCAAACAAACAAATCAATTAATCAAATAAATCTTTTAATTATTAATAGCTTTTAGTGATTAAGATTTATCTCACAACCCAACCCAGTTCTAAACTAATCTAGTTCGCTAACTGGTACTGGCTATTATATTAATTCCCATATAAGATCTACTAGTGAGCTCTGATACCAACTTTGTAGCGCCCCCTAAGCTAGCAGCTGAATAATCCGAGAGATTAACTAAATAAAGAGGCACTAAAATCTAAAACATATGCTTAAGCATTTGATGAAGGAATCTGCTACAAACTTAACCCAA
This sequence comes from Papaver armeniacum, assembly GCA_023531295.1. NCBI lineage: Eukaryota > Viridiplantae > Streptophyta > Magnoliopsida > Ranunculales > Papaveraceae > Papaver > Papaver armeniacum. The sequence goes on from JAJJWW010002792.1 coordinate 207,671, forward strand.
AAACTAGCCCCGCTCAGAAATATAAATATACAAAAACTTCTCTCATATGATACATATACAATAGTCATTTATTTTGCAAATACAAACAACATAATAAACATAGCAGAAGAGAACTAATTAACGGAGTCAACTCCTCGAAGCTTCTGTTGCGCAACTCTGATCTGTCTCTGAAACTGAAAGTGGGAATGGGTGAGCACATCATCCCTAGAAGGGGTGCCCAGTAGGAATAACATTTAACTTTCAAGTAATTATTAAAATGATTGGAAAACAATTCATGTTTTCCCAAACGCTAAAACGCAACCAATTTCACATAGGTAAACAACCATGTATATGGAACTAACTCCTTCTAAACAATGAATAATATGGTGACTCGTCCCGCACCTAGATAATAATATGGTGACTCGTCACTTTTGATAAATGAAGGAGCAGTACCCTATATACCAAAGATGGAAATTCTTATTTCCAAACAATCAAATGGAAATTCTTATTTCCCAAACAATTCATAAAGACAAACAAAGCATTACCGCTTCTTTCCAAACCATGGAAAGATTAAAAGAATCAATGGTACTTTCGGAGTTTAAAATAAAACAATGCATGGAATACACAATCAGACTATGCATGAATTTGTTAAACATAAACTTTTGTAAAAGAAAACAACAATAATCACAAAAGAGTTAAATATAAATTCCCACCTCTTTTGATGACAAGCCACGCCTACATCGAGATCCACGATCCGCTGGTTCGTCCTTTGAATCGATCATTGTTAATATAGACTAACTGTTAATCACACAAGAAGTCTAAGAATCTAGCCAAAGGCTCACACATGGCTCATACAACATGGCTTATACAAGTTTAACTAATGGTTATAAGCCCTAGTCCACCAATCCAGCCCATTAACCCAAGGCATGACCACTCAGGTCAACTAACGGTCACTAACAGTCAAAAGGGTCAACTGACAGTCAACATTTATTCCAAGTCAAGTCAAATGGTCAACGAGTCAGACTGGAATCGGTCAAACGGGTTAACTCAGGTCAGGACCGGGAACTCGGTGAGTCAACAAGATTCAACTCGATCGACTCTTCGAGTCGGACAAGAACAGATCCGAGTCGATTGAATAAGATCAGTCAGATGACCAAAGGTTCTTATACAAATGTAATTCTAACTCCAGTTCAACCTCATTCTAAACATTGCATCAATACATTCATTCTTAATAAACTTCAAACTTCATTTACAATACAAATTAAAATTACCCGCAATATCGGATGCAAGCCCAATCAAGTTGCCACTACAACCATACGATCACTACTACCTACAACTTCATTTACATACAAGGCAAGCTCCACTTCATAAATCAATTGCAATCCAAATCTGTACTAACTCCTAGCATTACAATCACAAACCTAGATTTACAATTACATCTTCCTTCACTAATCCACTGGCGCTATCTTCTCAGCCACACTCAACAACTTCAATCTGCATATATTCTTCTTCTGTTTAATTCATAAACTACCTGCAACTTCAGTTGAGATCACTCAATCCATTAACCACAGTTACAACTCCAATACAAAGCCTTGCAACTCATAAACCACCAACACCTGTAGTTGCATCTCAACATTATCAGTTCCCTATATCTTGACCTAAACTACAACCACAGCTCATGCCACACGCATACCACCACAAAGAACTCAACCATTCCCTGCAGTTGTTGTTCACAATTCAACATCTTCATATCCACAATTACAATTCCTTTGTATAATTATCTTAATCTCATTTTATTACATGTCATCAACCCATAACTCATAATTCATTAAATGAAATCAAAAAGCTTTACTGAGATATTAAGAAGTAAATTACCTCAAAAAGACTCTCTCCACCAATTGAAATCGACCCCTTTTTTAGACTGATTCGACTCAACACATAACCATCTAACCCTTCCACAGTTCTTCACGGCCAATTCCCAGTTTGCTCCAACAATTACTTGCAACTCAAACTGACTATGCAACAATACCACCTTCAGGCCTGCTATTCATTGCAACCACAACATGTGTAACAACACCACAATCTCCTAAGTATCACCAACATCTACAGAACCACTACCACCAGTTCATTCCAACACCACCAACAACATTCCCTGTACTTTCACCTAATACATCCCATTCCAGTACATTGGACTCCAGCCGAAACTCAATATCATTCCATTATGACAACAACACCTGTAAAACAAGATTATGTCTGACATAAGCTAGCTAACTCCATGTGGATCAACATAAGCCTAACCTACAACTACAATTTCATTACAAATTTGAATATCCTTATCAATCTTAGATTATTAACAATCTACCAAACTCAACTCTAGAAATAATAACTTATTAAATTTACATAGGTAGACAATTACCTCAAGATAACTTCATTCAAGCAACTGAGTCCATTTTTTCTTTATTCCGACTTAATTCAGCAAAACACCTCAAGTCCACTATCAATATATCACTTCAACTCAACCAATCATCATATATCTTCATCCTCTTCACTGTATCTCAGAAACCCAAGAACTGATTCTCGTTTCTTTATTTTCTAATTCGAGTTCAAAACATCAATTCAATCTTCAAAATAAGCAAACCCATCTTCTACTTTCCCCTTATCCAAAATCCTCAAGAACGAAACCCTAATTTCTAATTTGAGGAAGAATTTGAAACCATAATTCCAATTCATTGAGAGAATAACTTCATAACTTCAATTAGATATCAACCCAATCTTTCTTCACCTATAAACACTCGAATTCTTTAGAGATTCAATCAGTTTTCCAATTCAAACTTACAATCATCATTAACTGATTTTCTTCTCCTTCTTCGAAATTCAAACAACTTCAAAAACACTACTTACATCTTGGATTCGAAGCAGAAACATCAGATTCTCTGACTAAGCAACTTCATCGAACGATACTCTCAAATCAAACCTCATAGTCGACTCTCAAAGCAGCAGAAGAAAAGAAAGAAGAAACGAGAAGAGAGAAGAGGAAAGAAGAAAAGAATAGAAGAAATGATTTTCTTCTCGATCCGTTTGGAGATAAGGCCGACGATAAATTACCGAGGCACCCACAGCTTGGATAAGAGCTGCCAAGTCGGTTAACTACAATATGACTATTTTTCCCTTCATAATAGAACCAATGATAACTTCTTTATCCGGTATCTGATTGACACGTTCGAGTAGACCATTCTGCGTTACTTATCGAGATCTATTCAACGATACTAATTTTGTATCTAGATCGTTCTTAGATTAATTTCTATTAATTAACGTTCAAGTTACACTAATCGAGTCATTAACGACTAAAATGTCTCTTGACTAGTATAATAGCGTTGACGAGCTTGAAGGTCTTTACATCTTGTGATTAATCTAATTGAGTATTTTTGAGTCTCCATAGTTCACTTATGTTGAGCATTTCCGATTAAATTAATCATGGGTTCTCTTGGGGTTAATTTAATTGAGTATTTTGGATTCAAATTCATACTTGTATGTGATTTGTTACGTCCAAATAAATCCTTCTTTTCTTTTGAAATTAAGGTCGCTCTTGTTGTTCTTTCGGGAATGACATATTATGGGGGAGAGTTCTTAATTGAACTTGTGCTTAATTGCCATATCTTTGTTGGGAGTGCGGCTGTGGAATATTATAGGGGTTATCTTGTATCTTTATAAACTCCTTGATGAATGCATTTAGCTTCCGCTATATGATTGCATCTAAATAAGATGATATGTGCTTTCTTTTGGTCATGAAATTTCTCTTTCGAAAATTTCATTAGGATCCCATTTTCGTACCTTTGCCAATTTTATTGACAAAAAGGGGGAGAATTAATATGTAGTTCACACTACAAATACATATGGTTTTTGGATCATTATATAAGGGGAGTGGTTTCCATGTGAGCTGGAGTATTGTCTAAGGGGGAGTGATACATATCACCATAGTATTGTTGTCGAAGTTGTGATACAATTGAACTTTGATACTATATAATGATACCATGACATTGTATAACAATGATTGAGAACTCTTGTTTTCTCGTTGTTATAGCTACGGATTTTCAACAACGATGATGTTGAACATACAACCTTTGGGGATCATTGGAGTACTTGGAAGTGACGAAGATTTCGAGTAATGTTGAAGATTATGCATGTAGAATAGGAGCTACAAAAGTTAATTCATTTATTTTTTTATTCCATATGTATTGATAGTTTTGTCACTAAAATTGACAAAGGGGGGGATTGTTAGAGCATTGCTCGGTCGAACTCGCATGCGTTGCTATCTCAAGCATGTTTGTCAATATTAGTGATCAAAACTATAAGTCTTGATTTCTAGTCTATTATAGCTAAGTCTCGGACTAGGATAGAAAGTGTAGTTGAGCTCAAAAACTCCATGGCAATCATCATACAAGACGAAGGACTACTCAAGGAACTGGTGGAACTTCATCGACTAAAAGGTATGTGGAGACTTGAACTTATCTATCATTCAAAAGTCTATCTACTCTATCTCATCTCTTTAAGACAAAAGTCATTTTGCTATATAGACTTTGATTATACACATTTGCTATTTCGAGCCGAGTTTATCTCGCCTATCTATTTCTCGAAATATGTGTTGGTAAGCTTTTGCTTTGTTCAAGTTCATCTTTACCTAGTGACGAAAGTCATGTTATGTTTCAATCACTTTGAAAATGGCTTTGACGAAAAATGGTTTGTGAATAACAACTATATAACGTCCTCTAAGAATATTTCAATGATTGAAATGAGAGTTTAGATTATATAACCAATGTTGGATATAAGCATTGTGTGGCAACACATATATGTATAAGTCCTTTTTCCTTGAATCGAAGTTTGTGAACTTTGTTGATCAAGAGAGCCAGAACAAGAGCCGTGAACTCAGTCCTCGAACCCAGTCCGCGAACCGACGGAAGTTCTCCACCCGAGAAATTCTGCTGGAGTTTGAGAGCTCCTTCCGGGAACTTAAGTCCGCGAACTAAGTCTGCGAACTTAAGTTGGTTATATCTAAAAACGATTGTTTCTGAACTTATCTATATTAACTAAGTAATGCTAAATGCAAACCGTTGAGGGGTGAATCTCAGTTTAGGTTTTACCCGTCCTAGCTACTACACATGACCTCACAATTCCAATAATAATAAGAGAGAGAGTTGTCTTTCTATTGTACCTTCTCCTTTATTTTATAGGCTTTCCTAAAAGCCCCTCTTTTCACTACTTTATGACACATGTCCTAATACCTCTTAATTACCCTTAATGTCATTCTTTAACATAACCCATTCCTTCTTCATTAATTCCTCCTTTATCCTCCCATCTTTTATGGGTATCTCTATTTGGGCTTAGGTTTAGTCCCCAAGTCCTACATCTTAACCCAAGTTCACCTCTACTCTTAGGGGCATCTCCAACTCGTTAAGGGATATTTTTTCATGTATCAACATTAGTCCCTTGACTATTGGGTCAATTATCAGATGATCCAATAGTCAAAAGGATCTCCTTTAGGCGCCTTCCTGTTTTCGCGACAAATTTCGTTGTTTTATCAAATCTGCGATCGTGGGCGACGCTTTGATTTCCCATCATGCAAAACCTTTTTCCCTTTTCAGTTTCTGACAGTTACCACTTCTCCTTAGTAACTGCCACGTTCGACCTCAAAGCCCCCCTATATATAGAGATGTCAATCCATTTTTCCCCTAATGCTTTTCTTTATTTCCTCCTTCTGAACATACCCATATACTCGCCATGTCTGATAGTTCCTCTAGCGGTCCATCATCCGACGAGAGTAATGAATCCGAACAGCCTAATAGCAATGGTTCTGAAGAAACAAGGCATCTTAACCAGGAAGAGATCATCTTGACCGCTCCAGCAGACGGCATATTATATACAATCGTCGAGTTCACGAGTGGTCCCGCCTTAAAGCGCGCGTTGAGGTTATGGGAATTCCACGGAGATGAGCGCGCTTTTCCTTTAGAAGATATCTTTGTTTCTCGCCTTTTAAACCCTCCCGTGCTGCCTTACCCTGCTGCTTCCGGATGGCTTATGCAACCCGAATCGGAGAGCATGGATACTTTTGCGTTTAAAAATGTTTCACGAATGGATATTCATTGCGGCGATTACGATCTCCTCCTTATCGATATTCGGTCCAAGTTGAATGTAGTTGCAGGAAATCCCACACTACACCCCTCACTCGAATTTGTTTAGTTAATCCATTTGAAGATGAATAACAATATATTTTATTAACTGTTTTCTTGAAAGGTTTACAAAGAAATGTAGAATAGAGCTAAAGAGATTACAATCACTCTTAATTTTCTCTCTCCTAATGACTTGCTTAACAATTCAAAAAGAATCTCTCCCACAACAGACTTACTCAACCCTTTATATAGGGTATTACATAGTGGATGACACTAAAGTTTGTCCTTTATTTTCGGGAATTCTTCGCGAAGCGTCGCAAATATGTAAGTGTTAGACTTCGCGACACCCCTAAATCTCGCCAAGTCTTCACACTTTTCTCATGTTCTGGCTGTCGTCATCTGATGCGTCATTTAAATTATTTCCTTGCGACACCTTCGCAAAGTAGTTGTTTATTACTCTCGCGAAGTATTGTTGTCGCGATATTCTGGTCCTACATCTTGCCTCTTCTCATGTCTTCTCTGCGAAGAAGAGAATGTCATGAGAACCAATATTTTAAAGTGCCGCAACTGCTCATCTTTATCTCGCGATTGTTCATTTTTACTTGTTTTATTTATGTACGGAATTTATTACAGGTGTTTCTTCTTCCACTCTTTTCTTGACACGTCTCTTTCAACCGTTTATTCTTGACCATTCACGTCCCATCTCGCATTAAATGTATTTGTTTTCTCGAGAATTCTCTTCTCTATATATAGCTTTCTTACCCTTCTCTTTTTCTCTTTTATTTTCCTTCTGTAAATTTTCTTTAACTCTCTCTCTCTCCTTCCGCAATTTGCGCTCCTGCTACCACATTCCTACACTTTTCTCATCCTTTTGATCTTCAATTCTCTATCCATTCCCATACTTCTAACAATGGCTTCACTTGGTCGTACATACACTCCTCTTTTTACTGATGTTCAAAAGAAATTACAGGAAAAGGGTTTCACTTTATCAACCATTCCCAATCAAGGATCTTCATCTATCCTTTCTGCAAAATTGTTTTCTGATCATCAATGTGATGATCATAAAATCATAGTTTCGCTGGGTCAAATCCTCGCAGGACTCCCCATTCCTCTGTACAATCCCGAGTTGCCATTATTCTATGCAATTCTTTCTCATGAGAAATTCTCGCGAGCTGTCTATCAATTGAGTGGCGACTGCATCCGTTTAATGCTTGAATTCGCCAATCGTGGCGCTGGTAAAGGATCTTTATACCCTGATAATGTTAGGGATCCTGAGTTTGTAAACTTACAAATAGTTACTGGAGAAGTATACCGTGGACAATTTCTTCGCGAATTACTCGGTTATAAATATGAGAAATGATAAATCTCGTTTGGGGTGTTCACCGAAAAAGAATGATAACGTTGATCTTTGACAAATTGCTTATGCAAGATATTGATTGACATTCGGGCAACAATAGTACTCCCCGTCATTCCAAGGATGAGAGATGGTGGGTTGTTCCTTTACTTTTGAGTGGACCTTACATCGCAGGTTCACATGTTCTCCCGCACATCTCGCGAACTATCATCCTTGGGAGTTTAAGTGGCCTGAGAGGACAAAAGAGGTATATTTCCTTTCTTCAATTTCGCTTTGCGACATCTTCTTCCTCTTTCATTTATTAACTTTCAAAAATTTTAGATCACCAGAATGAGAAAGAAATATAGAGAAAGTCCAAAGCCGAGTACCCTGGCGATACTTCGATCGCTCACGGATGAAGTAAGAAACATTTTCTTTTGTTATTTCAAACAATATTGTTGCCCCTGTTTCTTATCTTCATGCGTATGCGAAGGTTGAAGTTGAAGAGGCTGAAGCTGCGAAGGCTAAAGGCATGGATAAAACTACTTTTCGCAAGGACAAGTCTTCTGCTCCGCTTTCTAAAAAACGGAAAACCCAACTCTCTTCTCAAACCAATGAAAATTATGATGAGGGTGAAAATGAGGTTGGTACTTCCTCCGCGAAAGAGAGTCACTTGACTACCTCTGTTATGGCGCAATTGTCCAGTGTCTTCTCCGATTCTATGCAAGGATTAGGAGATGATCATCTAACTGCTACTTGCGGAGCTCTCGCTAAAATTTGCGATGCCCCGCTATTAGAGGATAATGAGTCCTTTCGCGGAGTCTCCCGAACGTTGACCTCCAGTCACTTAAATGCTCTCACTGCTTTGGTATGCTCACATCCCTTTGTTTCTTTGTGACTTCAATTATAAGCTTTATCTTAATCGTTCCCATATTTCCTTTATAGTCTAGGAGATCTTCTTTTGCCGTTGCCTCAGACCTTGAAAAAAGACACCACAATCTTGAAAAGAAAAATTTGCAACTTAAAGAGAAAATCCGAGAACTAGAGGTTGAAGCTGCGACATCTCGCCAGAAAGATGAAAGAATTAAACAACTGGAGGCTGAGCTTACTTCTCAACAGAATAGAGTATCTACTCTTCAAAGTGCAAATCAACAGCTTTATGGTATAACAATCTTTACTCCTCAAATCCTTTTTATTTTATCATTTGCTTTTCTTTGCCTGACTTACTATTTTCGCAGACATATATAATCTCTCTGAAGAAGCCATTCTTCTCCATTCATTTCCCGAGCCCATGGATGATGACGTCCTTCTTACTCATCTCAATGAATCTTTAAGTAGTTCCTCAAATAAGACTAACCTCCTTCCATTAAAGGATCTTCAATCCAAATGTCATCTCTTAGAGATTGAGCATAGAGCTAGTTTAAGTTTAGCTAATCAATTTAAACGAATGTACCTTAATTCCCATAATAAAACCAAAACCTTAAGGAAGAAAATTAGTAATCTCATAGATGAGAAAGATCGCATTACTAACAGAGGTGCACAGGCATTAGCAAAATTTCAAAAGTCTCTTCTCGAAGTACAAATTGAACGAGATGAATCCCTTCGCCAGAATGCCATGCTTACTGAGCGAGAAGAACAAGTTCGTTCACTTCTTGTTATAAATAATGATGATGAGTTTGCTTGGGCTGCGAAGGTTCTAGATAATGCCAGGAATAATTTAGGTGTTGATGTTAGCCTTCATGCCGAGCATACTGCCTTGGTTAAGGATATGATATCTGACAGAGAAGGTTGTTTATTATACTTTGCTGTTTCTTATTTCCGTAGCATTCTTTGTTAAATTGTTAATATATTGTCATATGTTCGCGAGAATCCGAGAAAAGACTTCAAACAAGGATTGAAGAACTTGAGTCCGAAAAAGGACAACTCGCACAAGACTTTTCTCTTCGCAACAACAAATATTCTAAGTCAAGAAACAATCGCAAGCTACGGTGGCGAACTTTAATAATTATGCAGTTCGTTTTCGCAATCAAACTATTGAGATAGTTTGCAACGATCACAAGATTCCTCTTAGTTCATATCCTTGTCTTCGCAAAAATATTCCTGAAGATACACTTTTCTCGGATGTCTCTGATAGTGATGCTAGCGAAGCAGAAGAATCGCGAAGAGAATGATGAAATGAAGAATCGACTAAGAAGATGATTCTTAAAAGAAATAACTTCTTTTTCTTCTTCCGCTACTTGTAATATATATACTCTTTCAATCTTCTTGGATTGTCAAATATGAATTCAATCTTTGTTTTCTTTACTTGCACATATTAATCAAGCAATTCTCTTTTATAATTCGACTAACTAGTATTATGAATGCATAACTTCCTCATATGGAAATGAATAACAAAACTTTATCCTATTCATTCCCATACTTGCTCTCGTTATTCATTTTCAAATGAGTGATTTACCTTTGTTATCTGTTTTCATGAGCATATTGAAGCTCGTTATTGCGACAAGATCGCAGAATGTCTCCATAAATGAAGAAATCCATTAATCTTGCCTTATCGTTTTTGTGTGGTCTTATTTTGCCTTCCTAATTAAAGGTCTTATTTTGCCACCCCTCGTTGCGACAAGATCGCAGGACGTCTTTACATTTTCATGTAATGACCCATTGACCTTGTCTTATCATTTGTTAAGTATTTTTGCCTCTGCAGGATATTTTATCCGCGATAATATGACAGGTTTAGATACTCTTGCGAGTGTAAAATCCCATGACATTATCGTCTCTGCGACGAAATCGCAGGACGTTTTTGCATTTTCATGCAATAACCCATTGATCTCGCCTTATCCTTGCGTCAGTATTATTGCCTCTACAGGATCATTGCACAAATATGACAAGCCTATATTTCCTTGCGAAAATAAAGTCTCATGACATTTGCGTCTTTTGACACTTATTAGCTCCCTAATGGAGGGTGCCGCCCTTATCATCTCCCTGGTTGCCCCTTCAAGGAGGCGTACATCGGCCATACAAGACTAGCTCCTCCCATCCGGTCTTAACAGCAAGCAGTTGTTTCGCAGCCTCTTATCCCTTATACCTATATGGTTTATGGTTACGAGGCTGCACCTAAGTGGAGTTTTCTTCGGGCCGAAAAGATGCGCCAAGACTTGTCAAGAGTGGTAAGGAATTTCCATGCTCCCCGCACTCTTGACTCAACCGTGTACCTCGGCGCCTTGGTCATACGGCGACTCCTTGGAAGAGACCCTCGGTCGTCCAACCAGGGTATAACCTTATATAGTTGGAAATCCAAGGTATCTCTCCCGGATGGATGTTATTATCCCCAATCTCCATGACTCAGGTTCCAGGAGCGGTGTAACCTTTTCACTGAGCCATGTCAAGAGATACCCCTTATATGACGCACTTTAGGTCTTACATTTGCCTCTTACGAAATATTATTCGCGAACTAGGGTGTACGCCATAAAGGTTCGTCCCATTCACTCACTCATTCATTTTTGTTAATTCAATTAATCATTCATTCTTGATAATTTCATGTTATTTTGCTTGCGATGCTATCGCATAATTTTGCTTTGTTTGCAACATTCTCTTTTCAACTCTTCAATCGGATTTTCATACATTCTTGATCGCGAGATTCTCGTACATTTCTTCTTCAATTATTATTTCTTCCTCCTACTTTTGATTATGCCTCTGTCACTTAATTTTGATAACAACAACTATTCACTTCTTTAGTCTTTTGATCTTACTATTTTCTGTCTCTGCACTACTCAATTGCCTTTATGTATTCACTTCGCAAAGCGTCTTCAACTACCTTTTATTCTTCTTGTCCCTGACGTGCCTTCGCCACTTAACCTTTGTCACTTCTCGCAATTATTCACTTCTTACACCTTTTACTCCTGCTTCCCTCTGCCTCTGTATCATTAAAACCTCTGAATAGTTCTTTTCAAAGCCATAACTTTTTAACCGCCTTCATATCTTCACCTCGCAATGTGTCTTCTCTTCTAATATTTATGCTATCTACCATCAATCTTTCTTTTCTTTGTTCTTCTTTTATATTCTTCTTCCATCCCTTCTTTTTTTGCGGCTCTCTCTTCACAGCTCTCCACATCGATCTCATAACATTTTTCCCCTTGTATCCAATCTCCCTTAATAATTCCAACACCGCTAGGATGGGGAAACTTTATACACTGATGATACGTTGACGCCACACCCAGAATTTCATGCAACCATGGCCTTCCAATCAATGCATTATAAGGGGACTCCACATCGACCACACAAAACAAGATATCAGTTGACAATCCTTGCAAAGGTATTCTCATGTGTACTTCTCCTTTGGGCTTGTTCGCGGTACCGTTGAAACCATATATTTTGTATGTTGAAGGGATCAAATCTTCATCCTTTCCTCCCATAGTCTTGTAAGTATGGTAAAAAGAATGTTGACTGAACTCCCAGTATCGATTAATATTCTATTTATTGCCCAGCAAGTTTCTGCTTCATCATCTTCCCCATCAACAGGTTTTGGATTAATATCCAGTTTTACCACCAACGGGTTATCATGTATTTCTCTACCTTTGGGTATTTCTTCGCCGAGAAAGAGATAATCAGAATCGCCACTCTTTTAATCTGCGATTTCCTCGCAATGTTCATTACCTCCTTATCATTAACATCCTCGCAAAAACCCTACGAGCACGTTATCATGAAAATCTTCAATGGTGCGATATGAATGAACAATGGAGTTGCAAAACAAATTTTTAGCTTTCGCCCCGACTTCTATTATGAATGTTTCTTTTCCCTTTGATGGTGGCGGTGGTAAATGTTGAACTTTCTCTTCGCTTTTCAAAAAGTGATTCAGCTTCCCCTGATCTATCATTCTAAGGATAATTCTTTTGATGTTTCGGCAGTCATTTGTCAGATGTCCATGAAAACGATGGTAAGAACAGAATTCGTGACTTCTATCACCTGGTGGCGGTTCACTCCCCATGTTCCATGGTGCAGGTATATTCTCCATCAAGAGTATAGCTTCCCATATCTTCTCCACACTAGTGTTTAGTGGTGGCATCTTGATTTCTTCCCATACTACTCTATGTCGTCGTTGCCCTCCATGATAATTATGTTTTTGACTTCCATAGGTTTCTTGCGGGTGATCAAGTCTCTGAATTTTGTTCGGGCCGCTATGATTGTAGTAGTTTCTTTCTCTTTCAAATTCTTCCTGATCTCGACTTCCCATCGCTACTAATTTTGGTTGTCCATCATCTACCACTTTTTCTTGTTGCCCTTGCGAGGTACTCGCCACTGTTTGTATTAATATGGGTAACAAACTTGCATTCGCAGCACTTGAACTTGTATTCGCGACTGGGTACGATTCTACTTCATTTTGTCTTTCCTCCAAAGCAATATATTCCTCTTGCAGTTCTCTCAATTCGGTCATCGTGATTGTATTCTTGACTCTGAAAACTTGAACATATAATAAGTTGGTTGCGAACATAGCATTTATGAATGATAATATGAGGTATCTTTCATCCACCCGTCCAGCCATTTCGCTACACATTGTCTTCCATCTTACGGTCAGATGTCTCAAGCTCTCGCCAATTCTTTGTTTTAGCACAAATACATCTTCAATGCCAGGCCGCGAAGAGTTGTTGCTTATATACGCCCCTAAAAATATAGCTTGTAAATGATTGAATGATGTGATTGTATTCCTTGGTAGACCCTCAAACCATTTCAATGCTTCTCCCGTTAAACTCGACGCAAAGTATTTGCACAATATAGCATCATGGTTTTCCCACTGTAGCATACATCTCACGTAAGCCTTGATGTGTTGTACTGCACAAGTTGACCCATCAAAAATGCTAGTTAATGCTTTGGTAAGTTGCACTTTGGGGGAATTCCTCCTAGCTGCACTTCTAATGTAAAAGGATTTTTCGCACCTCTCTGCGATAGCTTCATCTAACTGTCTTCTCCCTCCTTCTCTTCTCATTGTTCAATATTCCTCTCATCTCCGCCAATTCTCAGAATTTGTTCATTTGCCTCGAGAATTTGAATTTATCGGTCTCTTTAATTCTGCTTCCCTCCTTCTTCGTTCGTGTCTACTTTTTTGTATTCTTTCATATTCTTCGTTGATATCTCCATTTTTGCGATTTCGCTCGCGCCTTCTTTCTCGATTGTCATGATTATTCTGCCGAATCGCCTCTTCTAATTCCCGATTTTCCATTTTCGCTCTCAATCTTTTCTCGAGCTAGACGCGCTTGTTGATATAATGTTTTTCAATGTCATCTTCAATTTCCTTTTGTTTCCTTTGTGTTTCTCTCCCATGTAGTATTCTCCTTCCTTCTTCCCCGATTTTCTTCATTAATCGGGTTATTCTCGCCCTTGAGGCTGCCTATCTTCCTGATTTCCATCATTTTGATCATTCACCAAAATATAACGATTTTCTACTAATTCTCTCTCTTCGCGACCTCCTTCACCAAAATTTAACTCTCTTTCCAAATTTTCTTCATTAACGTTTTCTGCAGGTAATGTTCTTCTCACGTTTTCTCTAATCGATCCTGATCTCGATCTGTTATTACTCCTTGGTCTTCTATTTTGCAACCTCCTATTTTCCATCCTTAATTCGTGGTTTTGCCTTGTTAAATTTGCGCGTTCTTCTGCTTCTAATCGCCTTTCTTCATGTATTGTCTGTCTCAACGCTTCTAGCGCTGCAATTTCTTCATTTCCACGAATCAAGTTTTCTCCCATCTCTTCTCGATTTCTCTCTTCTTGTCCACTATTCATCAATTGTTGCACTTCTTCTCTTTCTTCCATAGAATCTGATCTCCATGTATGCACGCTTACTCTATCATAATCGGTTACTCTGTTTAGTGCTGGTTGAATTGGTGGTTGAACTGATGGTTGAATTGGTGGTTGAATTGGTGGTTGAATTCGACCTTCTTCTCCATTTCTTGCATTTATCCTTGATGGTTCACCTACTTCATTTCTCCTTTCTCCAACTAATCTTCTACTTCTCCTTACGATCGTTGGTTGTTCTGATGCATTCTTTCTTCTAGCCATTTCTCAATTTTAGTAACTTGTTAAAAATTATTCGAGATTTCTTTCTTGTTACACCTGATTCTTCCAATTCACAAGGTTGATCTTCTACTCGTCCCTGTTTCTGGCGCATATGTAGTTGCAGGAAATCCCACACTACACCCCTCACTCGAATTTGTTTAGTTAATCCATTTGAAGATGAATAAGAATATATTTTATTAACTGTTTTCTTGAAAGGTTTACAAAGAAATGTAGAACAGAGCTAAAGAGATTACAATCACTCTTAATTTTCTCTCTCCTAATGACTTGCTTAACAATTCAAAAAGAATCTCTCCCACAACAGACTTACTCAACCCTTTATATAGGGTATTACATAGTGGATGACAGCTAAGCTGTCCTTTATTTTCGGGAATTCTTCGCGAAGCGTCGCAAATATGTAAGTGTTAGACTTCGCGACACCCCTAAATCTCGCCAAGTCTTCACACTTTTCTCATGTTCTGGCTGTCGTCATCTGATGCGTCATTTAAATTATTTCCTTGCGACACCTTCGCAAAGTAGTTGTTTATTACTCTCGCGATATTCTGGTCCTACATTGAAAACTCATCCGGTGTGGCCACATTGGCAAGCTCGTATACGCTCCAACCCTGACCATGTTGCTGCACTCCAGTGGGCCAACATCGAGGAAGCTATACTTTCGTCTCTTAAGCGGGAAGTGAATAGGTGCATTCGTGATATAACACGACTCTTATGTCGTTGGACTCCTCCGGTTCATACCCTTCTCACAGCACGGGGAGAAGCGACCATCGTTTTAGAGGATGTAGTCGCCCTTATAGGGCTGCCGATCCATGGTAGTCATTTATATGAGGAGGCGGCTGTTTTCAGAGTGCTAAATGATGAGGACAAGGAATTGTGTACTTATCTGCTGAAGTGCATGGACGACTCTCTGATGTTGTTTTGAAGTTGTTTGTAAAGTGGTAAGAAAGATGTTCGTTCAACTCGGGCTTGTAAAGGTTTGATTTAAGAAAATACTAAAAACAATGAAAATATATTCACAAGATTGTCACGATAACGAGAGATACTGAGACTCGGGATTCCACCATAAACTCATTCATGCGATTCTTATATTTGTTCCAAACAATTATAACTCAAATAATATTGACTCTAATTCTTTGCCAAGGTAGATTTATAAAAGATTGACTGTAAATCACTAGCATGACGTATCAAAAGCACTTAGACCAAGCATACATCATCATACGACATCACAATCAATTAAGAAAAATCATAAAAACGATAATAATAGTGCAAGTAGTCATAAAAGAATTAAATATAATTACCACATGCATGAAAAATAGCTTCCTCCGTCGTCCCAGTGTTGGGGTTTAGCTCCTCATGGTAAAAACACGCTCAAAATAATAAATCATGGCTCAAAAGGTGTTTTTTATTGAAGATGAGTAATAATGCAGAGAATCCGCAACACTTAATGGTCGTTACAATAGCTGCTGTTACAATTTTATAAGACCGTTGAGAACGATAGACTTCTGGTGTAGCAGGTTTGCGATAGTCAGTGTTGGTCCAATGTTCTTCGGATTAGGGTTCTTGAGAACGACACTTCTGTAGTGTCGTCTGCAACCCTTCTCCTTCTTCTTCACCTGCTGCTGCTCCCGTACCTCTGTAAGCTTTGTTTTCTTCACAGCAGCCACCCCAAACTCCCCAGAATCTCGATCCTCATCATTGTGACTCGTAGCAACATATATATACACTTCAGGACCAATAAAATCTCGGTTAAATCCTCTTTTCCTTGCACAGAAAACCATGGATATTTTTCTTCAAGTCACGATATTATCTCATCCTAAACTATCTACGCGTCTCTCTGATCCACATCTCCTTCCCAAGATAGAATAGAAAATATTGGGTACGATTTTCTTCTCCCAATCCTCACGAAATTTCCATATCAACGGCCCGAGAGAATATCATCCCCTGTTTCGAGAAATCAGCGTGGATATCCCTATTTTCTTCGAATCAAAGACCATACCAACTCCAGTTCATTCAAACAGGCCCAAATATATCCAAATCCACGAAGAAATCCAATATAAACTCGCCCTAAAATTCACCTGAAAATCTCGCCGGTGAACTCAACAAAACCCGTGACTTCCTTTCTTCAAATCCCCAATGATCTGGTCCAAGTTAGCTGAAACGAACACCTATACATTCTCTGTTTTGTCCGTTCAAGCCTAGCCCAATAGAATTGAGCAATTGAATCTCTCCAAACTCGTTCAGAAATCAAACCCTAAATTCTGTACGTGAAGAACGTATTTCCCGCCTTTTTATGAATATGAATTTAGGAAGATGACCTCCCCTTATCCAGCGCTGGACTCCCTTTAGCACTTGGGGTGTCATGGGGTGTAAATAACAAGTGGAAGCCCCTTAGTAATTGAGGTGTCCCTTATCCAAATGAGGGGTACGAATAGTAATTTTCTCTCACGAGCGCAAATATCACTTTTCGAGCCAATTTTCCCGCAAAAGCTTATTTCTCCAAAAACACCTACAAAGACATAAAATAACAAAATAAGCGCAAAATCGAGTACTAACATTACAGAGAATTGAGACTAAAATAGACACATAAATGCGTCTATCACTCTCGTCGTGAACTGGTTCGAAAGACCCAAGCGCATCCGGAGCGGGCCAAAGGTGAAGAGGCTGCGCCCGAAAAGGAGACCCCCTCGTCAGCCAAGAAACTGAAAGCCAAGTGGGTAGAGGAGAAAAAAGCGCCTCCTAAACGCTCGTCCGGCAATCGACTGATGTCCAACTCTTTTTCGCGCTCATGAGGCAATCCGTGGTCCATCTGATCCACCGAAACCGATCCCGAGTGGGTTGTCAAGGTCAACCATCGTGCATATTTCCCTCTCTGGTTGAAGTATTGGGCTCCCCAGATAGTTGATAAAAAAGCGTTCTCCTGCAAGCGTAAGGAGGAGAATCCCCGCGCGGAGTTAGCCGCTTTTATCATGTTCTGGCTTTGCCATGATGTGTTTGAGTACAGTCCCAAGAATACCATTAAAGGTGAGCTCGTGCCGATGGAGGTATTGTTATCCCGCGGTGTTTCTTTTCCACTCGCACCGATGTTTTTAGGTGGCTTGTATCGTCATCTTGACTTGTTCTGCCGGGATCTCCAGATGGTGGGCTCATCCCACAAGATAGAGACCTACATCCCTGCTTCCTTCATGCAGGATTTTTATTGGGAATACGTCCCCCGATGCGCACCAGAACCAAATGACCTCGCCATCCATCGTGAAGAATATGTTAAACAAGATGATGGTTCATTGAAGAAGCTTCATGTTGTCTATAGCTACCCACGGATGGCTTTGTGGAACATGAAGGGGAAGATACCGAAGAGCGATTTAGGCAAGCATCTGGATATAACCAAGGATTTCGAACCATTTCCTTACCAAGATGGTCGTTCAGGTCCGGCGCATTATGACTTTCTTGCTCCTTTTGACGTTGAGTTGGATTCTTCAAAGCCTTTATCGGCAGCGGACTTTGATTTGGTGATGGCTGTGTTACATGGTTTTCTCCCTGGTTTTTATGCCGGTAAATTCATTGCTATGTCGTATAATCCTGATCGCGCGGCTCGACAAGTTGGGTTTGATCAGGGGGTTCCTCATAGGTTTCCTCCTCCAAATAGTTCTAACGTTGAAGACATCGTCACCAGATTCAATCGCTATGTCTTCAAAGGTGCGACTTGTTTGTCTGATCGGGGGATTAGTTTTTCTTTCAAGCAACCCATCTCCGCGCGGCCTCTGGAGGTTACCGAGAGAGCCCACGAGTATCATGATTTTTTAAGGCTTCGAGCTTTGAACTTTCTTCTGCGCGAGTCTTCTCCCCCTCGTGCTCTGACTGTCCAAGATCTTCGAGAACTTCATGCGTCTGGTCGGGTCAAGCTTGATGATGCCGTGGCTGCTGAGCATCGTCTCGTTCCCGCCAACAAAGGTCGCTCGGATCCTGTGGTGACCTCTTGGGCCCCGCCCGATGGTCATGAACCTGCGAAGCCAAAGAAAGGGGCGTTTTCTGACCGAAAGCCTCCACGATTAAACGTGAAGACGTCCACTATTCCTTCGGCGCCCAAGGTACTTGCTATATATATATATATATATTTGTTCCTTTTTCTGTTTTGTCATTATGTTTCCACGCTTTATTTTGATTGAGATGGATGGCGGAAATCATTTCCCCAGGGAGATCCTCCTTCCAATCGCTTAGGGTGGAAAGCTCCTTCTTACGTGATGGAGGAATACTTAAACATGCCCGAATGTGATTGGACTGAGAGTAGTTTAAAGAAGAAAGCCAGGCATGAGGCGAATCAGTCTTCTGCTTCGCGCCCTTGTTCCTCCGCTAACACTGCACCTTTTCAGTCACGTCAAAGTCATAGGAGAAGCGCATCGCAACCCCCGAGGGACGTGAGCGGCAGCCCAACTTTCTTGTTTGAGGACTAGTTGAGAGATTTGGGGGTTACCCTCCCTACAGGGGCTGGCTGGGTATCACCGCGCCTTCACGTATCGTCAATTCACCCTCTTAGGGCTGAAACTGTTCGTGGCAGGGGTGAACTTCCGGTGTCTCCCAGTGCCGTTTTGCAATCGATGAGCCCTTCTGGGTCTAGTCGGTCAGTTTTTGGTGGGTCCTCATCCCACGTGGCATTAGACGTTAATGCTCCTGCAGGTAGCTTCCTATTTAATACGTGTCTTTATTTTTGTCATTCCTCTCTCTTTACCTTCTTCTTCTCACCTTTCTTTTTCTCTATTTTTTTTTTATAAATCTAAGTTGGCTTTGCAATGATGCTCATTTCTCGTTTTTCAGGTTCTACTAGTGACTCTGAATCTTCCTCTAGTTCCTCCGCGTCTCGTCCTAAAGTTGCTGATACTCCGCTAGGCCCGTCGATTCCCGAGGTTGGTTTTCCTCATTTCTCCTTCCCTTGTTATTTATTACATTTTTGTTGTTCATTTTCCTTTCCTTTCGTTGACATGTTACTGTTGGTGTTAGGACATGGGTAAGAAAAGAAAAGAGGCCGCGAAACCCGACATGGACATTGCCAGGCGCATGGTCCCTAGTGGCGATGGGTCCTTTAAACGCACTAAAGTGGATGATGGCAGTTCATCTGTTCTTACAGAGAAGCCGGCTAACGTTCCTCCTACTGATGCTCCGACCAGCCCTGTTGTAACAGCAGACCCAGAGGACGCGCAATTTCACTTCCCTTTGGTGGTGAGTGCTACCGAGGCTGGGGTGGATCCTTCTACCCACACTCTTGTTCACGGCTTCTGGGTTCCAACTACTCTTGCTGCTACTTATAGAGACATTATCGAGCGCGGCGGCGGTCATATGGCGCAGGTGGGTCTATTGGGTATTCCTATCTTGTGCTACATGACTAGGAATCTCCTGGAGATTGCGGACCAGCTTGCACATGTAGGGGATGATCTTGTCGACGAGGCAAAGCTGCGTGGCTGGGAGGCTTCTGTACAATCTGCGCTTAATGTCAATTTTCCCGTGGCGTGGTTAAAGGAACTGTTGGTGAAGGTGAAGAGCCGCAATGATCCTCACGGTCGTCTTACCAGCCAAATTTCTCAACTGGAGGAGAAGCTTCAAAAGTGCTCGGAGACGACTTCTAGTAAGAGGGTGGTGTTGAACCTGTTGCTTACAGATGTTGGCTTGGCAAATGACGAGGTATTGCGAGCCGAGGCTGCTGAAGCGGAGATCCTTGCTGAGATCGAAGAGAAACGGCGGGAGTTGGAGAAGCTTTGATTGATTATTTTTTTGTTGGACTTGATCTTGTTAGACTTGGTGTTTATTGTGGGATGTTGGTGTTTGGATTATTTTCTTTTGCTGGTATTTCATTATGGGATACTTCATTGGTGTTTATATTAATTTCTCTTGCTTCTAGCATTTTGTTGACTATTTTATATTCGTGAATATGCATGTGAGGAAATAGTCAGAATTGTTGTTTTTAGCTTGCAGGTGTTATTATGTTCGTTTGTAGTAAAGGATTGCTGGGTGGGGTGGACGCCCCCCCCCCCCCTTTTTTTCGATCAAATGCCTTTGGCTTTACTGGAGCTTTTTGTCGGTCAATCCGGGCGCCTTTAGCATCCCCGGGACCTTTTGTAAATTTCGTCAGTTAATCAGGCGCCCTTGGCTATCCTGAGACCTTTTGTCAGTCAACTGAGCGCCTTTAGCATCCCCGGGACATTTTGTAAATTTTGTCAGTCGATCAGGCGCCCTTGGCGATCCGGGGACCTTTTGTCAGTCAACCGAGCGCCTTTAGCATCCCCTGGACCTTTTGTAAATTTCGTCAGTCGATCAGGCGCCCTTGGCTATCTTGAGACCTTTTGTCAGTCAACCGAGCGCCTTTGGCATCCCAGGACCTTTTTTAAATTTCGTCAGTCAATCAGGCGCCCTTGGCTATCCTGAGACCTTTTGTCAGTCAACCGAGCGCCTTTGGCATCCCCGGGACCTTTTGAAAAATTTCGTCAGTCGATCAGGCGCCTTTGGATATCTTGAGACCTTTTGTCAGTCAACCGAGCGCCTTTAGCATCCCCGAGACCTTTTGTAAATTTCGTCAGTCGATCAGGCGCCTTTGGCTATCCTGAGACCTTTTGTCAGTCAATTGAGCGCCTTTGGCATACCCGGGACCTTTTGAAAAATTTTGTCAGTCAACCGAGCGCCTTTGGCATCCCAGGGACCTTTTGTAAATTTTGTTAGTCAATCAGACGCCCTTGGCTATCCTGAGACCTTTTGTCAGTCAACCGAGCGCCTTTAGCATCCCCGGGACCTTTTGTAAATTTCTTCAGTCGATCAGGCGCCCTTGGTTATCCTGAGACCTTTTGTCAGTCAACCGAGCGCCTTTAGCATCCCCGGGACCTTTTGTAAATTTCTTCAATCAATCAGGCGCCCTTGGCTATCCTGAGACCTTTTGTCAGTCAACCGAGCGCCTTTGGCATCCCCGGGATCTTTTGTAAATTTCGTCAGTCACTCAGGCGCCCTTGGCTATCCTGAGACCTTTTGTCAGTCAACCGAGTGCTTTTGGCATCCCCGGGACCTTTTGTAATGCTTACTCATTGATTATGAAAGCGTTTTTTTTTTAAAAAAAAAAAGAAAAACAAAAACAAAAGGATAAATAAAGTTGCTTATAATTTGCTAGCTCATACTCCGATTCTTCCCTTTCCTTCCTCCTTTGGGTTAGTGACGGGGAAACGGATCATACGTGATTGTTTGTTTCGTGTTTTCGAGCTCCCCGGCTACCCGCTTTCGTTCAAATATGCCTCTAATGACAAAGCATTCTTCCGTCGGGTGTCCCATCCTCGGATGATAATGACAATAATTAGGCAAGCTTTTGTCCATCTTGTTGATATCCACCGTGGTTGAGGGCAGTTGAATTTCTCCTTCGGTAATCCATTGATTTAAAAGTTTGACTACGCGATCTTTGATACAAGGGAGAGGGGGTGTTACTTTATGGTCGCGTCTTCCTCTTCCCCCCCTTCATTGGTTCCTGCCGTCACTTTGGGACCGACCCCTACTTTCCCTGCTGAAACCGGGCCTTGTATCAACTGATGTTTCTGCCACAACGCCAATCATACTACGCTAGATAGAGTCTTTGGGTGCTTCTTCTACGCAGTCGGCGATCCTATCAGCCGCTTCTTCTAGTTCTACAAAGTTCTGGAACTTGAAATTAATCAGACCCCCTTTGAAGACTGGGATCATTCCTCATACACAAATTTCGACGAGTGCTTCCTCGTTGATGTCTTTGTGGCAATCCAATGTCAATCGTCGGAACCGCGAGATGTATTTTCCTACTTCTTCTCCTACCCGCTGTCCACTCTTGCTTAGGTCTATTGCCATAATCTTTCTTTTCGCCGAATAAAACTTTCCGAGAAAGAGTGCGGATAAGGTTTTCCAGGAATCCACACTCTCTTCTTTTAGATTGTCATACCAGGAGAACGCTGTGCCCGTGAGTGACTTGGGAAATTCTTTTAAGCATAGTTTTTCATCATTGGCTCTGTCGTTCATGGCTGATAAAAATCGGCTAAGATGTTCCCGCACGTTTCCCTGGCCTTTGTATATTTTAAATTTTGGGGAAGTATAATCTTTGGGGTATGGGTACCCTCGGATGTGTGCGGGATATGGGCTACTCATACGACATCGGTTGTCTTGTTTCATTACATGTTAGTTCTGCTTTAGGTATTCGGCGATCTCCTTGTGCTGCTACTGCTGTCTTATCAGCCTTGCGTCTATCATCTTTTCTTGTTTCTTCAGGGACACTTTATCCTGCTTCAACTGCTTGCGTTATCCAGTTTTCCAACTCTTGTCTCCTTCGAGCACGTTTCTTTAGTTCTTCTTAAATGCCTTGTAGAGTTAGCGGCGTGGGTTTCGCTGGTTGAGCTTTATGGTTCACCGATTGCTTGATGACACCTAGGATCGGTGTTTCTTCCTCGCTGTCATCGTCCTCTAAGGTTACCTGATCGAGGTTAATAGGATGGTCGGCCGCTTGAGATCTTGTAGTGTCCGAACCGGCGCCTCCTATGTGTGTCATTTGTGAGCTAGGCACGAGCCTCCGGGTGTGGTCGCCAAATGTTGAGGGGTGAATTTCAATTTAGGTTCTACTCGTCCTAGCTACTACACATGACCTCACAATTCCAATAATAGTAAGAGAGAGAGTTGTCTTTCCATTGTACCTTGTCCTTTCTTTTATAGGCTTTCCTAAAAGCCCCTTTTTTCACTACTTCATGACACATGTCCTAATATCTCTTAATTACCCTTAATGCCGTTCTTTAACATAACCCATTCCTTTTTCATTAATTCCTCCTTTATCCTCCCATCTTTTATGGGTATCTCTATTTGGGCTTGGGTTTAGTCCCCAAGTCCTACATCTTAACCCAAGTTTACCTCTACTCTTAGGGGCATCTCCAACTCGTTAAGGGGATATTTTTTCATGTATCAGCACAAACCGTGGCTATAAAGTTCATGAACCGATTCGAGTGAATCAAATCATTTTTGCTTCGATTGTGTCTTATGTAGTTACATAAGATTTCCTTGCAATTTAACAACTCTCTAACTAGTTCATTTGAGTCATTTGAACTAGTTATGGTGAAGAAGAATATGGTTGATATGAAAGTGCTCATATGGCTAACCATTTGGTTAACTATTATTGAACCAACAAATGTACATGTTTGGGTACGGTTACACAAACCTAAAATCGTGCATTTCATTTGTGTGTAACAAGCTAAGTTTTCGATCCAACGGTTGAAAGATATTAGCTTGAATCTAATCAGGTTTTCATCTAATGGTGAATATTGAATGCTTTGTTACAAAGCTAACATTGATTTCAAACCCTGATTTTAAAGACTATATAAGGGAGAACTCTAGCAACTGGGAAATCTAATCCCCACACCTTCTGTGTGATACTAGTTGTATTAGCTAGAGTCGATTCTCCTTTAACCTTAGGTTTCTTCTTGAAAACCAGGTTAACGACTTAAAGACTTCATGGGGATTGTGAAGCCTTACCGATACTACTTTCTCGTAGTTGTGTGATCTGATCTTGCTGATTCTATCGTGTTGAGTACAATCGTAACGATTGGCTTGAGATTAATGTCTCTGATAGGTAAGATATAAAAGTAGTCACAAACATCTTCGTCTCATCGTTTGTGATTCCACGATATCTTCTTTCGCCGCGTCGATTAAGATTATTGTGAGGTGATTGATAATACTAGGCTCTTCTTCGGGAATATAAGTCTGTGTTATCAATTGGTTCCTGTTCACCTTGATTTATCAAAAGACGGAACAAAAGTTGTAGGTATTTTTGTGGGAGACAGATTTATCTATTATCGTAGACTTTTCTGTGTGATACAGATTTGTTTATTAAAGTCTTCGACTTTGGGTCGTAGCAACTCTTAGTTGTGGGTGAGATCAGCTAAGGAAATCAAGTGCATAGTATCCTGCTGGAATTAGAGATGTAAGGAGCGCAACTGTACCTTGAATCAGTGTGAGATTGATTGGGGTTCAACTACAGTCCAGACCGAAGTTAGTTTGTAGTAGGTGTTGATGGTGGATTTTCATTTAAGGTTAAAATTGTAAAAAACCAGAAAATCATGCGCTGACATCTTGTAAAAGATAAGGCCATCAATAAGTGTTGGATACTCCCTCACTTAATTCACCTAGAATGGAGCATGTGGCAACAATCCCATTCTGTGAATACACGAAATTCATCCAGGTTGGAGCATGTAGCAACAATCCCATATACCCTGTGAATTTCTAGTATTATTAATTAATGCGCAATCAGCCTTGTATTTCCTGTACTCATTATCAGTGCAGCATGACGACTGAGTGTTGCTCTTACTGTAAGAGCAACACGAACCTCCAAGCATTATAATGAAACCATGTACGAAATACCCGTACAGGCTGACTCTCGGTGTGTTATACTAGCCCGATTGAGCCCCTCTCGGTGTGTTATACTAGCCCTATTGAGCATCCGGACCGACCAGTATCATCCGGATATGATCTGATCATCCAACTCCACAAGCATGATTGGATGACCCAGATCAATTCCATCACCCCCAAGAAGGTATGGAATATCCACTGCCGAACCAACGCGGACCCCGCATGGTCGGCCTCCCTCCAGAATTGGCCTAGCTTGCCAAAACGTCCAAACCATAGTAGTATGGGCGGAAAACCCTAAATTGGTTTGCGGCATATTACATGTGTCGCAAAACAGTCTCAACCATCCATCTTCGCAGGTATAGATGGAGGGTGTAGATGTAGATTCAAAGGGCCCAGAGCATGTCAACACAATCAGCGTGGGCCCACCTACATACCTGGCCAATCGGTCAGGACCAACCATGGTTGGTTATCCCAATTCGTACGCCGAATAAATCATGGTCGCACGGCCTTGTAACCCAAAATTAGGGTTTTGAGCATCACGAGCGTCCATCTTCTCCGGCACGAATGGAGGGTCCAAGATTAGATTAAGCAGGTCCGGTCATACCAGCATGACCACCGTGGACCCATATATCCCCTCACCTGATCGGCCAAGGCATACCATGCCAAGACGCGCGCCCAAACTAGCGTGGTCACACCTCCCAAATCGCAAACTGATCTCGACCGCTCAACTTCGCCGGACGATTTGGATGGCTCAGATCACGTTTTTATGGGATATTCAGGTATAGGCGTGAACACCAGCCTACCACCTTCACACCAGACCGATCGCCAAGACCGACCAAGAATGGTCATCTTGGAACGTGCGCCCGAAGTAGGCATGACACGCGGCTTTTGCGGCCTTTGGTTTTGTCACAAATTGATCTCGACCACTCAACTTCACCGGACGAATTGAGTGGCCCAGATCATACTTTCGTGAGGTAATGGGTATAGGCGCCTACACCGTCATGCTGTCAACACGCATATATGGTCGGCCTGGCCAAAGTTATATCCCAAGCTTGGATTCGACCCAGTGAAGAGGGATGCTTGCGCACCTCCTCTAGAAACCCTAATTTCATTAAGGGTCGCGAGATGAGTGTCTCAAAGATCATCTCATCCGTCCAACTTCTGACTTAGTTAGTTATACAACCCCGGGTGGGGAGTTAACTGGTCAGTGAGACGTCATGGTGATCACCACCCGTCACTCTACCACACCATGATGCATTACCTGCATAAAATACACATGATACTTCACAAGTATCAACTTCCTGAATAACGCAGTTATTCAATTTAGCATTACATGCTACCTTTAGTAGATCCACGATCCACATATTCCAGACATCAATCATGTCACAAACTGGGGGATACATACTGGGTATTGGTCTGGCGGTTTACAGCGTGCAGTGTGCAACGCGCCATCACAAGAACGTGTTAGGAAGTTATGGACGGTTAGTGATGACAGGAGAAGTGGGCAAGACTGATCGTGTAGCACCGACGCACAACTCCACTACTCCATCACTCCACTTCCCACTTCCCACGAGAGACGTGAATAAGGCTCAATGACTTGTATAAATAGGTTCTCCTCCCTATTTCCACCAACAAGAGAAAGTCCAGACAAAAAACAGAAACCAAGTGTTAATACAAAACACCGGAACTGATAGCTTGCATCCTGTAAGCCGATTCAGTTTTCTGTTACAAGTCATAAGCAAGCCAACACCTTCACAATCTCAACACCTTCTTCGCTTCCCTCCCTAAGATCAACCCCATCTCCTTCACTTTGTGACCGAAACAAGTCTGGAACGGCCATTTCTTGGTTTAGGTCGGACTTGCACAGATTGATTTCTGAATCTACAAGCACTCACCGCACAGTGCATTTGTTTAGGGTTTAGATTCATTCCTCATCCACACACCCCAAATTACCAAAACCGGCAGGAATAGTTTTCACCCATAAACAATTGGCGATCACGATGGGAGGTTGATCTCTCGGTTGCACAAAATTGAATTCTAAATTTTTTGGTTTACATCTCGCAATGTATCTGGAAACCACAGGTGGTTCAGATATCATGGGAAGTGTAGCTAGAATGCTGGAGGATGTCTTGGCAAATCAAGCCCGGTATCACCGGAAGGCGGAGCGAGACATTTCGCCTTTTGAATGATATTGCAAAGACAATTACAAGAAGGGTCGGCAGGCATCTACTCAAGCAGTGCAAGAAATGCTGAATCCTTAGTCGGGAGTCACACCTTTACCGGTGGAGAGGCAAAAAGAGCGCGCAACCGCAGGAGACTCATGAAAGACGAACAACATGGTCCGGTCAACAATGAAGAACCGAGGCAACTCCACAGAGGAAAGGACTTGTACGGAGTACTACAACGTCTACCAGATAAAGAAAGGAAGCCTGTAGCCTATGGAGCCCTGTTAGAAGATTTATATCTCAAAACTCTTGTTGAAGCCCGGAAGACTGTCCAATCCGCATCGGCCTTTTATCCAAGCGAAGAAATGCTTGAGGAAGGAGGGATCGATCAGGAAATACGTGAATACAGAGGATGGGAGCGTTCAATTCGATCACTCAGCAGTGATATTACGACACCTTCCATATCCCTTTACCCAGGCAAGCGATCCGCGGATATGATGGCACTCGTAAATCTTCCAACTTCATCTCCGGAACGTGCTCCACATCAAAGCCACGTAGAGACATCACAACGCCCACTAACGCAGGAAAAGATGGACTCGAAGTACCTACACTTTCGTTCCCGATGGAAAGGATTTTGGAGTTGCTGGAGATGTGGGTACGAAATAGAGAGGTGGAACTACCTCCTGTATGGCGTCCACCAACCGATCAAGAAATAATGGACCCGAGGTACTGTCATTTCCACCGGTTCCTTCACCACCCTACCAGTGAGTGCAACGCTTTGAAGCGCATTGTCAGGAGAAACTTGGTTCAGAGGGATAGCTCTCATTCTCTAAAAAATTAACGTGGACGACTTCCTTGGAGAGACTACTTCGGTTTGATACAAGTGAGACTTCAAAAACAAGTAAAATCTATTCAACAATTTTACAAGAAAGATAGTTTTGGAATTCACTGGGGACTTAGCATCTCGCACATGGAGAAAGAGACTCAGTGATCAAACGCATGTTTGCTTCCATTCATACCTCCCTTTTACACGACATTTGCAATTTCATATGACATGTACAATCATTCATGACCAAGATGCAAATTCCATTTAAAATAACCTCTTTCAGAAAAGTTATTCACAAAACTATCTCAAAATAAACCAATTCAATTACCTATTAATTCAAAACCAGAAGTCAAGTTATGAAAAGAGATCCGCACTATCACTCAAAAAGAAAAAGAAGAGGCAAGTATATGGCACGAATCCTTCAAGGAAAGTCCTTCAGCAGCAACTCGTCCTTCTGGGCAAGAACGACTTTCATCCTTTGAAGTAAAGCCTGCTTCAGCTTCAACTCCTCAGACAACTTTTCAACCTCTTCTTCCTGGCGAATGACACATTCTGTAGAAGGGGCTTGATGCGTGTCGTAACCACAACAAATTAATTAATATTTTTCCACTCAATTAACAAGTAATATGGTGGTAGTTAAGTTCGTTCCCACGAGAGCAAGAGATTCTATAAAAATTGTCACAAAAGGGGGTGTAAAAAAGCAAAAGAAAATAAACAAAGCAATTAAAAGATAAAGTTGAAATCAATAAGAGAGACAAGATGAGAATCATTCTTCGTTGCAAAACAATGAATCAAGTTATGTTTTTCATCCACATGTTATTATGATTATCACCAACCGTAGGATAGCGGGTTCCTTAGCTAGCCCTAAAATCCCTTGTAACAAGTCCGCTTAGTTAAGATTCAAAAGAACCACCTTGAATTTAAGATCTATGAATTTAGGTTTAGTACTGGTAGTTAAACTCGGTTCGCTTGGTCCACTTTCTAGCATTGTTTTTACACACAATCGCTCCACGGAATCCCTCCGCAAGGTCTCGTGTTTGCTACTTATGTAAAGAGTCAAGAAACGATTACTTATCCCCTAACTTTCACTAGCTTTAGATCAAATTAACAAATCAATTTAGCGTGCACTCTAAACAATCTATCAATCAATCATGAATGAATAAACATTCCTATTAGTAAAAACAAACGATAATCATGTGAAAAACTTCAAGATAGAATTGAAACAAAACTCAAATCATATATTAAGAACTAGGAATTCATCCTCAATCAATAAGAAAATTAGTTACTCATGTTTTTGAAATTCACACAAAATAATTAAAAGGAGAATTTTCAAGTTCACGCAAATAATTAAGAAGAAAAATTGAAAGCAAAAACACAAGTGTTGTGTGTGTAGAGAGATGTGTAAAAGATGTAGAAAACTTCTCTATTTATAGGCTTCAATATTCTCCAAATCTTCCAAGGAATATAATCCTCATTCCATAATAATTCAATTTCCAAATTCAAGTCTTTCTCATCTTCCATCTTCTCTTTCCAAATTTGAGCCAAATTCTCCATCCCATTCCAAGTCCAAGTCTTCACACCCATGAGAAGAATCCACACAAAAATCTGTAATTTTGGTCGCTGGAAAGCTGGTATTATGGCCGGAATCCGGCCGGAAAAGTCACCACCGGCCACCTGAAATTCTCCGCCGTCAATGGTATATTCGACGGAATATTCCGTCGATCCACCGTTAGGACTAACGGTCAAAAGGGTCAAACCGTCAGTCAACGGTTAAGGGAGAGTCAGCTCAATTAGCTGTCTTAGTCAGAGCTGAGTCAAATCTGGGTGGCTGAGTTACTTTGGTCAGAGATGTTGCAGTTGTGCAGTCACGGCCAAGATGGCCCTCCTTCACTGCCTATTCCCATCCATGATGGCTATGCTCTGTAACTTGCACACTTAACCTGTAATCATTGCAGTGCCAAACCTGCAATTACCAAGACAAACAACACTTGCAATCTTCGATCCGACTTACCACCACCGCAATGACTACACCACTCGCAACCACACCAACATCTCCAACTCCATACTCGTGCACCTGCAACACTGAGTTCAAGCCATCCATGTAACCTAACAAGCATCTCACCTCGGTCCCATGGTCATCTCCATTGTCCTTCTTGCTGGTTCTCAAGTCTCTTCTCTACAAGGCCAAGTACCCAACAACCCAACTACTGCGCTTGCACCTGCATTGCACCAGAGCTCAATAACTTCTACACAGAAACCACCTTCCCTGTCACTCTGCAGAACAACTCAACAGCTGCAACAAGGCCATCAGTGCCATCACATTCTGCATCTCACAACACTCACCTATGCTGTCACAGCCAAATAATCCCCATTCATTCCATTGCAGTGAGAACCCCATTTCAGCCATCGTTTGCACTGCGCATAACACCAGCTGCTTCAAGCAGTTCCTAAACATACATCTATCATCTCAGAGCACATGCAATGGATAACCTCCTCTACAGCATCAGATATTCTTCCAGTTCAAGCCATTCCCAGCTGCAACTTCCATCCTAACATCCTCTTCTTGTTGAAGCTCAATCTCACCATTTGCACCTGAACTGCAACTCCAAACCTAGCATTCATCTAAGCTTAGCTTCAATTTCCCATCTCAACCACCAGAACCCATTATTCAGCTTCATACACTGCACCTTCAGCTATAACTGAACCAGCACAAGCTCAGCATCTCTCCACAGTCCATCCTTGCCTATTTCTGTATCCGAGCTTCAATTGCGGACATGAATCGAAACCCTTAATTCAATTTGAGCTCTTTGATTCACTTCATCTTCAGTTCAAAACTCATTAACTTACATCATCACAGACTCATTTTAATTCTTCCACAGATTCGTCCCAATTTCTCTTTGTTCTTCAGTTGCTGTGATTCGCCCAACAGCAGCGACACCCATTCTTCTGCTTCTCCATTTGAACTTCTAATTGATCCATCAGCACCATTCAACAGCAGCAAACCCATTTCCGATTCACTTCAAAACTCATTAACTTACATCATCACAGACTCATTTTAATTCTTCCACAGATTCGTCCCAATTTCTCTTTGTTCTTCAGTTGCTGTGATTCGCCCAACAGCAGCGACACCCATTCTTCTGCTTCTCCATTTGAACTTCTAATTGATCCATCATCACCATTCAACAGCAGCAAACCCATTTCCGATTCACTTCCTGAAACTCAATCTGTTCATCACCATCTCCAATTTCTTCCCCCTGTGTTCATCATTTAATTCATCACAGCTGCAATTTATCGTCGATTTCTCCTATGGGTTTCGATCTGCTTCAACTCTGGTT
Source organism: Papaver armeniacum (assembly GCA_023531295.1). NCBI lineage: Eukaryota > Viridiplantae > Streptophyta > Magnoliopsida > Ranunculales > Papaveraceae > Papaver > Papaver armeniacum. The sequence continues at coordinate 238,906 of JAJJWW010002792.1, forward strand.
TCTTCAAAACTCAGAAAATCCTTCAGTTCTATCAATGTCATCTTCCCTGTATCTTCATCTTCACAACATCACAAACCCTAATTAATTCTAACACCATCAAAGACCGCCACCATCTCTTTAACTTCACAGACTTGTATGAACACCCACCACTTCCCACCTTGTCTCTCAATTCGATCTATTTTTCGATCTCAATTTCTCGGTTTCAACAGCGTCAACTTGTTCTCAATTTTCAGGTGAAAGAGAGGAAAGAGGAGAAGATATTATCTTCTCGACTGATTTAGGTATAAGTATTGGGTTGGTTATTCAGCATCCGGTCACTGCTAAGGGTTAACCTGATGGCAGCCCCTTAACCTCATCTGGACTGCGTCTACTATTCCTCCCAAAAGAGTTACCCCTTAACCTTGACTGGGCTCCAGGTAGTGTTCGCCCATGAAATGACAATTTTGCCCTTTTGGCTCAAATAGAGTAATTTCTTCTTCTTTTCCTCTATGTGACTCCAAAGTAGCTACAAAACTCAAAACAAGCGTAAAAATACATAATTTACAAGAAAAATAGCAAAGAAAGCATAAACTACTAGATAGTAAATTAGGTGTATTCTACACCTATCAAATTCCCCACACTTAGACTTTGCTAGTCCTCGAGCAAATCAAACTAAAAACTCACAACTTCAAAGCGTTCAAGCGTCCCAAGCATCCAAAAAGCTATGAGGACATAGAGTTTCGCATGCTAGTAATAAGAAGTTAGAAATACTAAAGAACATATTCTCATTCTTAAATGTTGAGTGAGAAATAACCACACCATAATGAGAGAATGCGTGTTTGAGAAACGATCAATAAGCATTTCGCCTCGACTTCTGCCTCACCAAAAAGGATTTTATGATAATTGCACTCAAAAAGACGGTTTTTTTTATGGTTCTCACATGTGTGCAGGTAGGAATGAAGAGAGAAATCCCGCGACACGTTGAATGGTGGGAAGGATAACTTCCGAAATATTTTTAAAAACCCACATCTTTTAATATTTTGAAAAACCATTTTTCTGACGATCTCTAAGAAAGGAAATCAACCACTATTATCGAGGATGAGATTACTTACTCACCTTCACATCCGATCACCAATTATGATAACACCACTCTCACGGCATCCAATAGAAACGTCTTCAGCTCCTTGTCTTTATCTTCTTGGTCTTCGGTTTCAACTATTGGTGATAAACTCTTGAATTTCATAAATCCTTGACAATTTGTAACCTTTACCTTAATAATCCTTTTCGCTTGAAACTTCCTTATATATTTTCCTTCCCCACGGCTTATTAACAAAACAAATATTTCTCTTGTTTTTTTTTTTTCTTTCTTTTTTTCAATTATGAAATTTTCAATTTTTTTTTTTTTTTTATAACAAAACAAGAGAAATTAAATACAAAATAAACCATGGCCGTGGAAGAAGTATTTTACCGCTTGATTCTTCACAACTTGTATCGCCTCGAAATCATAAACTTCAATAATTCTCACCTTTTGCTTTTCTTCGCTTTTATAAATAAGTCTTCATACTTGGATATGAAATTACCTCATTATATTGTAAGTCCTCAACATATATGTAAAAATCTGCCCTTCGTATGTTGCTTTACTTGTATTTGAAATTTGCTCTTTTTCTCGTTCCGTTGCTTGTAAACCTTGAACTTTTCCAACTTTCCTTGTAGATTTTGATGTCGCTCCTTGTTGATGATGATGGTGTTTCTATGGATCCGTTGTTGTCGCGAGAGAGAATGGTGCTAACTGCAAATCGAACTACAAGAAGGAAGCTTTCATCCATGGATGTCACCCTCATGATTGACAAAATTAGCACTCAAGAGATCAAAGAGTAGTGCTTCTATTGGTGGGAGGTTGGGTAGCTCACCATTCTACCCGGAATTAACGTACGGTGACACACACTCAAAAGAAAGCTCTTTAGTAGATGGAAAAATTTCTGGTCGGTGCCTCACATGATATAATATGGGTAGTCTCCACTAATGATTGATCAGCAACTCTAATAATGCATTTCTCCCTGCACCAATTTCGCATCACCGGCATGATTAAATCCATTATTTAACACTCTAACAAGCAAGAAATCCGAATGTAGTTCCCTAACACTTCCAAGTTCAATTATGTCGGTCAAAATCTCTATGTAAACATACCTAGAAGTATGCTAGGGACTCTAAAATCTTTAAAAGTTGGAGGTTTTATGTAAAATTTTTTTTTTTTTTTTTTTTTTTTTAAATTTTAAATTTTTTTTTGTAAATTTTGTTTTAAATACATGCTTAACCACTCCCCCACACTTAAACCTTACATTGTCCTCAATGTAATTGAATCCTCCTAGTAAAGTCAAGGTGGGAAATTTTAACATGATAAGAAACAAGAAAAAGAGATAACAAAAAGCAAAAAGATAAGAAATACAAAACCTATGGGTTGCCTCCCATTAAGCGCTTGTTTTAAAGTCGACGGCCCGACTTAGCTCTTGCTGCACATTACTCCTCCAGAGGGAGTGCATCTCCAAATCCAATTACGTCCACATGCTCCGTTGGAAAGTTTTCATAATATGGCTTTAACCTATGGCCGTTGACTTTCAAATGTTGTCCTGTTTTGTCACTAACAATTTCAACTGCACCATGATCATAAACATTAGTAACAACAAATGGTCCCACCCAACGGGACTTAAGCTTACCCGGAAATAAACGTAAACGAGTATTAAATAAAAGAACTTTTTTCCCCACAACAAAACTTTTCCGAGAAATCATCTTGTCATGAAAAAGCTTAGTCTTTTCCTTGTAAATCCGGGCACTCTCGTAAGCATCATTACGTATCTCCTCTAGCTCATTTAGTTGTAACTTCCTTTGTTTCCCCGCTTCATCATACTCCATGTTGAATTTCTTTATCGCCCAATAAGCCTTATGTTCAAGTTCAACCGGAAGATGACAAGCCTTGCCATAAACCAACCGATATGGAGACATACCAATCGGTGTCTTATACGCCGTTCTATACGCCCAAAGTGCATCATTGAGCTTAAAGCTCCAATCTTTCCTTGTGGTATTCACCGTTTTCTCAAGAATGGACTTGATCTCACGATTCGAAATTTCCGCTTGTCCACTAGTTTGTGGATGATAAGGCGTACCAATTTTGTGTGTTATGTTGTACTTCTTGAGGAGAGCGTGGAAAGCCTTCTTGAAATGTGAGCCTCCATCGCTTATCACCACTCTTGGTGTACCATGCCTATTGAATATGTTTTCCCTTACAAAATCACAAACAACTTGAGAGTCATTAGTCTTGGTGGCTCTAGCTTCCACCCATTTCGAAACATAATCTACGGCAAGAAGTATATAAAAGTTCCCATTCGAATTGACAAAAGCCCATAAAATCGATACCCCACACATCAAAAATCTCAACGGCGAGAATTGGTGTGAGTGGCATTTGATTTCGAGCACCTAGATTGCCCGTTCGTTGACATCTATCACACGATTTACAAAAAACATATGAATCTTCGAACAAGGTGGGACAATAAATCCACTCTCGAGAACTTTGAGAGCCGTACGTTTAGAACCAAAGTGGCCACCACAAGCAAAAGTGTGGCAAAATGAGAGAATGTATTGAAATTCGGAATTAGGCACGCACCTTCGCATTATTTGATCAACGCCATATTTCCATAAGTATGGTTCATCCCACACATATTGCTTAGCTACCTTCTTAAGTTTCATCTTTTGGAAGTTGGACATCGTATTAGGTACTTTCCTTGTCACCAAGTAATTCACTATATCCGCATACCAAGGTGTTGATTCTTCCATGGAGAAAAGTTGTTCGTCCGGAAAGCGGTCTTGTAATGGAAGTTCTTCTCGAGACATAACAAGTTTACTAAGATGATCCGCAACGGTATTCTCCACACCTCTTTTGTCTCGAATTTCAATGTCGAACTCTTGTAACAATAGGATCCACCGGATTAATCTTGGCTTAGCTTCTTTCTTCTTTATTAAGTGTCTTAGTGCGGCATGATCGGAATACACAATAACCTTTGTACCCACCAAGTATGATCGAAATTTTTCCAACGCGAAAACTATAGCCAATAACTCCTTTTCCGTGGTAGAATAATTGATTTGTGCATCATTAAGGGTCCTAGATGCATAATAGATAACATGGGACAACTTGTCCACTCTTTGACCCAAAAACGGCTCCAACCGCATAATCACTAGCATCACACATCAATTCAAATGGAAGATTCCAATCCGGTGATTTGATAATTGGCGCACTTGTCAACATTTCCTTCAATTTGTCAAAAGCATCCTTGCATTCCTTGTTGAAGTCGAAAGGTACCTCCTTTTGTAATAACTTGCACATCGGCATGGAGATTTTGGAGAAATCCTTGATAAACCGCCTATAGAAACCTGCATGGCCAAGAAAAGAACGTATCTCCCTCACCGAAGTGGGATATTGTAAGTTTCTTATTAAATCTATCTTTGACTTGTCCACTTCGAGCCCTCGAGAGGACACAATGTGACCAAGTACTATGCCGTGGTTTACCATAAAGTGACATTTCTCCCAATTAAGGACAAGGTTTGTGTCTATGCATCGTTTAAGAACTAGTTCAAGGTTATTTAAACAACCATCAAAAGAATTGCCATAAACACTAAAGTCATCCATAAATACCTCGATGATGCGCTCCACATAATCCGAGAATATACTTACCATGCATCTTTGAAAAGTAGCCGGCGCATTGCAAAGGACAAACGGCATCCGTCTATATGCAAATGTTCCAAACGGACAAGTGAAAGTGGTCTTCTCTTGGTCCTCCGGTGCAATAACAATTTGGTTGTATCCCGAATAACCATCCAAGAAGCAATAATAAGAATTCCCCGCTAACCGCTCCAACATTTGATCAATGAAAGGTAAAGGAAAGTGATCCTTTCGGGTTGCGGAATTAAGCTTTCTATAGTCAATGCACACTCTCCAACCGGTTTGAACTCTTGTAGGAACAAGTTCATCGTCTTGATTCCGAACAACCGTGACTCCGGACTTCTTTGGCACCACTTGAACCGGACTAACCCACTTGCTATCGGAAATTGGGTAGATTACCCCCACACTTAGCAATTTGAGTATCTCTTTCTTCACAACCTCCATCATGGGAGGATTAAGCCTACGTTGAGCATCACGTACCGGATTCACGTTCTCTTCCATTAGAATCCTATGCATGCACATGGATGGACTAATGCCTTTGATGTCCGTAATTGTCCACCCAATAGCCGTTTTGTTCTCTCTCAAGACTCTAAGCAAACGGTCTTCTTGTACCGGTGTTAGGTTCTTTGCAATAATCACCGGAAGCTCATCTCCATCTTCCAAGAAAGCATACTTCAAATGATCCGGAAGTGGCTTCAATTCTAGCTTGGGCGCCTCCACAATAGATGGCACAAGTATTTCATCATTCACGGGTAAAGAAATATACGAAACATTACCCTTTTTAGCTTCTTGCAATGTCTCCAAGGCCCCACACATCTCCACCAATTCCTTGGAGATTTCAACATCCAAGTTAGACAAGCCGTGGATGTCCAATTCAATTCTCTTTCGCAACACCACATCAAGTTCATCCTCTTGATTCAATTCCACCATTTGTTGCGCTAATGAATCAACCACATGAATGGAGTAAACGGAATGCACATCACTTGGGTAGCGCATGGCTTCAAATATGTTAAAGTGTATTATCTCCTTGTCGAATTCCATAGTGAGTGTACCCTTATCAACATCAATCTTCGTCTTTGCGGTCTTCATAAATGGCCTCCCAAGAAGTAAAGAAGTAGATGATCGGTTCTCATTGTTATCCATATCCACCACAAAGAAGTCCACTGGAAAAATAAGCTCATTTACTTGCACTAGCACGTCTTCTACAAGCCCCTTTGGATATATGTTAGACTTGTTCGCTAATTGGATAATAACTCTTGTCTCTTTCAAAGGTCCAAGATTCAAGGAGTCATATATTTCGGCCGACATCACACTAATGGAAGCTCCCAAATCAAGTAAAGCATGTTCAAACCTTTTCTTACCAATAGTAATTTGCACCGTGAAACCACCGGGATCCGTACACTTTGTAGGCATCTTCTTTAATAGCATAGCCGACGCACTCTCGCCAACTTTAGTAATTTCATTATCAAGCAACCTATCCTTCTTGATGCATAATTCCTTCATGAACTTGGCATACCTTGGAATTGTCTTGATGGCCTCAATGAATGGGATGTTGATTTCAATCTTCTTGAAAATATCCATGAGTGCCTTGTCTTGAGCTTCTTTCTTGGATTTAGCAAAACGACTAGGAAAAGGAGGTGGAGTAGTGAAAGTAGGAACCGGTTCCTTGGATTGGTCGATTGATGTTGAATTCTCCTTTGGTGCGGCTTCCTCCTTGTCTTTGACTACCTCTTCAATAGCTTCTTCATGATGACTTGGACCCTCCACTTGTCTTCCACTTCGTAAGGTAACCGCATTAACATTCTCTCTTGGATTCACAAAGGGTTGTGAAGGAAGTTTTGTGGATGCTTGAGATTTTAATAGGTTCACATCGGTCTCCAGTTGCCCCATTTGAGTTTGTAAATCCTTGATCGCCGAATCGGTCTTTTGTTGGCTTTGTTGGAACATAGAAGTAAGACCTTGCGTACCTTGCATTAACGCATTGAGCTTGTCATCATTCAAAGAATCACGCTCCTTGACTTGTTGTGGTTGGAATTGTTGCGGTTGAAAGCGCGATTGTTGAAAACCACCTTGTTGCGCATATGGATTAGGAGCCGCCGCTTGCTTGTTTGCATAACTAAAGTTAGGATGATCCTTCCAACCGGGATTGTAAGTATTGGAATATGGATCGTACCTTGGCCTTTGATTTGGATATAAAGCATTTACTTGTTCGGTCTCACCATCCGGAATAATAACCGCGGCCATCCTTTGAATCATTAACTCCATGTTACCCATTCTTTGATCAAGATGTGGTGATGAATCACTAACTTCATGCACTCGCCTAACCATTGGTTCATCTCTTGTGTAGAATTGTTGCGAGTTTGCCGCCATACTTTTAATTAACTCGGTAGCTTGGGTCACCGTCTTGTTCACTAGTGCAGCACCACCCGCGGCGTCAAGAAGAGACCTATCACTTGGGTTGAGAGCTTCGTAGAAGTATTGGAGTATCATAACATCACTGAATTGATGGTGTGGACAGCTTGCCACCAACCTCTTGTATCGCTCCCAACATTCATACAATGACTCTCCCACATGTTGTTTCAATCCACAAATCTCCTTGCGAATTTGAGTAACTTTGGATGCGAGAAAATATCTCTCGAGGAAAAGTTTCTTCATCCCATTCCATGTTGTGATACTTCCGGAAGGCAAATAATATAACCATTCCTTAGCATTGCCCGCCAAAGAAAACGGGAAAGCTTTCAACATTTCTCCATCCGCATTGGTCTCCGGTGGAAGCATAGCCATAACTATGGTATAGAAGTCCATAAGATGTTTGTTTGGGTCCTCATTCACCATGCCATGGAACTTTGGTAACTCTCTAATCAACCCCGGCTTGATCTCGAAGGTTGAGTTAGTTTGGATACACCATTGTTGTGTATCAAGCCTGTGAGAAGCTAGGTCCTTGAGTGTACGATCAGCCATCGTGTCTTCCTCTTTGTCCGAATCTGTGAAATCACTTGATGAAGAAGGAGGAAGTGGAGTGTTAACCGCTCGAATGAAATCCTTTAGTTGAGTGCCGGATCGAAGACGTATTGGACTCGGTCAGCCCTTCTTAAGCATTCACCAAAGGTATAACACCTGAAACAAGATTCTCAAAAACTAAGTTAGATACGGTATAGAATCTAACAAAGCAAGAATATAGCAAAAAGAAAAATAAAAACAACTAAAATCGTCCGCTGCTCCTCGGCAGCGGCGCCAAAAATTTGATGCGTGTCGTAACCACAACAAATTAATTAATATTTTTCCACTCAATTAACAAGTAATATGGTGGTAGTTAAGTTCGTTCCCACGAGGAGCAAGAGATTCTAGTTGTAAAAATTGTCACAAAAGGGGGGTGTAAAAAAGCAAAAGAAAATAAACAAAGCAATTAAAAGATAAAGTTGAAATCAATAAGAGAGACAAGATCAAGGAATCATTCTTCGTTGCAAAACAATGAATCAAGTTATGTTTTTCATCCACATGTTATTAGTCACAGATTATCACCAACCGTAGGATAGCAGGTTCGCTTAGCTAGCCCCAAAATCCCTTATTTCACCGAGTAACAAGTCCGCTTAGTTATCAGATTCTATTCAAAAGAACCACCTTGAGGTTCGCTTACAAGATGTAATTCCCCGAATGCATTAAGATCTATGAATTTAGGTTTAGTACTGGTAGTTAAACTCGGTTCGCTTGGTCCACTTTCTAGCATTGTTTTTACACACAATCGCTCCACGGAATCCCTCCGCAAGGTCTCGTGTTTGCTACTTATGTAAAGAGTCATGAAACGATTACTTATCCCCTAACTTTCACTAGCTTTAAATCAAATTAACAAATCAATTTAGCGTGCACTCTAAACAATCTATCAATCAATCATGAATGAATAAACATTCCTATTAGTAAAAACAAACGATAATCATGTGAAAAACTTCAAGATAGAATTGAAACAAAACTCAAATCATATATTAAGAACTAGGAATTCATCCTCAATCAATAAGAAAATTAGTTACTCATGTTTTTGAAATTCACACAAAATAATTAAAAGGAGAATTTTCAAGTTCACACAAATAATTAAGAAGAAAAATTGAAAGCAAAAACACAAGTGTTGTGTGTGTAGAGAGATGTGTAAAAGATGTAGAAAACTTCTCTATTTATAGGCTTCAATATTCTCCAAATCTTCCAAGGAATAGAATCCTCATTCCATAATAATTCAATTTCCAAATTCAAGTCTTTCTCATCTTCCATCTTCTCTTTCCAAATTTGAGCCAAATTCTCCATCCAATTCCAAGTCCAAGTCTTCACACCCATGAGAAGAATCCACACAAAAATCTGTAATTTTGGTCGCCGGAAAAGCTGGTATTATGGCCTAATCCGCCGGAAAAGTCACCGCCGGCCACCGAAATTCTCCGCCGTCAATGGTATATTCGACGGAATATTCCGTCGATCCACCGTTAGGACTAACGTTCAAAAGGGTCAAACCGTCGGTCAACGGTCAAGGGAGAGTCACTCAATTATTTGTCTTAGTCGAGCCGAGTCAAATCGGGTGGTTGAGTTACTTTGGTCGAGATGTTGCGGTTGTGCGATCCACGGCCAAGATGGCCCTCCTTCATCGCCTATTCCCAGCCATGATGGCTATGCTCGTAACTTGCACACTTAACTGTAATCATTGCAGTGCCAAACCCGCAATTACCAAGACAAACAACACTTGCAATCTTCAGTCCAGCTTACCACCACCTGCAACAGCTACACCACTCTGCAACCACACCAACATCTCCAACTCCATACTCGTGCACCTGCAACACTGAGTTCAAGCCATCCATGTAACCTAACAAGCATCTCACCTCGGTCCCATGGTCATCTCCATTGTCCTTCTTGCTGGTTCCCAAGTCTCTTCTCTACAAGGCCAAGTACCCAACAACCCAACTACTGCGCTTGCACCTGCATTGCACCAGAGCTCAATAACTTCTACACAGAAACCACCTTCCCTGTCACTCTGCAGAACAACTCAACAGCTGCAACAAGGCCATCAGTGCCATCACATTCTGCATCTCACAACACTCACCTATGCTGTCACAGCCAAATAAGCCCCATTCATTCCATTGCAGTGAGAACCCCATTCCAGCCATCGTTTGCACTGCGCATAACACCAGCTGCTTCAAGCAGTTCCTAAACATACATCTATCATCTCAGAGCACCTGCAATGGATAACCTCCTCTACAACATCAGATATTCTTCCAGTTCAAGCCATTCCCAGCTGCAACTTCCATCCTAACATCCTCTTCTTGTTGAAGCTCAATCTCACCATTTGCACCTGAACTGCAACTCCAAACCTAGCATTCATCTAAGCTTAGCTTCAATTTCCCATCTCAACCACCAGAACCCATTATTCAGCTTCATACACTGCACCTTCAGCTATAACTGAACCAGCACAAGCTCAGCATCTCTCCACAGTCCATCCTTGCCTATTTCTGTATATGAGCTTCAATTGCGGACATGAATCGAAACCCTTAATTCAATTTGAGCTCTTTTATTCACTTCATCTTCAGTTCAAAACTCATTAACTTACATCATCACAGACTCATTTTAATTCTTCCACAGATTCGTCCCAATTTCTATTTGTTCTTCAGTTGCTGTGATTCTCCCAACAGCAGCGACACCCATTCTTCTACTTCTCCATTTGAACTTCTAATTGATCCATCAGCACCATTCAACAAAGACAGCAAACCCATTTCCGATTCACTTCGAAACTCAACTGCTCATCACCATCTCCAATTTCTTCCCTCTGTGTTCATCATTTAATTCATCACAGCTGCAATTTATCGTCGATTTCTCCTATGGGTTTCGATCTGCTTCAACTCTGGTTTCTTCAAAACTCAGAAACTCCTTCAGTTCCATCAATGTCATCTTCCCTGTAGCTTCATCTTCACAACATCACAAACCCTAATTAATTCTAACACCATCAAAGACCGCCACCATCTCTTTAACTTCACAGACTTGTATGAACACCCACCACTTCCCACCTTGTCTCTCAATTCGATCTATTTTTCGATCTCAATTTCTCGGTTTCAACAGCGGCAACTCGTTCTCAATTTTCAGGTGAAAGAGAGGAAAGAGGAGAAGATATTATCTTCTCGACTGATTTAGGTATAAGTATTGGGTTGGTTATTCAGCATCCGGTCACTGCTAAGGGTTAACCTGATGGCGGCCCCTTAACCTCATCTGGACTGCGTCTAGTATTCCTCCCAAAAGAGTTACCCCTTAACCTTGACTGGGCTCCAGATAGTGTTCGCCCATGAAATGACAATTTTGCCCTTTTGGCTCAAATAGAGTAATTTCTTCTTCTTTTCCTCTGTGTGACTCCAAAGTAGCTACAAAACTCAAAACAAGCGTAAAAATACATAATTTACAAGAAAAATAGCAAAGAAAGCATAAAAAATAGATAGTAAATAGGATGTATTCTACACCCTATCAGGGCTTCACCTTGTAATTTCTGGAGCTCCTGAATCTCGGAGAACCCTTTGAGGAACCAAGGAGCATTGAAGTCGTACTGCACAAACACATCTCGATGGCACTTCCAGTCTTCAATCATCTCCTCAGAAACTGTTCTACCAGTCGTGATGCTCATCCCATGGATAGAAAATAAAGCCTCCTGAACGCGGTTGACCAATGCAAGATGACTTTTGAGCTTCGTAGTGGTAGCAATGTGGCCGTGTTTCTCCCATATTGCTGTGTACAACTCCTTGAACCGAACCGGCACACTGAATCCTCCAACCAACACATGGCCTGGATAAGGAACAATGAAAGGAGGATCGAACAAAGCTCCGGTTGCGCCGCCAATACTTCACCAGTCACAGGAGCCTTGTCAGTTGCAGGAGGTGTTTCAGAAAAAGTCGCCACGACAGCTTTATTGATTGGAGCATGCTCAGAACATTCTTCAAGGGGAGCCACCTCAACAATAGCGGATGCTGCCTCTCTTACATTCCTCCCGATATCTACTTCACTCTGGGTGCTAATTTCCATCACGGCCCCATCAACAAGATCACTTAGGGAGGCGCCTTGTCCAACCGAGATTGCATCATCTCTCGTCATGGTCGGGAAAAGGAGCGGTTTCTCCAGACTTTTCAAAGCATGAAGATCAAGCACCGCCGGACTTCTCAAAGCATGAAGATCAAGACCGCCGGACTTTTCAAAGATGAAGATCGAGACGCCAGACTTCTCAAAGATGAAGAAGACTTCTGAAGATGAAGATCGGATCGCAGACTTCTCAACATGAAGGCCAACATTACCGGCCTTCTCATTCTGAATGCGCGCCAACCTTGTGAAGACATTCTCTTTCGGAATTCCCTGATTTCAAGCAAGGATCACTCTTAGAAGAATTTACTCTGGAGAAATGAAGGAACCAACGGGAAGAGATTTAAATACCTACATATTGGAGGAATTAAGGATCGCCGAACCACATGCCTGCCTTTTGGATCTCTCTCCTGCTTGGGGACTGCAATCCTCGGCTCCGGTCCGTTTGGTGGAAGTGGCTTCAACCGAAATGCTTTTTCAAAATGTCGAAGATGGTTCACCACGGGAACTGTCACAACACTCTCCGAGAATTCCTGGAAAATCAACAGTTGCCTCCTCCAAAATTCCTTGTACTTATCGGTTACCAATGGGTTTCTCCCAATAGGCCAGAAGGGAAGGCTCACCCGTTCTAAAAACACGTCAGCGTTAAGAATATTTGGGAGGAATTCTTTGGAACCCCTGGTGGACGGATAAATGGGACACCCCGATCAAATCCCATTTGACGAGCCGCCCGTCAATATTGTACGGAGTCACGGTAAATTCTTCATTGAATAAAGACGGGACATATCTTGGGATACAATTTGTGTGCGGGTAAACAATTTCCCCAAATCTCATAGTATTAACATCGGACGCAACACAAAGATCGGGACCATCAAAAGCAATAGCAAAAGTCTTTGGTGAACAATGGAAGGGTGGATCGGCCCCCATGGACGGAAATCTACTGAAGACACATTGTCAAATATGTCCACAAGTCTCGCGCCGGTTCGGGACGCCTCCTATGCCAACGGAGTATTCTCGAGCCACCATACAAGTTCTTTGAGCGAATTTGCAGGATCGGGAGTAGGAGCATAACTTTTGAAGTGTTCCCATAAGAATGCCTGAAGAAAAGCGAAGTGAACGTACGACTCCACCTTCTTGTACCCGTTAGAAACATGCATGTCCATTGCTAAGGCGTCCAGATGAGAGTACAGCGATCCAAGGAACAAGGCACCCAGGTGAAGAACTTTACCTTTTGCCAGCTTTATAGCGATCTTAACGAGGTCACCTCTAATGGTCTTCTTTCCAGAACCGTCGTCGAATATATCTCTGGATAGCCATAAAGACAGGAACGCAATCACGCCGAGCTCATTTTCCAACTCTTGATCCGGCTCTGGGTCTGCAGGAGACCACTCCGACACCCACCAGGTGTAAAAGCATCTCGTATCTTTTTTCTCCTCCTTGTCCAGACTGTCAAAACCTGCCGCCTTTTGAAGTATAGCATCATAGTTACGTTGTTCCGTATCAGAGAGCTTGTAAGAAAGACTTCCAGCAACAGGCAGGTTCATTAATGCAGCTACACTCTCCAGAGTAATAGTCATCTCTCCCCACCTAGATATGGTTGTATGAGTAGAAGGATGCCATCGAGAAATGAAGGTAATCAAACCCGCATCGTCTTTCTTAATTTCAAGAGCAGCAGATGCCATGACCGCATTGAGGATTTGCGCTTTGGTCAAATTGTCTTTAATGCCCTTATTACTCAACATGCGTCTCATCCATCATTCATAAGAACCCAGTGGAGTATGACAAATCTTGAAGTCAATAGGGGAAGGCGGATATTCGTTTCTCCGGAGACAAAATCTCATCACAAGTGCTGAAGAAGAAAATGGATCAGCATCCATATTTTCTTAATCGGAAATCAGGACTATCTTATGAGAAGGATGTCTTCTAATGTTTGGAAAAAGCGAGGTGAACAACTCATCATCGATGTTCGGCATATCTTTGAAGCCGTCCACACTTCCTGGCTTGGCACCAGCATTATCTCCGGAAGACATCTCAACAGGAATTCTTTTCTTCATTCCACAATGAAATAAAAGACAGGAGTTCGAACTTGTATGAAAAGCGCATGAAGCGTGTAGTCACGCACGACAAGACACGTTGAAATGCACAAAAGCTGGGATTAAGTCCAAACACCAGATTCATGGGAATCGTGTCTACGAGATTCAAGCCAAGGTTTTTCTTTTCAAGATACAACCTAAAAGCTAGGTTTTGCATGCAATGGTGGAAAGAAGCAAAAAAAAAAAAAAAAAAAAAAAAAACATGATCATGGATTCACGGGTTGTTTTACTAAGCAATTCTAGAAAATATTGGCGTATCAACCTCGGTGGAAAAAACTAAGCATATGCACATCTTACAAAAGGTGTTTACCTAGCAAACTAGGGTTTTACCTTTATATATATATATATATAAAAAAGGAGCGAAACTTACCTTGGACGGCAGCAACTCCGGCAACGACGGCGGCAATTCCGGCAGCAGCAACGGCGGCAACGTCGGCGGGAGCGGCAGCAGCAGTCACGGACGAGAGCTGCTCAACAACAAAAAAAAAATCGTGGGAAAAAGCAAAGGGGTTGGTCTCTTTTATAGACAAAAAATTAAAAGAATCCCAATAGAACAAGGATACCTTTTTTTTGGATTCCTTTTCTGATTCAAATACCCAAAGAAGGAAACCGGCCCCACCAAAGGATTCCATACAAGCACAACGGCGTGGGCGACTAGCGGTCGGTCAATACTCTTCCGGGTAAACTTCTTTTATCCTGTCTTTCTCACATATGTATGTCACCATCTCATGCCCACCCCACAATAGCGTAACCATTATGTGCTAGGCAGGGGACTTAATGTTGATGGTGGATTTTCATTTAAGGTTAAAATTGTAAAAAACCAGAAAATCATGCGCTGACATCTTGTAAAAGATAAGGCCATCAATAAGTGTTGGATACTCCCTCACTTAATTAACCTAGAATGGAGCATGTGGCAACAATCTATTCTGTGAATACACGAAATTCATCCAGGTTGGAGCATGTAGCAACAATCCCATATACCCTGTGAATTTCTAGCATTATTAATTAATGCGCAATCAGCCTTGTATTTCCTGTACTCATTATCGGTGCGGCATGACGATCGAGTGTTGCTCTTACAAGAGCAACACGAACCTCCAAGCATTATAATGAAACCATGTACGAAATACCCGTATGTGATGACTCTCGGTGTGTTATACTAGCCCGATTGAGCCCCTCTCGGTGTGTTATACTAGCACGATTGAGCCCCTCTCGGTGTGTTATTCTAGCCCGATTGAGCATCCGGACTGACCGTATCCGTCCGGATATGATCACAGTCATCCAACTCCACAAGCATGATTGGATGACCCAGATCAATTCCATCACCCCCAAGCAGGTATGGAATATCCACTGCCGAACCAACGCGGACCCCGCATGGTCGGCCTCCCTCCAGAATTGTCCTAGCTTGCCAAAACGTCCAAACCATAGTAGTATGGGCGGAAAACCCTAAATTAGGGTTTGTGGCATATTACATGTGTCGCAAAACAGTCTCAACCATCCATCTTCGCAGGTATAGATGGAGGGTGTAGATGTAGATTCAAAGGGCCCAGAGCATGTCAACACAATCACCGTGGGCCCGCCTACATACCTGGCCAATCGGTCAGGACCAATCATGGTTGGTTATCCCAATTCGTACGCCGAATAAAGCATGGTCGCACGGCCTTGTAACCCAAAATTAGGGTTTTGAGCATCACGAGCGTCCATCTTCTCCTAAGCACGAATGGAGGGTCCAATATTAGATTAAGCAGTCCCGGTCATACCAAAGATGACCACCGTGGACCCATCTATCTCCTCACCCGATCGGCCAAGGCATACCATGCCTGGTTATTCCAAGACGCGCGCCCAAACTAGCGTGGTCACACCTCCCAAATCGCAATCGATCTCGACCGCTCAACTTCGCCGGACGATTTGGATGGCTCGGATCACGTTTTTATGGGATATTCGGGTATAGGCGTGAACACCAGGCTACCACCTTCACACTGCATCGATCGGCCAAGACCGACCAAGAATGGTCATCTTGGAACGTGCGCCCGAAGTAGGCATGACGCGCGGCTTTTGCGGCACTGGTTTTCTGTCACAAATTGATCTCGACCACTCAACTTCACCGGACGAATTGAGTGGCCCAGATCATACTTTCATGAGGTAATGGGTATAGGCGCCTACACCGTCATGCTGTCAATACGCATATATGGTCGGCCTGGCCAAAGTCATATCCCAAGCTTGGATTCGACCAGGCTGAAGAGGGATGCTTGCGCACCTCCTCTAGAAACCCTAATTTCATTAAGGGTCGCAGATGAGTGTCTCAAAGATCATCTCATCCGTCCAACTTCATCAGCTTAGTTATACAACCCTAGTCGAGTTAATTGGTCAGTGAGACGTCATTGTGATCACCACCCGTCACTCTACCACACCATGATGCAAAGATCGCATAAAATACACATGATACTTCACAAGTATCAACTTCCTGAATAACGCAGTTATTCAATTTAGCATTACATGCTACCTTTCGTGGATCCACGATCCATATATTCCAGACATCAATCATGTCACAAACTGGGGGATACATACTGGGGTATTGGTCTGGCGGTTTACAGCGTGCAATGCGCCATCACAAGAACGTGTTAGGAAGTTATGGACGGTTAGTGATGACAGGAGAAGTGGGCAAGACTGATCGTGTAGCACCGACACACAACTCCACTACTCCATCACTCCACTTCCTCCACTTCCCACGAGAGACGTGAATAAGGCTCAATGACTTGTATAAATAGGTTCTCCTCCCTATTTCCACCAACAGGAGAAAGTCCAGACAAAAAACAGAAACCAAGTGTTAATACAAAACACAGGAACTGATAGCTTGCATCCTATAAACCGATTCAGTTTTCTGTTACAAGTCATAAGCAAGCCAACACCTTCACAATCTCAACACCTTCTTCGCTCCCCTCCCTAAGATCAACCCCATCTCCTTCACTTTGTGACCGAAACAAGTCTGGAACGACCATTTTTTGGTTTAGGCCGGACTTGCACAGATTGATTTCCGAATCTACAAGCACTCACCGCGCAGTGCATTTGTTTAGGGTTTAGATTCATTCCTCATCCACACACCCCAAATTACCAAAACCGGCAGGAATAGTTTTCACCCATAAACAATAGGCTAGTGTATGTAGCGGCTTAATACAGTGTGGTGTTCAATATGGACTAGGTCCCGTGGTTTTTCTGCATTTGCGGTTTCCTCGTTAACAAAATTCTGGTGTCTGTGTTATTTCTATTCCGCATTATATTTTGTTATATAGTTGAAATATCACAGGTTGTGCGTTTGAATCAATCAATTAGAAATCAGACCTTTGGTAGTTGATTGAAATTGATTGATCCTTGAACATTGGTTTTTGGTACTGTTCAAGTGATTTCTCTTGTATTAAATTAGACTCGCAGATTTCTATTTGCTTGAGAAAGAATTGAATCAAGAAAGAGAGATATAACTCTTTGATATACTTTATTAAGATTGAGTCTAGTTGATTCTCTTGAAAGTATATTGGGTTTGTCCATACAGATTGCTAAGCGAAATATTGGGTGTGGTTGTTGTACCCCCGCTTTTTCAGCCATAACATTAGCTTTCCCTGGATGATACTCCATTTTGAAGTTATAGTCTTCAATCAACTCCATCCATATATCGCATATACCGACACTAGTTGGTCGAAATCTGAATTAGAAATAAAACTTCGTATACATTGTCTCATAAACTCCTTAAGAAGTTTTAAAAAGATATCTATAGATTATTATAATTGTTCTTGTTGTAGAATAATTTTGTAACTCCACAAGTTTTGAAGAGTGTAAACCCTAATTCTACAAGTTTGTTTTGATATTAATTTTACATGGTAATTGTTCATAACAAACCCAAGATTTCCAAGACCTTGATTCACATCTAAAAGGAAATCAAAACGGTGTTTTGTGAAAGCATAATATCAAAAAGTCTCCACTTAGGTTGAAGCAACTTTTAGGCTGTAAATGACGTTATCTAAGGGAATCAATTGCGTAAAGCCTTAGAGGTTCAAGAGACGTGAGCGCGACTGTAACTGAATGCTTAGAGGGTGGATTCGGTCTCAACTACATTCCAGTCCGAAATCTGATAGTAGGCTAGTATTTGTAGCGGCTTAATACGGTTAAGTGTTCAAATCTGGACGAGGTCCCAGGTTTTTCTGCAGATGCACTTTTCCTCGTTGACAAAATTCTCCGTGTCTTGCTTTACTTTTACTTCTGCATTATATTTGTGTTTGATATAAATAAAGCAAGAAAAAATGATTAAATAATCAATTTGGACGTTTTTTAACTAAAATTGTATAAAACCCGCAAGACTTGTTCTTTGTGAATTCGTATCTTGAAATATAGATTATAAGACTTGTTCTTATGGGAGTTCGGTTCGTGTAATGTTCCGCTACATACTAGGTTGTTCTTGGATAATCGTCCAAGAATTCTTGTACATAATCAGGCTCACAGATCTTTGATCTAAACTACTGATTGTATTAGAAAGATAAACGGTATATACAATCAATGATCATTAAGTTGGTCCACTTGCAATTGTATTAGGTTTTGTCTTATGGGTCCAAACGAAAAAGTTGGTGGTGTACTTGGTATCCTCTCATTTCCGGTCATATTAGCAAAACAACAATAATTATTCCATTTGTATTAAAAATGAAAGAAGAACAATCATTTCGAATATAAGAAATCACAACTAATTATGATGAGAAGATGAGTTAGTAAACCTACCTTAAATTTGCTAATCAGAGAGTAAAAACATTTCTTCTCAAAAACCAAGGTATGAATCCCCTTTTCCCGTGCACAAAAATCCATTGGTTATCCTATTGACAGGATTTTTAACCCATACCTTTAATGTCATCTTTAAAGTTGATTTAATTGCATTTTTAATGGATATCATAATGAAAAGTTTTCTTTTAGCTAAACTATTTATCTGGCTCCTCTCTTATACACTAATATACAAATTAATAATCTCAAGTTGGATTTCTCTCTTTCCTCCGAAAATTTTGGAGCTCTCCATTGGAGTTTCTAATGCGATTCTTTCTAAGATCTCAGCCTTCTTATCGTCTCAATCATCTCTGATTGATTCAGTTTAGAAGTGTGCTATTCCGAACTTCTCCGCCGTCCAAGGACGGATCTCTGATCCTTCCCCTTGGGGCCGGGATTTATTGGGTAGTAGAGTTCTTCGTCGCTTTCTAGGTTTTTATTATGAAGGTAAATTAAATTCCATCCCTAGTTTTTACTTCTAAATCTTTTTCTTTCTTTTGGACGTTTTCTGGTTTGAGATGTACAGAGAAATACAAAAAAAATCTCAAATAACATAATCCTACCAAGATTAGCTTTGCCTTGGTTTTCGGCAATCCTGATGATGGCTTTAGATGGAGAATTTGGAGTTGGAAAAATTTGGTCGAAAAGGTTTAATGAAACTGTTATACAGATTCATTGGTTGGAAAATCCTTCTGGGAGTTTTTTAAGAATTGATGAAATCTCTCCATCTTCGTCTTCAAGAAGTTTCATATGTATTCCTTATGGAAGGAATGGTCATATTTGGAGAAAGTTTTTGGATTCATTGAATCCTTCTTTGCTTTCCAATTCTATAAAATCTTCAGAGTTTCCTCGGCGAGATCTAAACTTAACGGAAGAGAACTTTCCAAGATTATCAACTCCAAAAACTGATAGTATGGATTTTCATCACCTTGCGTTAGCTGTTGAAATTCATTCTTCACATGATGGGTGGAGAAGTATTGAATTGGACTTGCAGAAGAAATTAAACTGGAAAAACAAAATAGCTATAAGAAGCATCCATGGGAAACTAGGTTTTCTTTATGCAGAATCTGAATACGTTTATAACAATTTCAAAGAAGAGCAATTTTTTACTTTGGGGAAGACAAAAATCTCATTAAGGAATTGTAGGATTGAAGATATGTGTATTGGTAAAGAAATATATTCTGAATGTGAATTCTGGATAGGAATCCGAGGATTGCCTCTTCACCTTTGGAATTCTCATTCTTTTACCACTATTTGTGCCCCTTGGGGTACTTTTGTTTCTCTTCATTCGGCATCTGAAAGTTATACAAAACTCAAGAGATGTTTGATCAAAGTGAAAGCTCAATTGAATAGCATTCCGGCAGCTGTTCTATTTCAAAAGTTTTGGTTAACCATCGAATGGATACATGATCCTCAATTTTATCATCTTAATCATAAACCAAAGATTAGATCAGCTATTGTGATCGTTGATCAAAATCTTGATCATGAGCTTCAATAGCAATACAATCAAAAGGCGGATTTTTTGGTACAAAATCATTCAAGTGCGAGTTCACAGCCTAAAAATAAGTCACAGAATATTTCAAGTTCAAATTGCTCTTCTACGTCAAATCAGGCGCTAAAAAAGCTAAATTTGGTTTGGAGGAGGGTAACCAAACTTCAGCTAGGGGCTAACCATGTTGATAAGGGCAATACTTTGGCGGAAAATAATGCACTTGAATTGGAAAATGAAGTGATTATCCAATGGGTAACAGTGAGGAGAAAAAAGAAGGATTCGGGTCGATATATGGGCCAGATGGGGAGAGTGGTACCAAATGAGGGTATCGTCTCTATACCAGTTAAGGGTGGAACTCCTGCCCATGACCCGAGGGAGAATTCGGATCCAGATATGGGCTAGACGGGGAGAGTGGTATCCAATGGTGCGGTTTTAGACTAGGATATCGGCTCTACATCGAATAAGGGTGGAATTCCGACCCATGATCCGAATTCTTCTAAACCGTTGCTTAGTTATACTTTTAATTCAAATTTGAATTCTTTATTTCCTATTGGTCACTGTATGCAGCAATCACAGAACCAATCAGAAGACTCGGATTTGTCTCAGCCATTGGAGGCTTTAGATTCAGCTCATCAAGTGTCTCAATGCTAAAAAAAAAACAATCCAAGATAATCAAAACCGTGAATTGACTGATATTGAGAAACAGATGAATTTTAATAATTATTTGGGTATTTCTACTAACCACCAACGGCTACTAAAATTTGTATTGAACTTGTACAAAGATCTTCAAAGGAGTTTGTAGATTTGGAGATACCTCTGCTGGAAGATGATGGTGGTTTGGGACATTACGACACTGTAGATGAAATTGTTGAAGATGCAAGGATGGAGGGAGAAGATGATAAAATTAAGGCTCTCAATTGTGATCTGATTAGAGAAAATCTGGATTTGGAGGTGGGTTTTAATCCCATTGCTTCTAGGGATGCCAATGTTCCTTAATGGATCACACAGTCGCAAGTTGGAACATCAGGGGTTTGGGTCAAGATTCAAAAATTATTGCAGTTAGATCAGCAATTGCAAAATATAACCCTACAATTTGCACTATACAAGAAACCAAAATGGAGGTAGTTGATGATAGATTAATCAGATCATTATGGGGCAGTAATAGGTGCAATTACATTTTTCTTGCTTCAGAGGGTGCTTCAGGTGGAATTATTGTCATGTGGAAAGAGGGTGTTTTGGTGATGGAGGATCATTTAATTGGAGCTTTCTCAATTTCTATTAAATTTAGGAACGTGATGGATGACTTTACTTGGATTTTTACTTCAGTGTATGGGGCTTCAGATTCAGGGTACTATGGCCAATTCTGGCAAGAGTTAAGAGATATAAGAATCCTGTTTGATGATCCTTGGCTCATTGGATGAGATTTCAATACAATTTTCAGAGCTGATGAGAGGAATTTAGCAGGTGGTGGTGTGGCAAATAGAAACTCTTTCAAAGCTTTTGTTCAGAGTTTTGCTTTGATTGATCTCCCTATGGCTGGTGGGAGATTTACTTGGACAAACTCTCAGCAGCCTCCTCTTTTAATCAGGTTAGATAGATTTCTTCTTTGTCCTGAATTCATAAATCATTGTAACTCTCCTATGCAAGTCAGACTCAGAAGACCGATTTCTGATCATGCTCCAATTATGTTGCATTGCAATTTTGGTGATAAATTGAAATCACCATTTAGATTAGACAATTTTATTCTTCAGCATCCTGATTTTCTAAATAGCTTAAGAATCTGGTGGGATAATTTATCTTTTTCTGGCTCTCCAAGTTTTATTTTTGCAAAGAAGTTGCAAGGTCTCAAATTTTTTATAAAAAATTGGCAAAAAGCTACTTATGGGAATTTGCAAACGCAAATTGATAATCTAGAACTTGTGATTGATGTTCTGGATAATTTGGAGGAGGTGGTTGTGTTGTCTGATGTTGAAGTTATAGAAAGAGAGCAAGCAAAACTGCAGCATGCTTCTTTGTCTTTGAATGTTGCTAGAAGAGATGCACAAAGATCCAAAGAAAAGTGGGATAAAGATGGAGAGAAAAACTCAGATTATTTGCATTAGATAGCAAATTTCAAATATAAACTCAATAGCATCAACTGCCTTAAGATAGATGGAGTTTTATGCTTTGATAAGAAACAAATTGCTGATGAAACCAAGTCTTTTTATTCTTCTTTATACACTAAGAATCACAAAGTCAGACCTAGTTTTGATAATTTGGAGGTGCCTTCAATTTCTGCTGCAGATAGTATTCACTTAGAAACTCCTTTTACAGAAGAGGAAGTGAAGAAAATAGTGGATCATTTTGGTGCTAACAAAAGTCCCGGTCCTGATGGTTTCACTATGGAATTTTATAAATGTGCCTGGGATATCATTAAGTTTGATTTGATGCAGGTGGTAAAAGAATTTGAAACTACAAGCAAGCTTGATTGGAGAATTAATTGTACCAATATCACTCTGATTCCAAAATGTGTTGGGGCTGTGTCTCTTCATAACTATAGGCCTATAAGTCTAATTGGAAGTGTGTATAAAATTATATCCAAATTATTGGCAGAAAGAATGAAGCTGGTTTTCCTTTCTATAATCTCTGAATTTCAAGGGGCTTTTGTACAGGGCAGGCAAATTCAAGATGGGATTTTAATAGCATCTGAACTTATTGATTCTAGATTGAGAATACAGGAATCTGGTTTGATTTGTAAGGCGGATTTTGAGAAAGCTTTTGACAACTTGAATTGGAACTGCATAGACATCACTTTGGGTAGATTTGGTTTTGGCTTGAAGTGGAGGAGTTGGATACAATGGTGTATTTCTACACCAAGATTTGCAGTCTTACTGAAAGGAAAAGCAACTGATTTATTCAAGAGTCAGAAAGGCATAAGACAGGGAGACCCTATCTCTCCCTTTCTCTTTATTTTAGTAGCTGAGGTTCTTTCTATCATGCTCAAAAAAGCTGCTTCTGATGATCTAATCACTGGCTTCAAAGTTTTCCAGAATGGAACCATAATAACTCATTTGCAATTTGCAGATGATCTTGTGGTGTTTCTCAAGGATTATGAATTGCAGGTTCAGATTTTGAAGCATATTCTGACTGCTTTTGAGATGATTTCTAGTCTGAAGGTAAATTATAGGAAGAGCACTATCGTTGGTATAGGCCAATTGCATAATGGAGAAATTTGTGTTGATTCTTTTGGCTGCTCAAGTTCTCAATTACCAATGAATTATCTTGGTATCCCTATAGGCAGTAAATCAAAGAGCAAATTGGTTTGGGCTGAAATCATTCAAAGAGTTCAACAAAGGCTGGCAGCTTGGAAAAAGGTTTACTTATCTAAAGGTCGGAGACTCATAATGATCCAAAGTGTTATTGCTAGCCTTCCAGTTTACTACCTATCAATGTTTCAAATGCCTATTTCAATTTCAAAGGAATTGGAAAGAATTATGAGAAGATTTCTTTGGGGTTCAAACAATTCTGTGAAGAAGAAAAGTTGGGTAGCTTGGTCTAAAGTTAATCTACCTAAATGTAGAGGAGGAGTAGGTATAAAGAAATTGCAGATTGTCAACAAGGCATTACATGCCAAATGGATTTGGAGATATGGCTCTGAAAAACAAGCTCTTTGGAGAAAAATTGTTAATCAAAAATTTGGAGGTGATGTGGAAGCTTTATTTCCAAATCAGCACAATAGAGCAGTTTGTCACAGCCTTTGGCTTGGTATTTTAAAATCCAGAGATTTTGTTAAAGAGGGTACAGTTCTTAATATGAGAAGTGGCAGTAACATTCACTTTTGGAATGATGTCTGGGTTGGTGATTCTTGTCTTAAGAGCCTTTTTACAAATTTGTACAGGATTTCAAGATCAAAGCATATGATGGTGAAAGACTTGTCTACTTCTAATGGAGCCTGGGATTTTAAGTTTTGTAGAAGACTGCAAGATAATTAGGTGTTGGAGGTGGCAAATCTTTTGCAGGTGATTTGGGAGCCTCCGCAGAATACTGATGAAGATGTTATAGCTTGGAGATATGGGGATTCTTTTACTGTGGCTAATGCATATACTGCTTTGAAATATGGGGGTCTGCTGAGATTTCCAGATAAACAACTTTGGAACTCGAAAGTGCCACTTAAGGTGTCATTCTTAGTGTGGCATTTGTGTTACAAAGGTGCTCCAACTCTAGATATGTTGTTCAGAGCTGGATTGGTTCAGAGCACAAACTGCCTGTTCTGCAATCATTTTGTAGAAACAAATGATCACCTTTTTCTTCACTGTAAGTCTGTTGCTTCCATTTGGTTATATTTTCTAACCAGTTTTGGTATTGCTTGGGCTCTAGCTGGTGAGGTGAAGTTGAATTTATGGGAATGGGGTGCTAAGAAAAATTCTAACAGAGTGAAGAAGATTTGGAGTTTGTTGCCGTTTGCGATTTGGTGGACTATCTGGAAGGAGCGCAACAATCGTCTTTACAACAATCATTCTAGAAATGTTAATCAATTGATCATAACAGTTAAGTGTTTGTTATTTTCTTGGGATTTGAACTCGGACATTTTTTCGGGTTTCTCTCTTTCTACTCTCATCTGTAACTGGGATGCAGTGGTTCACTGACCCCTTCTTTTTGCTTGTTGTCATTGTTTTAGTGACTTAAGCATCTTTTAATAAATCTTGCCCTTTTTCGTCAAAAAAAATAATAATTAATAATTATACATGTTTAATATTATTTTTTTTATCTAGAATGTACCAAAATAAATTAATTTCGACATTTGCTCTGACTATCTAGATTCCTATACAAATGAATTTATGTTAATTAATATAATATCCATAATTTTCTTCCAATAACCTTTAAGAAACTCGTAAAACTAATAAAATAAACATTAAATATTAGTTGCATTAATTGACTTTTCCTCTTAAGCTACCATTTATATGCAATACAATTAAATAAATAATAACAACATTCATGCACATGTAGTACAATTAAACAACAAACACTTTCATGCACATGCAATACAATCTCTTTTTGAAATAAACTATCTGAACAAGGCAGTGTCGAGTAGGAACCATGTGCTTGTAGTATTGATCTAAGATTTTTTGCACACTTTCTTTCAGTGGGAAGGAAGCACGAGCCCGCTCTCCTAGCTACACTTGCCCATCAAAGAGCTGAATAGCGTGTAAGGTAAAGCGCACTTGTTAGACAGTTGAGTCATGTGGATCATATTACTGCATCCCATGCATTTACAACTACCAATATTGGTCTTAGCTCTTATTCATATTACTATTAATAAACATCTTTTATAGGTAACATATGAAATATTTTACACAATACAAGTTGTGGATGGGGAAAAACGATTTGTTGGTTTCTTGGGGAGTGAGGAGACGACGGATCGGAAGAGACTCCTCGAACCGAGCAAACTGCTTAACCTCATACAGATGCACTGCAAAGGGAGTGCTTAGATTCGAGAGATCAATCTATAGTACTCCGGCCTAAACCAAGACAATGTCCGTTCCAGAGTCAATTCGGTCACAAAGAGGGAGATGGGTTGATATGTAGGAGGGAAGCTGAGAATTGTGTGGGATCAATGATGATAAAGGATTGTGGATGTGTTGAAGGTTTCTGCAAATTGATGAACTGCTGAAGTTGAGTTTTATGAATAAGTTTTAATCGAGTTGTTGACGAATGATGATGATCCCTATCTGTTGTCCTCAATTTGGACTTATTTATATTGCAAGAATGATGAACCACTGATCCATGTAAGTGTGACGGTTTCTTGAGTGAAAGAGTGGGAAAGTGGAAGAACGTGGTGAAACCAGTTCCAGGTCATGCGGAGACTTAGTTAACCGTCCACCCACTACTTTGCTAACTCCTTCAACCGTTACACGACTTACTCACATTCTCATCGTGGATGAATCCACGTGCCGTAGGCCGCCATACCAAAACCCTAATTGATATCCCCCATGTGTCGTGATTGAAGTCTCACGAATCGTGGAGTCTGCATGACAGACGTGTATTTTATTAGTCAGTTGTTGACTGTTTAGATAATGAATTTAAGTTTTGTCGAATTGAGCATGATTGGCGAATGCTCAGTGATTCATGGATTTGAACGTGTTAGTTCTTATGTTGATATTGCTCGTGTTCAATTATTGTAAATTCGAGCGTCTGAGCAAGTATTGCTCAATTCAACGAATTACTGAATATTGATAGTTGGGCGATTGAGCAAGTATTGCTCAATTCAACAAATTACTGAATATTGATAGTTGGATCAATATTCGAGCAATTGAGCAAGTATTGCTCGATTCGACGAATTACTGAATATTGATAGTTGGATCAATATTCAAGCAATTGAGCAAGTATTGCTCAATTCGACGAATTACTGAATATTGATAGTTGGATAAATATTCAAGCAATTAAGCAAGTATTGCTCGATTCGACGAATTACTTATTTATTGGTGACGTGACCCAATAAAATATTAATTAAAATATTGGTAGATTATTGAATATTATATAATTAATCCGCGTGTTGTTTGCTGGATCAACATAAATTTATTTAGTGTTTGAACTTGCTCAGAATGATGATTCGTGAAGCGTTTGTTCGAAACTCTAATTTTTGATCAATTGCCCATTAATTGACGAATTGCTGAAAATAGGTCATGAGCGAAGGAGGGACCAACCACATGGGACTATGGACATCCATGTGATGCCCAATTGCTCGAGTGAGCATACACGGTTGGTTGGTGAAGGAATGACGATTGAATGCCAGTTTCATCATTTATTGAAATATTGCTGGATTCAACTATATGTGATAAAACCTAAGTATGAAAAATGGAGTACCGACCAAGAGAGCATGAGACCGGCTCTTGGTGGTCATGGGACCAGTTGTTGGTCGTTTGAGCAATCCCCAGGCTAGTTGTAGGGAATTTGGGCCCAATATGAGCAATTGAGCAAATTAGGTCAGAATTATGAAAACGTGTGGGACCGGCTTTGTGCAAGCCCTAGGGATGACCCTGGTCGGTCAAGAAGGCATGCACGTGTTACCATGGTGTTCGTGTTTCCGTACTGAGAGTTTCAGTATTTTCTGATGTGCGTTCGAGCAACATTGTGAATTTTCAGAAGGGTTTCATCTTGACTGAAATTCTTGATTTTTGATGGAATGAGCATGTATGCTCAATTGATCAATATTTTGTAAATATTAAAATAAGAGTATTTTAATATTTAAAATTGTCGTGAGAGGCTAGCCGGTCGTGCGACCCTATTGGCTTTTGGTTTTTCATGATTCGAGTAAAATTTGAGAAATTATGATGAAATCATGATTTTTGCTCAAACCAAGGAGTTTCATGAATTGAGGAAAATAGTAATTATAAAATATTAAGGATTGCAAGGTGTGGGACCGGCCACGGCTAGGGCATGGCCGGACGGCTATGTTGCCCGGTCCCACAACACTTTCCCTAATTTTTATTTATTATTTTTCATGAAACCGTGATATTATGGAGAATCCATGAGTTTTGTTGAAACAGAGGAGTTTCATGAGATTAGGAAATAATAATTATAAAAGTCTAGGGAGTGTAAGGTGTGGGACCGGCCATGGCTTGGGCATGGCCAGCCGGCTAGGTTGCCCGGTCCCGCACACCTTTTCCTATTTTATAATATTAATTTTCATGAATCCATGAAGTTACGGAGAATTCATGAGTTCTGCTCAAACAAGGAAAGTTGCTAAAATCAAGGAGTTTTCATGAGTTCATGAAAGTAACAAAATAGGGAAAAATAATGGAAGAGGCATGGAACCGGCCACGGCTAGGGCACGGCCGGCCAGCCAGTGGGACCGGCCCATGGCGCCTCTTATTATTTTATTATTATTTATTGTTTTCTCCTGTTTTGCGTAGGATTCCTCATATGTCCATATCTTTGAATGCTCGTTTGTTCATCCGGGTGCTCGGTCGTGCATCATTGCCGAGTACACTTGCACCATTTTTGTGAGGCTGACTCAGTGATGGTCCAAAAGCCCGATTGTTGAGTATTTATTATTAGTTTATGAAATTCAGTGGAGAATAATTCATGAAACTGAGCAATAAAAATGAATAGTTGTTTTATTATCAATTCATAGGATTAGTCGTGGATTCGACCATGAATTCGGAATAATAAAATTACGTATTACCATTCCATGAGATCAGCCGTGGATTCGATCATGAAATCGGAGTAACGAGATAATATAATATAGTTGTTTATTGCCATCCCATGAGATCAAGCCGCGGATTCGATCATGAAATCGGGGCAAAATATAATTGTTTATTGCCATTCCATGGGATCAGGCCGTGGATTCGACCGTGGAATAGGAGCAAAAATAGATCATTCTGGGAATTCAGTGGTGAATGTCACGGCAGAATTAGTCTATTGCAGAAAGGATATTAGCCAGTTAAAGCGTCACATCCATCCTGAATGGTGCATAATCAGGGAGTCACGGGTGTTTGCTTACGACCTGAAGGCGTTAATGCACTCAATCTACGGAGAACCGTCTGAGTGTATACACGGTCTCTCTACATAGTCAGGGACAGTGAGTGTCACCGATGTAGGATCAGAATATCGCAATATCAATACCTTTACGAAATCTTTATACAACACACTGCAAAGATATCGCAGACTGGTTACAGAAATGACGCAACAGATGATGACAGTTTAAGCGTGAGAAAGATGTGGAGACCTAGCGATATTTAGGAGTGTTGCGAGATCTAACACTTGTATACTTGCGAGAATATCACAAGCCAGATCCTAAAATAAAGGACAGCTTAGTTGTCACCCACTAGGTAATATCCTATATAAAGAGCCGAACAGGCTTAAGATAGGGGAGATCTTTTTAGAGTGGAGAGAAAGTTTTGAGGAGAGAGAAAGTCTAGAACAATAGTTGTATTCTTAATTTCATTTCCTATTTGTAAAATTCCTTAACTCAATTAATAAAATGTGTGATTGTTGATCTTAAAGATGGGTTGATTATTGTGAATTCTTGTGAGGGATGTATTGTGGGATTTCCTGCAACTACATAATGGCGCTAGAAACAGGGAGTGAAGATTGATATTGTGATTTGAAAGAATTTGGAGTAGTAGATAAAGAATTTCATATAATTTTCAACAACTCATTAAGGTTGAAAAATGGCTAGAAGAAGAAGTACATCAAAACAACCAACAACTATTTGAAGGAGTAGGAGGCTTGCTGGAAATGGAGGAATCTTCAAGAGTGAACACAAGAAACAATGGAGAAAATCAAGTTCAACCGCCAATTCAACGTATGCCAATATAAAATAGAACTGTGGATTATGACAGAATGAGTGTACATACTTGGCGATCAGATTCTGTAGATGAAATGGGAGAAGAGCAGCAATTAAGAAGCAATGGACGAGAGGAGAGAGACCAAGAAGTAATTGGAGGAATAATTTATGGAAATGAAGAGATTATAGCATTAGAGGCATTGAGGCAAAGAATACATGAAGAAAGGCGATTAGAAGCAGAAGAACGTGCAAATCTGACAAGGCAAAATCATGAGTTGAGGATGGAAAACATGAGATTACAAAGTAGAAGGTCAAGAAGCACTACAAGATCAAGTTCAAGATTAGTTAGAGAAGAAATAAGATGAAATTCGCCTGTAGAAAATGCTAATGAAGATACTCGAGAGGAAATACAAAATCCAGACGAAGAACATCGTGAAATAAGAGAAATAATAGAAGATCGTTATATTCAACATGGTAAAATTCTTCAAAATGGACAAAACAACGGAAATAAGGGAAATAGGCAACGTCAAGAATGAAATAATCAAGATGGCGAAGAAAATCATGGAGAAGGAAGAAGAACATTACATGGGAGAGAAATTCAAAGAAATCGACAAATAATTAAAGATGAAATCAAAACACATTACACTGAACAAGCACGTCTAGCTTGCGAAAGGGAAAGACTGAGAGCAAAAGTAGAAGAACAAGAGCTCCAAGAGGCAATTCGCCAGAACAATCATGATAATCGAGAAAGAAGGCGTGAACAAAATCGCAATAATGGTAATATCAATGAAGAATATGATAGAGTACAAAGGAGAGCTAAAAGGCGGCAAAGAAGAGAAGATGAGAAATATAATGGTGTGCGAATTCATGAAAGGAATGAAAGAGGAGATCTCAGATAAAGACGAGAAGAAAATGATGAACAAGAAAATCAAAACAAATATGAACGCAGAAGAAGAGAAGCAGAGTTAAAAAGACCAATGGATCCAAATTCTGGTGTAAATGAACAAATTTTGAGGGAGCTAGCGGAAATGAGAGGAATGTTAAATAACAAAAGAGAAGGAGGAAGGAGACAACTGGACGAAGCCATAGAAGAAGCTGCGAAAACCCCATTCACACAAGAAGTACAATTAGGAGGAATACCACCAAAGTGCAATTTACCTGCGTTAACCAGCATTTTTGACGGAACAACTTGTGCAGTACAACACATCAAAGCTTACGTGAGATGTATGCTACAATGGGAAAACCATGATGCTATATTGTGCAAATATTTTGCATCAAGTTTGACAAGAGAGGCCTTGAAATGGTTTGAAGGTTTGCCAAAGAATACTATAACATCTTTCAACCATTTGCAGGCTACATTTTTAGGGGCGTATATAAGTAACAATTCCTCGCGACCTGGCATTGAAGATGTATTTGGGTTAAAGCAAAGGGTTGGCGAAAGTTTGAAGCATCTAACCATGAGGTGGAAGATAATGTGTAGTGACATGGCTGGTCGTGTGGATGAGAGATATCTCAATTTATCATTCATTAACGCTATGTTCGCAACCAATCTGCTATACATTCAAATTTTCAGAGTCAAGAATACAATCACAATGACTGAGTTGCGAGAATTTCAGGAGGAGTATATTGCTCTTGAGGAAAAGCAAAATGAGATGGGATCATACCCAGTTGCGAACATAAGTTCAAAAGCAGCGAATGCAAGCTTGTTACCTAAATTGATAAATACGGTGGCGAGCACTTCGCAAGGACAACAAGAGAGGATAATGGGAGATAATCAGCAGAAACTAGTAGCTATGGGAAGTCGTGATCAAGAAGAATTCGAGAGAGAAAGAAACTTCTATAGCCGTGGTGGAAATAAAAAAATTCAAAGACTTGACCAGCCACAAGAAACTTATGGACGTCAGAGGCAAAACCATTATAGAGGACGGGGAAGTCATAAGATAATATGGGAAGAAATCAAAATGCCACCTCTGAATGCTAGTGTGGAGAAAATATGGGAAGCTATAATATTTATGGAAAACATACCCTCACCATGGAACATGGGGAGTGAACCACCTCCAAGCGACAGAAGTCATGAATTTTGTTCTTATCACCATTTTCATGGACACTCAACAAATGATTGCAGAAATATAAAAAGAATCATCCTCAGAATGATAGATCAAGGGAAACTAAATCATTTTCTAAAGAACCAACCTCAGTCTCAACCGTTACCACCACCGCCAGATATTCGCAGAGTAAATACAACAAAAGGAGGAGAAACATTTGTAATAGAAGTTGGAGCAAAGGCAAAGAACCTGTTTTGTCACTCTATTGTACATTCGTACAAAACGATTGAAGACTTTCATGATAACACTCTAAGAAGGGTCTTCGCAAGAGATGCCGATGATAGAGAAATAATGAACATTGCGAAGACATCGCCACTGAAAGAATGGAAAAAGCAGATTCCTTCACCGCAGAAGAAGTACCTAAGGGTGGCGAAACACACGATAACCCATTAGTGGTAAGATTGGAGATTAACCCAAAACCTAGTGATGATGAAGATGATAAGGCTGGGAATTCATGGGCAATCAACAGAATTTTAATCGATACTGGAAGTTCCGTGGATATCCTTTTTTATCATACTTATAAAACTATGGGAGGAAAAGATGAAGATCTAATACCTTCAACTTACAAGATCTATGGTTTTAATGGTACTACCAATAAACCTAAAGGGGAAGTCAATATGCGCATTCCACTGAAAGGATTGTCCTCTGAAATTCTGTTATATGTAGTCGATGTGGAATCACCATACAACACATTGATTGGATTACCTTGGTTACATGGGATTCTAGGTGTAGCATCGACTTTCCATCAATGTATCAAGTTCCCTCATCCCAGTGGTATTGGCATAGTAAAAGGAGATTGGATTGAAGGAAAGAAGTATTATGAAATTGATGTAGAATCTTGCGAAGAAAGATCCGCGAAGAAGAATTGGAAACATAACATCAGACAAAAACAAAAAAAATGAAAGATTGATGGATGCAATAGAACAGAGAGAAGAAGAATCGTTGCGAAACCAATGCATGCTGAAGATAAGAAGCGACAAAGATTTCGCAAAGGATAAGATACTAACAGAAAATTTCAAAAATGCAGAGGCAGAAAGTAGCAGAAGTAAGAGACTTAAAGAGTGAATGTATTTGTTGATTTTATGACTGCAAAAGTAAGATTTGGAGAAGAAAGAAAGATGTGTGACTGGTTTGTTAAAAAAAAAAACTGAATTCACAATTCATGATAAGAGCTGATATGCAGAAGAGGAAAATATATTTTATGAATGACAAAGATGAGAATGCGAAATTACAAAAAAAACGGATATACAGAAGAAGAAACAAAACAATCAGAAAGAAGCGAACCTACTATGGCGTACACCCTAGTTCGCGAAATCAAAATTTCGCAAGAGGCAAATGTAAGACCTAAAGTGCGTCATAGAAGGGGGTACCTATTGCACGGCTCGGAGAAAAGGTTGCACCGCCCCTGGAACCTGAGTCATGGAGATTTGGGGTCAATAAAGCCCATCCAGGAGAGGTACCTTGGATTTTCAACCTAAGCTAATGACTTAGGTTGGACGACTGAGGGTCTCTTCTAAGGAGTGCGGCATCTGATCAAGGCGCCGAGGTACACGGTTGAGCCAAGAGTGCCTGGGGCGTTTGAAGCGTCTCGGCCATTCTTGGCAAGTCTTGACTTATGTTGCACTCGGCCCGAAGAAAACCCCACTTAGGCTGCAGTCTTGTAACCATAAGCCATATAGGTAAAAGGGATAAGAGGCTGCGAAAACAACTGGTTGTTGTTAAGACCGGATGGGAGGAGCCAACCTTGTATGGTAGAGGTACACCTCCTTGAAGGGGCAACCAGGGGGAAGATAAGGGCGGCACCCTCCATTAGGGAGTTGATAAGTGTCTTAAGACGCAAATGTCACGAGGCTTTATTTTCGAAAGAATATTTAGGCTTGTCATATTTGTGCGAAAATCCTGAAGAGGCAATAATACAAAAGAGAAAGATAAGGCAAGATCAATGGGTCAATACATGAAAGTGTAAAGACGTCCTGCGATTTCGTCGCAAGATGGCAATGTCATGGGGCTTTATGTTCGCAAGAATATTTAGGCCTGTCATATTGTCGCAACAAAAACAATAAAAGAAAAAAGTTAAGGCAAGATCAATGGGTTTTGGCATGCAAGTGCAAAGACGTCCTGCGATTTTGTCGCAATGACAAGAGGTGGCAAAATAAGACCTTTAACTAGGAAGGCAAAATAAGACCACATAAGAGAACAAGAAAGAATGAAATTGGGAAAAACCAAGAAATACAAAATTGCGAAGATTCTGCAGAAACAACTGCGAAACTGAGGCATAAATACATGTTGCTATTTAAAATTAACTTGCTTAATCTTTCATTTGATACAAATAACAGAGGCAAGTATGGGAATGAACAGAATAAGAACATGTTATTTGTCTCCATATGATAGATTTACACAAGCGAGAAGTGAAAGATTAATAATTATATATTGATTAACCATATTGCGAAAAAGAATTGATTTTTTTAATATGTGCAGGAGGAAATTTGCATTTGAAGGTTAAAGAAGTTCGCAGCAAAAGATTACAAAAATAGGAGATTAAAGAGCAAATGTATAGATATTACAAAAAGAGAAAGAACAAAACAAAACTACTTCTTGTTTGATTTTTCTTCTTCTTCATCTTCATCAAATTCTTCTTCTTCACTAGCATCACTATCAGAGATATCCAGAGGGAGTACATTCTTTGGAATTTCTTCTGAGAGGCAAGGGTATTTGGAATGAAGGATGTTGTTGTCATCACAGACTTTCTTAATAGTTTGATTGCGAAAAAGAATAGAGTCATTCTTAAAGTTCGCAACAGTAATCTTTAATTGACTATTCAGTCTGGAACATTTATCATTGCGAGAAGAAAGATCCTTTGCGAGCTGCTCCTTCTCAGACTCAAGTTCTTCAACTCTTTTGCGAAATCTCTCTTTAAATTCTGCGAACATATAACAATGAGTCAATAACTTGATAATAATTTATGAAAGACGAACGATTAATAAAGAAGAACAATTAACAACCTTCTCTGTCAGAAATCATATCCCTAACCAAGGCCGTGTGCTCAGCTTGAAGACTAACATTTACACCTAAAACTAGAACTTTCGTAGCCCAAGCGAATTCATCATCATTATTTATGAGAAGAAGGGAGCGAATTTGATTCTCTCTTTCGCTAAGTATAGCATTTCTACGGTTAGAATCATCTCGTTCAATTTGAACCTCAAGAAGAGTTTTTTGGAATTTCGCTAACGCTTGAGCACCTTGACTAGCGATGCGATCTTTATCATCTATGAGATCACTGATTTTGGTTCTTAAAGTATTGATTTTCTATTTAGAGTTAAGATAGAAACGTTTAAATTTGTTGGCTAAGCCCAAGCTGGATCTATGGTCAATTTCTAAGAGGCGAAGTTTGGATCTGAGTTCATTTATGGGAAGAGATTTAATCTTGTCATTTGAAAAACTATTCAAAGAATTATTAAGGTGTTCAAGAAGGGTATTATTATCCATAGAATTGGGGAATGTATGAAGGAGAATGGCTTCATCAGAAAGATCATAGACGTCTGTGAAAATGATAAATTAAGATGAGGGAGGATAATGAGAAAACAAAATAAAGGAAAAGGGAAAAATTTCATACCATAAAGTTGCTTATTTGCATCTTGAAGACTAGATATTTTGTTCTTTTGAGTAGAAGAATCAGCTTCTAATTGTTTGTTCTTTTCACGAAGAGCAACAACTTCAGCTTCTAATTCTTCATTTCTCTTGCGAAGTTGAAGATTCTTCTTTTCAAGAATCCCACGTCTTTTTTCCAAATCTGAGGCAACAGCGAAAGAAGCCTTCCCAGTCTGCGAAGGAAAATTAAAAAATTATCAAGATATAGTATAACTTTAAATCATAATTATGAAGAAATAGAGAAGCGAAGGCATACCAAGATACCAAGTGAATTCAGAAAGCTAGGAGTCACTGATCTGAAGACTCCATGAAGAGAATCATCACCATCCAGTAAAGGGGCATCACATATATTCGCAAGAGCTTTGCATGTGCTAGTGAGATGATCATCTCCAATCCCTTGCATGGAGTCAGAGAAGATGCTAGATAGTTGTGCCATATAAGATTCGGGAGGAAAATCTTCCCTCGCGAAATATGTATCAACATCATCATTATCGTCATCATCAGAGCTTTCGCCAGACTGAAGATTTGAAGGAGAGGGAGAGTGAACTTTTCGTTTCTTTGAAGGTGGAGCAGCTGACTTCTCCTTGCGAAGAGAACTTTTACCCTTGCCCTTGGTCTTCGCAACTCTAGACCCTTCTTTTTCAATAACTACAACACCAACCTTCGCACACAAATGAAGATAAGAAACAGAGGCAACAATATTGTTAAAAAATAATAAAGAAAGTATTTCTTACTTCATCCGTGATCGAACGAAGCGCTGCTAGGGTGCTTGCCTTCTTAGTCTTGTTGTAGCTTGATCTCATCTTTTCAATCTAAAATTTTCGCAAGAATTAGAAAACAAGAAAATAACAATGAATGAAAGATAATGAAGTGAGCAAGATTTGAAGACATACCTCTTTCTTTTTCTCGGGCCAATTAAATACCCAAGGTTGATAAGTAGCGAGATTCGCAGGAAGCACATTTGAACCAGAAATATAAGGCCCCTTCAAAACTAAGGGAAAGACACACCATCTGTCATCTTTAGAATGATGAGGAGTATTATTATTGCCAGAATGCCAATCAATATCTTGCATAAGTACTTTATCATTAATAATGTTATCTTTTCTCTTCAAGCGGACACCCCAGTGAGTACTATCTTTCTTCATGGGTATTAATTCATAATTTTCAAAGAAGCTTTCTAATGTATATTTTTCAGCGAATATTTCCAAATCCTTAAAATTTGGATCTCTAGCTTCTTTTTGATAAAGAGACCCTTTACCAGCACCACGGTTAGCGAATTCAAGGATTAAACGAATACAGTCCCCACTCAGTTGGTAAATGGCTCGCGAGAAGTTCGCATGAGCAAGAATTTCGTATAACAAATGAAGGTTAGGATCATAGAGAGGAATGGGAAGGCCAGCGAGAATCTGACCAAGCGAAACTATGATTTCTTTATCATCACAATGATGATCAGAAAACAGTTTAGCAGAAAGAATGGATTTATCCCCTTGATCGGGAATGGTGGTTAATGTAAAACCTCTCCCTTCGAGATCTTTCTGAATTCCTTCAAGAGAAGTTTCGTATTTACGACCAGCTGGAGCCATTTTCAGAATGGGAATGAAGAAGAAATTAAAGATCAAAAGAAATAAAAACAAGAAAATTTACAGCAGCAGGAGCGGAATTTACGAAGAAACGGTGAAGAAAAGCTGCAGAAAAGATAAGAAGGAAAGTAAAAAAGAAGAAGAAAAGAATGAGAAGAATATATATACAGAGAAGAATTCTCGAGAAGATAAGCATATTTAATGCGAAGAGTAGACGTGAACGGTTGAAAAATAGCGGTTGAAAAGGACGTGTCAAGAAATGGATGGAAGAAGAGATACGTGTAATAAATTCTGCATAAAAGCACATAATCATGTCAATACAGAAGAATATGGAAAAATGAACGGCTGCGGCATTTTGAAGCACTTATTCTCATGACATTCTATCCTTCGCAGAGAAGACATGAGAAGAGGCAAGATGTAGGATTAGAATATCGCAACATCAATACCTTTGCGAAATCTTTATACAACACACTGCGAAGATTTCGCAGACTGGTTACAGAAATGACGCAACAGATGACGACAGCCTAAGCGTGAGAAAGATGTGGAGACCTAGCGAGATTTAGGAGTGTTGCGAGATCTAACACTTGTATACTTGCGAGAATATCGCAAGCCAGATCCTAAAATAAAGGACAGCTTAGCTGTCACCCACTAGGTAATATCCTATATAAAGAGCCGAACAGGCTTAAGATAGGGGAGATCTTTTTAGAGTGGAGAGAAAGTTTTGAGGAGAGAGAAAGTCTAGAACAATAGTTGTATTCTTAATTTCATTTCCTATTTGTAAAATTCCTTAACTCAATTAATAAAAGGTGTGATTGTTGATCTTAAAGATGGGTTGATTATTGTGAATTCTTGTGAGGGATGTATGGTGGGATTTCCTGCAACTACAACCGACGTCCTGAAGGCGTTATTTCTCTCAATCTTACGGAGAACCGCCCAATTGTTCTTCTATGTAGAGGGGGGTCTCTCTCCTGTAGTCAGGGAATAGTGCGTGTCACAGACGTCCTGAAGGCGTTAATCTCCCAATCTACGGAGAACCGCCCAATTATGTTATTCTACATAGAGGGCACAATGAAATGCCAGGGATCGAACACTCAACTAGTGGAGGCTTTTCGAAAGACATATTCATCATGGATCGTAAAATATGAATCGTCACATGCCTGAAAGCCACGTCAGAAACATGCAGTATCATGATTTTACGATTTTGACCTTTGTTAAAAATCCACCATTTACACAAGTCTACTAAATTTTGTTGTTTCTTATATGTGATTTATGTGGTATTTTGTTATTAAGAAATATAAAATACATGTAATTCATGTGATACCTTTTTCATTTCAAAATATATAATATACATATATTTTGTACTTGTATATGATTAAATGATTATTATTATGAAAAATAAATACCTACCATTCATCAAAAACCCTAGTAAAAATGAGAACCTTTATCACTCTCGTGTTACACCGGAGCTCAAAAACTATAAAATAACTTGAAGAACGAAGAATTCAAGACGATGTTGAAGAACCAAGGAAAGCAAGCATGGTGGATTTTGAGCAAAGATCATTAATTTTGAAGCCATACGTATTGATAGTTTTGTCACTCAACTTGACAAAGGGGAAATTTTTAGAGCACCACTCAGTTGAACTCACAAGTTTTGCTATCTCAAGCTTGTTATTAATGTTATATGCATAAAACCTTATATATCTTGATTTCTAGTCTACTTAAGTCAAGTATCAAAATAGGATTAGAGTACGGTAGTTAAGTATCAAACATCAATGAATAACCCTCGAAGATTAAAGACTAAAAATGAAACGAAAAGATTTGGAAAACTTCATCAACAAAGAGGTATGTGAAGACTGAACTATTCTATTTAG
This sequence comes from Papaver armeniacum, assembly GCA_023531295.1. Taxonomy (NCBI): domain Eukaryota; kingdom Viridiplantae; phylum Streptophyta; class Magnoliopsida; order Ranunculales; family Papaveraceae; genus Papaver; species Papaver armeniacum. The sequence continues at coordinate 277,533 of JAJJWW010002792.1, forward strand.
TCACAAATATTACCATTTTATCTATATGAGACTACGTTGTATGGATTCTTATAGATATTGCAAACAAGAAGTTTCGATTCAAGCTTGTCTTGTTAAACATTTAGAAATATGATTCAACCAATAGTTGTTTGTATACTTGATAAACTTAATTAAGAATAATTTATTGTTATGAACTATTTTGATTCAGGTTAATCATTTGAAAATTATCCAAGCAATGGTGTTCATCCTATATACAATTGGGAAAGTTTTACATCGATTAAAGAGAGTTTTTAGAAGTACTGAAAATTATGTACACATGAAGGTAAACATACCCAGTACACGTATCATCGTCATCTGAGTTCCAGAATAGGGGTAGGTATGCGTACCCAATACATATACCCCCTAGTACCGAGTTATTGTAAAGGGGTGAGGTACGCGTTCCCAGTACGCATACCTCAAGGACTTGAGTTCGTGAATTTTATTAGGGTATGCATATATGATACACGTATCTTGGACATATGAATTCACGAACTCGTCCATAGATACGTGTACCCTTTCGCGTACCTACCAAGTACGAACTAAAGCAGATGCATTTAGACTATTTTCAAAAATATGTTTGGCATTGCTATGACTTTGATATACACCTCTAAGACATCTTTGATCACTAAAACACCTTGTGTGTGTGCCCATCATGATTCAAATCTTAAATGTTTAAATAAACACGATTTTGCTTATTAGTTCTCAAGGCATACTCACCAGGAACTATCATTGTATATACGGTTCGACACCCAGACCATAGTTATATTCTTTTGTGTAATTCCAAGGTAAAATTCTCACATGCTTACATGAACTCCTAACAAGAGTTTCATCTAAATAGAGAAAGTGTTTGCTTGAATCTCAAGTTATCTTAGCTTGAATTCTAAGCAACCCTAGTCTTTAAAGTCTATAAATAGAGAAACTCAAACAACCGAAAAATTTAATCCTTGACATTTTTGTGTCCTAGTTGTTTGCTAGATTCTTCGTCAATGAACATAGGTTTCTTCTGAGAAACATAATTAGGTTTGCGACTTAAAAACTTCACTTAGATATTCGTGAAGCCAGGTCTTACTATCTTTACGTTGATAGTTCGCATGTCTTGATCTTGTCCATCTGTTACCGAGGTTTTAATAATCTTTTTTTCCTTTCAAGAACGAGATAGATAGAAATTGCAAAGTTCTCTTCGTCTAAGACTTTGTGATTCCTCAAGATAGATATCTAAAACTCTTCTTGATTGACCGGTTTAAGATTATTATTGAGAGGTGGTTAATAATCCAGGTTTCTCAGCTAACTGAGTGTAAGTGAAAAAGCGGGGTACAACAACCACACCCAATATTTCTCTTAGCAATCTGTATGGACTAACTCCAATATACTTTCAAGAGAATCAACTATACAGTCAGACTCAATCTTAAGAAAAGTATATCAAATAGTTATATCTCTGTTTCTTAATGTAATTAGAAAATAAAACAGATTGAAATCCGTGAGCCCGATTATTATAAGAAATAACTTGGACGGTATCAAAAACCAATATCCAAGTGTCAATCAATTTAATCAATAGCCAAAGGTTGGATTCACAATTGATTGAACTTACGCACAACCTGTGATATTTCAATTATATAAACAAATATAATGTAAAAAATAAATAACACATACACCAGAAATTTTGTTAACTAGGAAACCGCAAATGCAGAAAAACCACGGAACCTAGTCCAGATTTGAACACCACATTGTATTAAGATGTTACAGACACTAGCCTACTCCAAGTTAACTTCGGAATGGAATGTAGTTGAGCCCTAACTATTCTCACACTAATCAAGGTATAGTTGCGTTCCTTACGTCTCTGAATCCCAGCAGGACTCTACGCACTTGATTCCCTTAGATGATCTCACCCACAACCAAGAGTTGATACGACCTAAAGTCGAAGACTTGATAAACCAATCCGTCTCACACAGAAAAGTCTATTGTATAAATAAATATGTCTCCCACAGATAAACTTATGAGTTTTGTTCCGTCTTTTGATAAATCAAGGTGAACATGAACCAATTGATATACTAGACTTATATTGCCAAAGAAACAGCCTAGAAATATCAATCACCTCACAATAATCTTAATCGTATGGTAGCGAAACAAGATATTGTGGAATCACAAATGATGAGACGAAGATGTTTGTGACTACTTTTTATCTTTCCTACCGGAGATTAAATCTCGAGCCAATCTTAGAGAAGATAGTACTCAATCACGATAGAAATCAGCAAGATCAGAACACGCAACTACTGAGAAAATAGTTGGGTCTGGCTTCATAATCCCAATGAAGTCTTTAAGTCGTTAACTTATAGGGTTTTTGGAAAAACCCGAGGATAAAGGAGAATCGACTCTAGTCGCAACTAGTATCACACATGAGGTGTGGGGATTATGTTTTCAAGTTTCTAGAGTTCTCCTTTATATAGTCTTCAAATCAGGGTTTCCAATCAATGTTACCTTGGTAACAAAGCATTCAATATTCACCGTTAGATGAAAACCTGATTAGACTCAAGCTAATATCTTTGAACCGTTAGATCGAACTTAGCTTGTTACACACAAATGAAAAGTATCTTCATTTACATATGGGTAACCGTACCTAAGCGTGTACACCTTTGTTGGTTCAACAATAGTTAACCGAAGTTATCCTTATGAACACTTTCATATCAACCTGTTTGTGGGTGAAAACCGTTTCTGCTGATTTTGGTAATTTTGGGTGTGTGTAGGTGAGAAACGAATATAAACCCTAAATAATGTACTGCACGAGAGTACTTTTGATTAGAGAGACAAATCTGTACAATCCTGGCCTAAACCAAGAAATCGCCGTTCCAGGCTTGCTTCGGTCACAAAGTGAAGGAGAAGGGTTGGTCTTAGGAAGAGAAGCGAAGAAAGTGTTGAGACCAGAATAGTTGATTCTGGAAGTATGGGCGTTTTGTGATTTGTACCAGAAAGTTGAACTGACTAGCTGGATGAAAAGCTATCAGATGATTTCTGGATGTTGTATTGTTCTCCTGACCAAAACTTCTGTTTTGGTGGAAATAGGTGAGACCTATTTATACAAGTCATAGTGAAACGTACCCTGGCCTCGTAGGAAGTGTAAACGATTGAGTGGTGGAAGAAATGAGTAGCGTGTAACTGTCAGACGTTATGCTTCCATGATGAGGTAAGTGAATTCGTGTAACCGCCAGTCATTACGCTTCCATGATGAAGGAAATGAATTGTTTACACCGTTACTTTTCACCACCACTAATTATCCTACTTCATGACACTTTATTGTAACGGGCGCATTGCACGCCGCATGCTGTAAACCGCCAGATCAATACCCTGATGAGCATCCCCCAGTTTGTGACATATTATGATGTCTCGAGTGTTTTCGTGGAAAACATGTAGCACTTTGCTACGTGTGGCAAGTTAAAATCGAAAGGCTTTCCGTAGGTAAATAGCATGTGATGCTAGGCTCGTTTTGGCTAGTCGCCTAAAACTTGTCGCGAGCTTACCGGTTTGGTGGAGAACTTCGATGTCCGAGATCGCATCATATGAATAAGGGTATCCGTTGATTGTGGCTACCTTGTGTTGGCGCCTGACAATGGCGCAGTGGCATTGCGACATGACTTGTGCATGCTAGTGTCACGATGGTGCAAGTGGCGCCTGGCGTAGCCATGGTCGCTGGGTTTAGGCGGTTGGTCGCCTAAGAGTTGCCATAAGTCCATTAGTTCGGTGGCGAACTTGGATGGCTGAGATTGCATCTCATGAAGAAGGATGTCCATTGATTATGGCCACATCTTGTTGTATAGCGAAGTGGCTTCAGCCACATGCTAATGGCATGCCAGTGGCGTAGCTGTGGCCTAGCGGCATGCTAGTAGCCGCGGCATAGTGGTATGCCCGTGATGTTGCGGCATGGCCAAAGCTAAAAATTGGCACCGTGGCCAAAGTTAGGGTTTGGCGCCGTGGAAGAATTCGCCGTGGAAGAATTAGGGCTTGGTGTGGCCAAGGCGCCGTGGAAGAATTCGTCGTGGAAGAATTAGGGCTTGGCGTGGCCAAGGTGCCGTGGAAGAATTAGGGCTTGGCGTGGCCAAGGCGTCGTGGAAGAATTCGCCGTGGAAGAATTAGGGCTTGGCGTGGCCAAGGCTTCGTGCGAAGTTGTCGCGGTACAGTGGCATGTTGGCATGCTACCGCGGTAGAGTGGCATGTTGGCATGCCGACCAATATGTTGTTGTGGTAGGGAGCTTTTGGCTTACCAGTTAGTATGGTGGCGCGGCAGGGTGCGTTTGGCCTTTAATGTATGGTGGCAAGTTCAGAGCAACTTGATTGGCCCAAAAAGGGGGCTGATCAAACATAAGGCGCGACTATACTTCTGGTGAGAGTGTGGCGAGTTTAGAGCGACCTGATTGGTCGAGGAAATAGGGTCAGGGCGTGTCCAATGGCGCTAGCTGGCCTTGGGCATGGCCACGCCTCTTCTTGCTGCTACGACTCCCTATTTTTCTTATTCTGAGCGAGGTTCTGCACCTGCTAATCCATGGCAGATTAATTACTTAGTTTGCTTAGGCTTAATTTTGACAAGCAAGGTCTGGTATATTTCTCGAGGTGCGAAACCCTAACTTTTGCAAGTTAGTCGGGACGATTGACTGAATTCTATGTGTCGACATAGAACTCTTTTAAGTTCGTTTCCAGAGAGCAGCATGATTTTCTGATTGAATTCCTTATGCAAAAATCTTATTCTTGATACTTGGAGATTCGTGCTACTCTGCTGCGAGTGAACACAAATCGTCATGCCATATCAACATTAAGAGTTCAGCCGGAGAACATAGCATAGAATACATTCAGAGGAACTTATATTAAGTGAATATACGCGAGGCGCCGAAATTTACATAACATCTGGGATTCGCCAGTCTGGATAAATTTCATGTAAGTATATTGAGCGGCTCAATAAATGCTAGTGGAGAGGTTAGCACACGTGGCTCTGTTTCCTTGCAGAGTGACGTCACATCAGATGCAAGGTTTTACGATTTTAACCCTAATCTAAAAACCACCATCAACATTAAGTCACCTGCTTAGCTCGGAACAGTGGCATTGTTGCGGGGTAAGCATGAGATGGTGACAAATGAGGATAAAATCGAAACAAAAAGTCATGAAGAGATTGTCAGGAAGATTTGGCTAACCTTTGTCAGGAGGCACGAAGAATCTGCGATCCTTGCATCGGCGGCTTCGCATAAATTTGGTTTGACTACGGAGTGCTGGAGACATGGAGAGTTGGCTTGACCACGGAGTGCTGGAGCCATGGAGAGTTGGCTTGACCACGGGGTTCTGAAGCCATGGAGCGTTTCTAGGTTGAGAGACTGGTGTTCCTCGTGCTGGCGCGCTGCTGGTTCGGTCATGGAGCGGAGATATTGCCACATTACTTGTTCGGCTATGGAGCATGAGTGTGGTGCGCCTAGTCATATATTCCCGTTCATGGAGCAATAAGGAATCCTTATTCTGTTCAAACTCTAGAAACTGTGTTGTGTGAAAAGGGGTATCGACCCTCTTCTGTTTTTGTTGTTCGTCCGGCTCCGTGCTTTCATCTACATCATCTGGCTCCTCTTCGTCATTTGTTAGCGGTGGTAGAGCAAGCATTAATGGTAACAAAGCAATCTCCAATAGTTATAATCAACAGAAAGGCAAGCCAGGAGAACTCAAGTTAGGTGCTCTCGCATGTATCCACCCAACAATATCATCGATCTTCTCCAGAATGTGTAATAAGGCCCTGACTCCAGAAGAATGAGTGTCTAATCTCTCCAGTGGATTTCCAAATTTACCAAACTCCATTGCGATCTTGGGATAAATGAATGAAATATATGCTCGACAATGATCATATCAGGGCTAATCTTAGAGATTGTGGTTGCGTTGTTGGTCCTTCCTTGACTTTAGGCTATCTGGTGCCTGGACTTTATGATTGCGATGCTGATATGTTGTGGATGCTTGCATGGCCGAAATCCTCTGGAGCCATTGGGTGAAATAGACGAGCGGAGAGCGTTCTGTTGCTGATGTGCTGCTATCAAGTCTTCAAGATCTTCGTTCCAAGCGACATCCTTTGAACCATCTTTTGAACTGTTGTATGAAATGGGATGCGGTGGGCAGTCCCTAGTTATACTGTTAGATCCAATGGCGTGGACGGATATGTGAATGTATCTATGTGGCGTGCGTTTGGAGTCTTTGATGTACGCGTACGGCTTCATGTTGAGGAATTCCTGCGGCTCGTAAAAACTTCGACAGTGATGATGTTGAAATCAGAAATAACCTGGTTGAGGGGAATAAAAAGCATCCCATGTTGGTAGTCCCCATATGTAATTATCCTGAGCCTATTTTCTCTTGGAAGATGTGCTTCTACCGCATTCACTAGTAAGGTGGTGACTGCGTTCAAACCTCTGAAGGAGGCTTCAGTCCCCGACTGTAGCCTACTTTAATTGCATCGCCTTGAATCCATGCTTATGGGATTTGATACAAGCTTATTTTACTCTTCTGGATGTGATGCTGGGATTCTTGGAATCATCTCATGGATGAAAATTCGGATAACGAAGGGGTAGCAAAGTAAAGAGAGTTATGTCGTTAATCATGGCTCCCTCTGTATCTTCAAGAAAAATGTTTCAGCCGCGTCTCTAGAGTTATCTCATGAATGCTTTGATTGTTGTCGGGGATGGACCGCGATGAGCAGTCCCCAGTCGCACTCCCCTTTGGTTACTGAAGTTGTTTCCTCTGAGTAGGCTTGGGATCCGTCGTGGGCCTCGTAAAGTGTTGCACACGCCTTCTGGGCAGAGAGGTGATGATATTCTTACGCTACACCTTTGAAGAGTAGATGACCTCGTCGTGGCTACGACTTTTGGGTTGACCGCGTCTTCTCAGATTTGACAGTGAATGGATTTCGTGTAAATCCTCAGTCCCCAAGTGTGGTTTACATGTTTCCATCTTGTATGGTCGGTGGGTTGTCCATGATAAAGATATCGCCATCTCGCATCCTTACTGGTGATTCTATTACTTCTTCCATGTGAAACTAAAATATGGAGAAGTACGGATTACCCTTGTAGCGGTTGTTGCTATGGTGAAGCTCTGGATGGTAACAAGAGTAGCAACGGTTCTTGGCAGTAGTTGTGATCATAAGAGACTACATTGTCGTGGCAACAAAATAGGTTGGCTGGAATTGCATGGGCATCCATGAGAGAAAAGGAATTGGCTGGATGTGTAAGCAAGTAAAACTTCCCACGACCACAAGCTTTGGCGGGATGAGATAAAAGGTGGCCAAAATTATGAACCTTGGCTGGCTGCGATCACGATCCTTGATAGGGAGGAGTGTCGACTTCTGGAAAAAACATTGAAGCGGAGCGGCTCTTGGAGAGAAACGTTGAAGAGGAGCGGCTTCTGGAGGTGAGACGTTGAAGCGGCTCATGGAGCGAAACGTTGGAGCGGAGCGGCTTCTGGAGCGAACGTTGAAGCGGCGCGGTTATTGGAGCGAAAAGTAGAAACGACTCTTGGAGAGAACTCCAGTGAGGTTGCCATTAACCCTTGACTTCGAAAAACGGGTTGAGACGATATGACAAATGGGAAGACGGCACACAAATAGTGCTGGTCGGCAAAATCGTGTTTTTCTTCTCATGGGAAAGAATAAGCTTCTTCTGTTTGATTTCCCCTTGCAACTAGAGTCTTGTCGGTTACAATGTCGAAGTTGGAGGCTGCGTCAATCAGTGTGCTGTCAAACTCGACATACTTCAAGTGAACAGTGGTTAGGAGTCCCTAGTTCCATCTATCAATCGTGCTTCCCAAGAGAGGTTGGGGTTTGGGAACGGCTTCGCTGGCTGGAAACAGCTGCTTTCCTGATACAGTGCGGTTGGGGGCTGCAGATATGTCTTGACGCTGCACCTTGGAGAAATACAGAAACTCACATAAATGTTTCATCATAGACTGCACGATTTTGTGGACGGAGTCCCAAGAAATTATGCAACTTCAGGAAGAGGGCCTCCGTGAACTCAGGAGGGTTGCTTATTTTCTTTGCCTCGATTTTGGAGAAATCGTTCCTGATCTTCACGTGTGATGAAATTGGATTGCTGATTCTTTTCTACTGGGCGTTCAGGAGCAACACGAGCCTCTTCATCTATAAATGCGCGTCTTACTGAAGTGCTTGCGCATGATGTTAAAAGTATTTCTTTGTCAGCTCTATCTGGGGTTGATGTGACTCTTGTGGCAGCCGCTCCGTTAGTGTCTTGAGGAAGATATGTATCTCTTTCTGATCTCTAGCCATGTCTGTCTGAGCCTTACGTGAACCTTTTGTATTTCCATAAAATCAAGAGTGGCAAGAGGAGGTTGACTTTGATCGCTGTCGTAGGCGTCAAAAATAAATTACACTTTCTTACTACTCAAAATATATAATGAAGCAAGGGCAAGAAAGGATCGTTCCCACATATAGGTCTTGGTTGTCAATATGTTCTGGTTTCCTAAAGATAACAAGGAGTGTTTTCTGATTTTTATAAACGAAAATAAAATAAAAGCAAAACAATAAAAAGTAAACACACAAATCAAGGATGTGAAAATATTGGATAAAGGTTTCATCTTAAATTGTAAACAAGGTTTTGAATATATGAATAGAATTCGTATTTAATCTCGCTATCATCAAAAGCCCTAGAATATCTTATTGCAAGAATACTCCATAAATTTCCTAAGTCATCAACACACACATTAGAGCTGCGTATGTGAATTCTACCTAAAGAATAACCTAACGCCTTGCGCTAATTAAGTTCAATTCCTAGGAGCATTAAGTTTCATAAATAGGCTAATCAATGCAATTGTAATACATTTCGTACACAATTCGAACTAAGGTCAATTCTACATATGATTACAAGGATGTATCACTACAAACCATAATCATATCATATTACTCGTATTCAAGGTTATCGCTCGATGAAGAACCCTAAAATAGCTATAGATATGGATGTGAGTTCAATTAATTCTAGACTTAACTAAACAAACATTCAATCATATTGCAATACATCAATCATGCAATTATTATAACCCGTAGAAATCAAACGATGATTTTGAGAGAAAACTAATTCATAAAAATCATAACTTGTTTTCAAAATCCAACTACATCTTTAACCAATAACAATAAATCAACTACTTGGGTTTTTGGAAATCATCACAAAGAGTTTAGAAGAATCTATCATGTGAAACCCTTGAAAACAAGTAGAAGCCTCCCTCATGGAGATCTTAGGTTTAGAGAAAGAGTTTTCTATTTATATGTTTCTCCCATTCCAAAAGGATACCCTTTCCAAATTTAGGTTTTCTCAAAACCCATCTCCAAGTGGTCCACCAAGCCCATGTGTGGAAAATACCCGTGTGAAAATCTCTGTCCAAAATTGTCCGCCGGAATTGATGACGTCATCGCCGGAATCTGGTCGCCGGAATTTGTCACCGGAAATTTGTCTCTGGCCACCTGAGATATCTGAAACCGTCAGCATGCAAATATGTACTCCCAGCAACTCATCTCTCCTTCTCTGCATTTCAAACATTCACAAGAATCATCCAAAACAATTCTTTATCTCTTGCGAAAACGTGCCCAAAAGTGTGACTCGTAGCTCATATGTGCCGCGGCCGACTCTTGCATTCGACTCATACCCCCTTCACGATTCACTGAAATATTATGATCCCCACTTTCGGTTCCAAAATCCGACAACCGGAACTAGTACCACCGGTTAGCCATTCTCGCTCACTTTTTGCACAATCTCTGCAGCATTGGAATTCTCATACAGTTTCTATTTTAAGGCTCAGGCCATATCTTGACAATTCAGACCACTTCTTGTTGTTCAGCTGCACTATTATCTCCTAGCCAATGAACCATTCAAGTCCTCAATAGCTGCACCCCTTGTTAGCCATATAGCAGCAACAAATTGCAGCTTCACTATCATTTGCATTCTCCATAACATACATCTAGCTGAGCACCAGTTCTCAGCTTCAGCCTATCTAGTTTTTCCAGTCCCAGCCAACAGAAATTCCACCTTCATTGACAACCCAATAACCAGAACCCTAACTGCTCCTTCTTGCATTCTTACTAATCTTCAATCGGCAACATCAATTTCAGAACCCATTGCTTCACATCATCACTTATAACTGCACTTCATTCCTGCAGTTCCACCTCCATACCTCTTCCATTCCAGCTATCAAAGTAACAACACTTCTTACTCCCCTGCAATTCATTATCAACATATGCGGTGCCATTTCATTTATCCTTCGCAGCTTCATTCTCTAACTGGCAGCAGCAACAACATCTGCATCTTTACCATGTTCACCTGCAACAACCACCAGTTCAATAACATAGCACTTCTCTTCCCCGACATTGCACTTCTGTTGCAACAACAGTAGCACTGCCTCCTCCAGCAACTTATGTCCTTCCTAGGCTTACGAGATCATCACCAGTAAGCTCTCTCCATTGCTCCTTTGCACTGCAGCTGAAGCATCTGCTACAAATTCATGCCATCACTGCCACCAGATTCACAAGTGCATTCGATCCCATGTAATGTCAGCTCCTCCATTCAACCACTATCTCCCTTTCCTTCTTAGTTTCGTTCCAACCTCTCGAATAGACTCACCAGAACACGGTCTAGATGATGGTAAACCTGGATCAGCACCTGGTCGTGACCTGAAGTTGAACTGTGCAAAACTGTTGATTCAGGCATTTATACAAACATCTTATGTGCCAGTCTCGAACTGATGAGGGTTGTGTACTTCTTGTATAATGGAGATTGCACAACTCCTTCCCTGCAAATTGATGTTCAAATAAATACAATCACACACATACATTCTCAATCTTCGACAATTTACTTCCAAAAATCAACGGCAGTCAGCAACCTCCTTTAATGGCAATGGAATCAATCTCTCCTTCTCTTGAACCCAGTAAACACCACATAAATCGTATTCAACAACTTCACATTTCAACTGAAATTGAGCTCAAGAACTTGACCCATATCTCCTCCAAACAAACTAACAGAATCCATCATTACAAAGGGCAACATAAATCAGTCACATTCACTGATTTTCTGGCAGTAAAACAAGCTCAGAGATTCTCCAAAACTCTAACCACTTCGCCTTCATTAACGAATTAAGCTCATATCCAAATCTTCCAAGCAAAATCAGCTCCAAATTGAACCTAATTCAGCCACAAACTCGAGCTCGAAACCACCAGATTACATACGCTTCTCCTTGTTCTTGTCTTCGCCCAAACTACACAGTTGCACCTGCCATTCCTTAAATGCCTTGACTTCTCTAAACCCTTGTTCAATTCACTCTTAGATCCACGAGATTCAAACCCAAATTCGCCATCTCAATCTGTAGCAGCAACAGTGACAAAGCCTCTCTCAAGCCGCAGCCGTTTTCCCTCTTTCAGTATCAGGAGAAGAAAAGAAACACTTCTCATGAAGTTACATCTTGGTAATGGTAAGAAATGATATAGGCACCCAGCATATGATACCGGCCACCACAGTAACATCCCTTGGAGTTTGACTTCCCCTTATCCTTGGTCGAGCTCCCATTAGCACTTGCTCAACTGCCAGTTGCGCGGAACTGACAAATCATTCTTCACCTCTTTTGCTGCATAACTTTAGATGGCTCCACATATCACTCGCCTGTGAATTGACCTTTACGCTCCAACTAGACGATTTTTCCTTCTTTTGCTCATAATGACTCCAAAGTATCTAAATAACTCAAAAGCAAACATAAGATACATAATTTACAAGAAAACTTGTAAAGAAAGCATAAACAATAGATAGATATTACGGTGTTTTACAACACCTATCAAATTCCCCCACACTTAGACTTTGCTAGTCCTCGAGCAAATCAAACAAAACAATTCTAAAACATACATACAACTCCGTGTCGTCGAGGCTACGGTCACACTTAGCACGTGTAACAAGCCTTTAAACCCCTAGGTGTCCCTAGTGGACGAGTTATAGTCTCGTGAGGGCTTACTAGAGATATATCCACAAAACCTACTTTTCCAACTTACTAGTTCTCCGTAATGATAGCATCCAATGCGCTAAGAAGACATAGAGATTCTACACACTAGTAATAAGAAGTTAGACACATAAATGAGCACAATCTCATCCTTAAAAGTTGAGAGAGAAATAACCATCCCTTATCGAAAGAAATTTGGGTTCGGAGTGATCAAAAGTCTCGACTCTGCCTCACAATAAAGGGTTTTATGAAGTTGCTCTCAATAATAAATAGCTTTTTATGGGTCACACATGTGTCCAGGTAGGAGTGAAGAAAGAATCTGGCGACACGTTGAATGGTAGGAAGGCAAAAACCCTCCGAAGTATTTTAAAAACCCACATCTTTTATCGTTTTTGAAAACCCATTTTTCTGACGATCTCTAAGAAAGGAAATCAACCACTTAACGAATGTGGGAATATGCTTACTTACCTCGTTATCCGTTCGGCGTGCATCTAGCACCACTCTCACAACATCCATAGAAACGTCTTCGGTCTTCAATCTTTTTCTTCATCTTCGTCTTCGGTCTTCAACTATCGATGATAACTCTTGAACTTCGTAGAATATTGACAATGTAACTCTTTCCGCTAATTCCTTGTTGCTTGAAACTTCATCGTAGATATTCCTTCTTTCCATTGGCTTTATTGAAAGAACAAAACTAAAAAAAAACGAACTATACAAACCCAAAATATGTTACAATAGATTTTTCTTGTCTCTTTTTTTTTTCTTTTTTTTTTTCATTTTTTTTTTTATTATGAGACAAGAAAAATAGAACAAATACAAAACGAAACAAAACAATAAAACTAGTAATGAACCTAAAGAGATTTTTTTTTTTTTAAGACAAGAGGAAATAAAATACAAATAAGATAAAATAAAATAAAAATATAAGTACAAAGGCCATGGTGTAAGTACTTTACCGCTTGATTCTTCACAACTTGTATGTCTTGATATCATAAACTTCTCGAACTCTCATCTTGATAATCTTCGCTCTTGTACAATAGTCTTCAACTTATAAAAATTATGCTCCTTTTCTCGTTGCTTTACTTGAATATGAAATCTGCTCATTTCTGTACTGTTGCTTGTAAACCTTGAACGTCTTCAACTTTCCTTCAAATTTGTGATGCTCCTCTTGTTGATGATGATGGTGTTTCTATGGACCTGTTAGTGTAGAGAGAGATAAAGTGGATGGTGCTAACTGCGAACAAGATTACAAGTGGTATGTAAGTTAGCAATTCGATGTCACCATCATGGTTGATAAAAATATCACTCAAGAGATCAAAATAGTGCTTCTATGGTGGGAGGTTGGGCAGCTCACCATTCTGCCCGGAATTTACGTACGGTGACAGACACTCTAAAAGCAAAAATTTAGACAGGTACAAAGAATAACAGGTCGGTGCCTCACATGATGTAACATGGGTAGTCTCCACTATAGGGGATCACTACTCTAATACCGAATTCAGTCTGCACCTTATTTGCCACTGGCATGGTTAAATCCAACTTTAACTCCCATATAATTAAGAAACCCGATCATGTTCTCTGTCATCTCTAAGTTCAGTCACTCTTATGAGATTCTCGATGTAATCTTAGCGACATGTATACTATGTGACTCTAAACTAACTACAAGTTGGAGTTTTATTCACTATTGTACACAAAAGTTAAAAATTTATGAAAAAATTACAATGCAAATACTTAACCACTCCCCCCACACTTAAACTTTACATTGTCCTCAATGTAATTGAATCGTCCAAAGAAATTCAAGGTGGGAAATCTTAACCAAAAAGAATGACAAAAAATCAGAAAAAGTAAAAATATGACAAGAAAAGAAAATAAGAGATAAGAGATACAAAACCTATGGGTTGCCTCCCATTTAGCGCTTGGTTTAAAGTCATCAGCCCGACTATCTCCTTGCTTTCTACGACTCCTCCAGAGGGAGTACTTCCACAAGATTAACTCCTTCCACGACATCCGAAGAGAAGTTCTCATAATATGGTTTCAACCGGTGCTCATTCACTTTAAGTTCATTTCCTGTAGCTAAACTACAAATTTCCACTGCACCATGTGAAAACACATTAGTCACAATAAAAGGTCCAATCCAACGTGACCTTAATTTACCCGGAAATAATTGCAAGCGAGAATTAAACAAAAGCACTTTCTGCCCAATGCAAAATTGTTTCTTTGTAATCATATTATCATGAAATGCTTTCATCTTTTCCTTGTAAATCCGTGAGCTTTCAAATGCATCATTACGGATCTCCTCTAACTCTTGAAGTTGTAACTTTCTTTTCCTTCCAGCACCATCCAACTCCATATTGCATTGCTTAATAGCCCAAAACGCCTTATGCTCAATTTCCACGGGTAAGTGACAAGGTTTACCATAAACAAGCCTAAAGGGAGACATCCCAATAGGTGTCTTGTATGCGGTTCTATACGCCCACAAAGCATCATTGAGTCTCATACTCCAAGCCTTCCTTGTTGGATTCACCGTCTTCTCTAGAATGGATTTCACCTCTCGGTTGGAAACCTCGGCTTGTCCATTTGTTTGTGGATGGTAAGGAGTTGCAATCCTATGCGACACATTATACTTCCTTAACAAGTTTGCAAGAACCTGTTTTTGAAGTGTGAACCTCCATCGCTAATTATAGCCTTTGGAATGCCAAACCTTGCAAATATATTAGCTTGCACGAAATCTGAAACAACTTTAGAATCATTAGTTGGGGTGGCCTTAGCTTCCACCCATTTCGAGACATAATCCACAACAAGCAAGATATAATAATTCCCACTAGAATTGACAAAAGGGCCCATAAAATCAATTCCCCATACATCAAAAACCTCCACAAATTGAATAATAGTTTGCGGCATTTGATTTCGAGAACCTAGATTGCCTGTTCTTTGGCACCTATCACATGTGGTACAAAATGCATGTGTATCCTCAAACAAAGTTTGCCAAAAGAAACCACATTCGAGTACCTTGAGAGCGGTTCTCTTACTCCCAAAGTGTCCTCCACAAGCATATGAGTGGCAAAAAGACAAGATAAAATTAAATTCTGATTCGGGAACACACCTACGTATTACTTGGTCACTACAATGTTTCCATAAGTATGGATCATCCCATATGTATTGGTTTCCTAACTTCTTAAGTTTGTCCCTCTCAGCACGAGACAAGTTCTTTGGGATTTTTTTAGAAACTAAGTAATTAACAATATCAGCGTACCATGGTTCTCCAAAGGCAATTGAGAATAGTTTCTCATCCAGGAAACTTTCACGCAACGGGATAGTTTCCTTGTCCACGTCAAGTCGTCTCAAGTGATCCGCAACGGTGTTCTCAATTCCTTTCTTGTCTTTGATCTCAATATCAAACTCTTGCAAGAGTAATATCCATCGTATGAGCCTCGGTTTCGCCTCTTTCTTTGTAAGCAAGTACTTAAGCGCTGCATGATCAGAAAAGACAACAACTTTTGTACCAATTAAATAAGAGCGAAACTTTTCTAAAGCAAAAACAATGGCTAAAAACTCTTTTTCAGTGGTTGTGTAGTTTTGTTGGGCCTCATTTAACGTTCTAGAAGAATAATAAATGGCATGAGGTATCCTCCCCACACGCTGCCCAAGCACCGCACCAACCGCATAATCACTAGCATCACACATAAGCTCAAAGGTCTGGCTCCAATCCAGTGGTTTAATGATAGGGGCTGATATCAAAAGTTCTTTTAAACGATTGAATGCCGCCACACACTTTTCATCAAAGTTAAAAACCACATCTTTTTGCAATAAATTACAAAGTGGTGATGCTATCTTGGAAAAGTCCTTGATGAATCTACGATAAAAACCTGCATGACCAAGAAAAGAGCGTATCTCCCTCACCGTAGTGGGAGGGGATAGAGCACGAATAAGGTTTATCTTAGATTTATCGACTTCCAAGCCTTTAGAAGATATTATATGGCCTAAAACTATGCCATGAGTTACCATGAAATGGCACTTCTCCCAATTCAGCACAAGATTTGTTTCAACACATCGTTCAAGTATTAGAGACAAGTTGTTCAAGCAAAGGTCAAATGAATCACCAAAGACACTAAAATCGTCCATGAACACTTCGATTATGTTTTCAACATATTCCGAAAAGATACTTACCCTACACCTTTGAAAAGTAGTTGGAGCATTGCATAAGCCAAAAGGCATCCTTCTATAAGAAAAAGTACCGAAAGGACAAGTGAAAGTGGTTTTCTCTTGGTCCTCCGGCGCTATCACAATCTGATTGTAACCTGAATAGCCATCAAGGAAGCAATAGTAAGAGTGTCCAGCTAAACGTTCAAGCATTTGATCAATAAATGGTAAAGGGAAGTGATATTTTCTAGTAGTGGCATTCAATTTTCTATAATCAATACAAACCCTCCAACCGGTTTGCACACGAGTTGGGACAAGTTCATTCTTATCATTTTCCACCACCGTCACACCTGATTTCTTTGGTACCACTTGTACCGGGCTTACCCACTTGCTATCGGATATGGGGTAGATAACACCCACGTCCAAAAGCTTGAGTATCTCCTTTTTCATAACTTCCATCATGGGAGGATTCAAACGATGTTGTGCTTCCCTTGTAGGCTTTGCATCGTCCTCCACACGGATCTTGTGCATACAAACGGCAGGGCTTATACCCTTGATATCGGCGATTGTCCATCCTATGGCCGTCTTGTATGTCCTTAGCACCCTTAGAAGTTTTTGCTCCTGTAATTCATTAAGCTCGTTAGAAACAATCACAGGTAACTCCTCATTGTCACCCAAGTACAAGTACTTTAAGTGACTTGGAAGAGGTTTCAATTCTAAACTTGGAGATTTAACAATAGATGGCACAAGTTTTTCATCATTGCAAGGTAAAGAAGCATATGAAATATTCTTAATTGCTGATTTTTCCGGTAATGAGTCAAGAGAACCAATGGTTTCTTTAATCTCATCACTATACTCCAAACCATTATCAATGGGTGTAGTGAGCACGGTTTCCAAAGTATCAACACCATTCAACTCAAACATTTTTTGCGCCAATGTGTCCATCACATCAATGGAGAAACAAGAGTGGACATCACTAGGATATCTCATCGTCTCGAAAATGTTGAAACGTATTATTTCTCCATCAAACTCCATAGTTAGCGTTCCCTTGTCCACATCAATTATGGTTTTCGCCGTTTTCATGAAGGGACGCCCAAGTAGCAATGGAAGAGACGAGTCCGGTGAACCTTCATCCATCTCTAACACGCAAAAGTCAGCTGGAAATACAAGTTGATTAACCTGCACAAGAACATCCTCAACAATACCCATTGGGTAGACATTAGAACGATCGGTTAATTGCAACACAATTCCAGACTTTTTAAGAGGACCAAGATCAAGTGAATTATACATAGACGCAGGCATAACATTAACGGATGCACCTAAGTCCAACATAGCTTTGTTAAATGTGGTGTTACCAATTGTGATGGGAATGGCAAAACTACCGGGATCCTTGCACTTAAGTGGGAGTTTGTGTTGTAAGATTGCCGAAGCATTCTCCCCCACACTAAGCACTTCATTACCTTTGAGCCTTTGTTTATTGGTACACAAGTCCTTCAACACCTTTGCATACTTTGGAACTTGCTTGATTGCATCTATGAGTGGTATGTTCACATGGATCTTCTTGAGAATGTCTAAAATCTTCTTTTCTAGTTCCGCCTTCTTGGAATTTGCAAATCTTCGAGGGAAAGGTAAAGGAGGAACATAAGTAGAAATCGGAGTTTTAGAGTTAGAAATAGGTACCTCAGAAGTTTGGGGAGAATCCTCATTTTTCTCCTCCAAAACAGGTTCCTTTGGTGTTCCCACCGTGCCCGAATCAGTAACTTCGGGTTGCACAAGTTGTGTACCACTTCTCAGGTAATTGCATTGATACCTTCTTTTGGGTTGATAGGTTGAGAAGGGAGTTTCCCTCCATTTTGTGCCTTCAATTGATTCAACTCAATAGCCATAGAACCAACTTGAGTTTGCAAATCCTTAACCGTACTCTCCGTTCTTTGCATAAAAGATTTCAACAACTCTTCCATATTGGACCCCTTAGTTTGAGGTTGTTGTTGTTGTTGTTGTTGTTGTTGTTGTTGTTGATGAAATTGTTGTCTCGGTTGGAATTGTTGTTGTTGAGGTTGAAATCCACTCGGGTTGTTGAAATTAGGAGGTTGAACCGCTCCTTGCTTATTGGCATAGCTAAAATTGGGGTGATCTCTCCATCCCTAATTGTAAGTGTTTGAGTAGGGATCATACCGTCTTTGTTGATTCGGAAAGACTGCATTAGCTTGCTCGTCCTCATAAGCTTGAGAAGAACCTGGTATCACCGCGGCTGCAACTTGTTGCAGCATTGCTGTCATGTTACCCAATTGTTGACGAAGTTCCTCAACCTCGCTTACTTCATTAACTTTCCTAAGAAGCACATCCGAACCACGACTCAAGAATTGTTGGGAGACTCAAGAATTGTTGGGAGTTTGCTGCCATGTTCTCAATCAACTCTCTAGCTTGTGCCACCGTCTTGTTAACTAGTGCACCACCACCCGCAGCGTCAAGAAGATTCCTATCACTTGATTGGAGTCCTTCATAGAAATATTGGATAATCATAGCGTCACTGAATTGGTGGTGAGGGCAGCTTGCCACCAATCTCTTGTATCGTTCCCAACATTCATATAAGGATTCTCCCACATTTTGCTTCATCCCACAAATCTCTTTTCGAATTTGAGTAGCCTTTGATGCAGGAAAATATCTCTCTAAAAAGAGTTTCTTCAACCCATTCCATGTCGTGACACTTCCGGGAGGTAAATAGTACAACCAATCCTTAGCACTATCCATCAAAGAGAAACGGAAAACTTTTAACATTGCACCATCCGCCTCAACATCCGCTGGAAGCATGGCCGTGACAATGGTGTGGAAGTCCATAAGATGCTTGTTTGGGTCTTCATTCACCATGCCATGGAACTTTGGTAATTCTCTAAGCAACCCCGGTTTTATCTCAAAAGTAGAGTTCGTTTGAATACACCCCTGTTGTGTATCAAGCCTATGAGAAGCTAACTCCTTGAGTGAACGATTTGCATCACTCATTGCTTCTTCTTTTTCTTCAAAAGGTGGTTCTTGTTCACCCGGAACCTCTTGTTCTAAAACTGCTTCTTCTTTTTGGAAAGTCTCTTCTTTTACTTCCAACTCTTGTTCTTCCGTTGTATCTTTACTTGGTTGGAGTATTGTGCCTCTTCGAGTAGCTATCCCGCACCTTGGATAATTCCAATCTTTAGAAGCCAGGGATTAGGTACCTGAAAACAATTCTCACAAACAAGTGAGAAACAAGACAAGGAAAGAAGAAGCAAAGATAAAAGCAAAAACAAAAATAAGAAACTAAAAACTTAATAACTAGCCGTATGCCTCCCCGGCAACGGCGCCAAAATTTGATCGCTGTCGTAGGCGTCAAAAATAAATTACACTTTCTTACTACTCAAAATATATAATGAAGCAAGGGAAAGAAAGGATCGTTCCCACAGAGAGGTCTTGGTTGTCAATATGTTCTGGTTTCCTAAAGATAACAATGAGTGTTTTCTGATTTTTATAAACGAAAATAAAATAAAAGCAAAACAATAAAAAGTAAACACGCAAATCAAGGATGTGAAAATATTGGATAAAGGTTTCATCTTCAATTGTAAACAAGGTTTTGAATATATGAATAGAATTCGTATTTAATCTTGTTATCATCAAGAGCCCTAGAATATCTTATTGCAAGAATACTCCATAAATTTCCTAAGTCATCAACACAAACATTAGAGCCGCGTATGTGAATTCTACCTAAAGAATAACCTAACGCCTTGCGCTAATTAAGTTCAATTCTAGGAGCATTAAGTTTGAAATAGGCTAATCAATGCAATTGTAATACATTGCGCACATAATTCGAACAAAGGTCAATTCTACATATGATTACAAGGATGTATCACTACAAACCATAATCATATCATGCTACTCGTATTCAAGGTTATCGCTCGATGAAGAACCCTAAAATAGCTATATGTATGGATGTGAGTTCAATTAATTATAGACTTAACTAAACAAACATTCAATCATATTTCTATACATCAATCATGCAATTATTATAACCCGTAGAAATCAAACGATGATTTTGAGAGAAAACTAATTCATAAAAATCATAACTTGTTTTCAAAATCCAACTACATCTTTAACCAATAAAAATAAATCAACTACTTGGGTTTTTGAAAATCATCACAAAGAGTTTAGAAGAATCAATCATGTGAAACCCTAGAAAACAAGTAGAAGCCTCCCTCATGGAGATCTTAGGTTTAGAGAAAGAGTTTTCTATTTATATGTTTCTCCCATTCCAAAAGGATACCCTTTCCAAATTTAGGTTTTCTCAAAACCCATCTCCAAGTGGTCCACCAAGCCCATGTGTGGAAAATACCCGTGTGAAAATCTCTGTCCAAAATTGTCTGCCGGAATTGATGACGCCATCGCCGGAATCTGGTCGTCGGTACGGAATTTGTCACCGGAAATTTGTCTCTGTCCACCTGAGATATCTGAAACCGCCAGCATGAAAATATGTACTCCCAGCAACTCATCTCTCCTTCTCTGCATTTCAAACATTCACAAGAATCATCCAAACCAATTCTTTATCTCTTGCGAAAACGTGCCCAAAGTGTGACTCGTAGCCCATATGTGCCGTGGCCGACTCTTGCATTCGACTCATACCCCCTTCACGATTCACTGAAATATTATGATCCCCACTTTCGGTTCCAAAATCCGACAACCGGAACTAGTACCACCGGTTAGCCATTCTCGCTCACTTTTCGCACAATCTCTGTAGCATTGGAATTCTCATACAGTTTTTATTTTACGGCTCAGGCCATCTTGACAATTCAGACCACTTCTTGTAGTTCAGCTGCACTATTATCTCCTAGCCAATGAACCATTCAAGTCCTCAATAGCTGCACCCCTTCTTAGCCATATAGCAGCAACAAATTGCAGCTCCACTATCATTTGCATTCTCCATAACATACATCTAGCTGAGCACCAGTTCTCAGCTTCAGCCTATCTAGTTTTTCCAGTCCCAGCCAACAGAAATTCCACCTTCATTGACAGCCCAATAACCAGAACCCTAACTTCTCCTTCTTGCATTCTTACTAATCTTCAATCTGAAACATCAATTTCAGAACCCATTGCTTCACAACATCACTTATAACTGTACTTCATTCTTGCAGTTCCACCTCCATACCTCTTCCATTTCAGCTATCAAAGTAACAACACTTCTTACTCCCCTGCAATTCATATCAACAGATGCGGTGCCATTTCATTTATCCTTCGCAGCTTCATTCTCTAACTGGCAGCAGCAACAACATCTGCATCTTTACCATGTTCACCTGCAACAACCACCAGTTCAATAACACAGTACTTCTCTTCCCCGACATTGCACTTCTGTTGCAACAACAGTAGCACTGCCTCCTCCAGCAACTTCTGTACTTCCTAGGCTTACGAGATCATCACCAGTAAGCTCTCTCCATTGCTCATTTGCACTGCATCTGAAGCATCTGCTACAAATTCATGCCCTCACTGCCACCATATTCACAAGTGCATTCGATCCCATGTAATGTCAGCTCCTCCATTCAACTACTAGCTCCCTTTCCTTCTTAGTTTCGTTCCAACCTCTCGAATAGACTCACCAGAACACGGTCTAGATGATGGTAAACCTGGAGCAACACCTGGCCGTGACCTGAAGTTGAACTGTGCAAAACTGTTGATTCAGGCATTTATACAAACATCTTATGTGCCAGTCTCGAACTGATGAGGGTTGTGTACTTCTTGTATAATGGAGATTGCACAACTCCTTCCCTGCAAATTGATGTTAAAATACATACAATCACACACATACATTCTCAATCTTCGACAATTTACTTCCAAAAATCAATGGCAGTCAGCAATCTCCTTTAATGGCAATGGAATCAATCTCTCCTTCTCTTGAACCCAGTAAACACCACACAAATCGTATTCAACAGCTTCACATTTCAGCTGAAATTGAGCTCAAGAACTTGACCCATATCTCCTCTAAACAAACCAACAGAATCCATCATTACAAAGGGCAACAGAAATCAATCAAATTTATGCTATAAGGGTGCTCCGAATTTGATTATGATTTCAGAGCTGACATGGTTCAAAATTCTAATTGTTTTCTCTTTGACTCTCACACTGAAACAAATGATCATTTGTTCTTGCGTTACACTTTCACTTCCAAAGTTTGGTCATATTTCTTAAGGAGTTTTGATATTTATTAGGTCTTGGCTAATAATATTAAATCTACCCTTTGAGAATGGTTACTTAAGAAGGGTTCTAATAGAATTCATGAGATATGGAGCCTTCTCCATTTTGCTACTTGGTGGAGTATTTTGAGGGAAATAAATAACAAATTATAATTATGTTAGAAATGTCAAGCAAGTGATTATGGAGTATTTTGAGGGAAATAAATAACAAATTATAATTATGTTAGAAATGTCAAGCAAGTGATTACTGCAGTTAAGTGTGCGTTATTCAACTGGGATTTGAGGTCAATTTTTTTTTGAGTTGCCTTTATCAACCTTAATTTGTAATTGGAATGTTGTTGTTTACACGTCAATTGAAGCTGTAAATTTGGTACACTTTTATAATGAACATTTTTCAATATATCTTTGCCCTTTAAGCTATAAAATTAAATAAAAATATCTTTGCTCATCTTTACTTTGATCCGCAAACCATTATAGGTTTCCATATCTTATTTTCCTTTAACTATTTTAATGATTGAGTAAATTTATTATTAAAGTGTTTAAAATTGAGAGGCAAATAACTTCTGGGCCAAAGGAATAAAAATAATAATGTTTTAAATGAAGATGTAAGTAGATCGTGGTCCATAATAATGAAAATAGTTGTATAAGAGATAACTTCATCCACTTTTATATCCATTCGACAAATTTAGTTATCTAAGCTCTACAAGTACATAGTATATGGTATTGTTGATGGGTGAAAACGATTTGCTGGTTTTTGAGGAAAAGTGGAGTATTGTGCAAATTGCCTAAATCTTTAACAGATGCACTGCACGGGAGTGCTTTGAGTTCGATAGATCAATATGTATGACTCCGATCTAAACCAAGACAATGGTTGTTCCAGAATAAATTTGGTCACAAAGAGGGATGTGGGTTGATATGTAGGAGGAAAGCTGGGAAGTGTGTGAGATCAATGATAATTGAAGGATTGTGGATGTGTTGGAGACTTATGTTGAGTTCAGATAAGTTCAGATACGATAATTCTCATTGATTTCAGATAAATTTTGTTGAGTTAAGATAAGTTCAGATACGATGATTCTCATTGATTATGTTCATAGATTGATGAACATATTTATATTGCAGAAGTAGTTAACATATTGATATCCAATAAGTGTGACGGTTGCAGAGGAGTGGGAAACCGTGGTTGAACCAGATCCACATTGCGCGGGAGACTTGGTTGATTGTTCATCCACTACTTTGCTAACTCCTTCAACTGCATGCACGACTTACTCATATTTATCATCGTGGATGTATTACTACATCGTACGTGTTATAGGCCGCCATCCCAAAATCCTAATGAATATCTCCTCATGTGACATGATTGATGTCTCATGAATATGGAGTCTGCAAGGCAGACGTATATTTATTAGTCAATTGTTGACTTGGCTAGACCATGAGTATTAACCTTGATGAGTCGAGCATAATGGATGAATGTGATATGCTCCGTGACTCATGGATTGAGCATAAGGTGTCTGCTGGGACATTAATAATGAAGGGACATCGAGTATGATGAATTGTGATGTATTATGATTTGGACCGACGAATGTCGGTCTAATGAGACTGTTCGATCATGGACCTATTCCGATATGTCGACAGAAATCTATTGAGATATTGTAGAATTCTCATTCATGTTTTAATATGTCATGAGTTATCGAATGACAAAGTAGGAATTATAGTATAGTAAATATTGGACCTGAAAATGCGGGGGTACAACAACCACAACCAACACTTCGTTTGGCAATCTGAGAGGACTTACTCCAATATACTTTCTAGAGAATCAACTAGACAGTCAGACTCAATCTAGAGAAAAGTATATACGAGAGTTTATATCTCTAACTCTCAATTCAATCTGCAATCAACAAATAGAAATTTGCGAGCCCGATTGAATATATGAGTAATAGCTTGAACGGTACCAAAGACCAATGTTCAAGGATCAATCAATTTTAATCAAAAACCAAAGGTTGGATTTCCTAATTGATCGATACAATGCACAACCTGTGATATTTTAATTATATAACGAAATATAATGCAGAAAAGAAATAACACAGACACCAGAATTTTGTTAATGAGGAAAACCGCAAATGCAGAAAAACCCCGGGACCTAGTCCAGCTTTGAACACCATACTGTATTAAGCCGCTACAGACACTAGCCTACTACCAACGAACTTCGGACTGGACTGTAGTTGAACCCTAATCAATCTCACACTGATTCAAGGTACAATACACACTTGATTCCCTTAGCTGATCTCACCCACAACCAAGAGTTGCTACGACCCAAAGTCGAAGACTTGATAAACAAATCTCCCACACACAGAAAAGTCTATTGGAATAGATAAATCTGTCTCCCACAGAAATACCTATGAGTTTTTGTTTCGTCTTTTAATAAATAAAGGTGAACATGAACCAATTGATAAACCGGTCTTATATTCCCCGAAGAACAGCCTAGTATTATCATTCACCTCACAATATTCTTAATCGACTAGCGAAACAAGATATTATGGAATCACAAACGATGAGACGAAGGTGTTTGTGATTACTTTTTATCTTGCCTATCGGAGATATTAATCTCGAGCCAATTATTTCAATTGTACTCAACACGATACAAACAACAAGATCAGATCACGCAACTACAAAGAAAATAGTTGGGTCTGGCTTCACAATCCCAATGAAGTCTTCAAGTCGTTAACCTACAGGGTCTCGAGAGAAACCTAAGGTTAAAGGAGAATCGACTCTAGTTTATGCAACTAGTAACACACAAAAGTGTGGGGATTAGATTTCCCAGTTGCTAGAGTTCTCCTTTATATAGTTTTCAAATCAGGTTTGGAATCCAAGTTACCTTGACAACAAAGCATTCAATATTCACCGTTAGATGAAAAACCTGATTCAACCAAGCTAATATCTTTCAACCGTTAGATCGAACTTAGATTGTTACACACAAATGAAATTTACCTTCATTTAGGTTTATGTAACCGTACCTGAACGTGTACACCATGTTGGCTTAACAATAGTTAACCGAAGTTATCCATATGATCACTCTCATATCAACCTTGTTCATCTTAACTATAACTAGTTCAAATGACTCAAATGAAACTAGTTAAAGAGTTGTTCAATTTATATATTCTCATAGAAGTATACAAGAACACAATTGAAGCAAAATCAGTTTGATTCACTCGAATTAATTCATGAACATTATAGCCACGGTTTTGCAAAGATTGCATTCCTTATTATAAATGTTTATGTTCATGTACACAGCAGATTTTAAAACTTTAACCTTCAAGTATGCAAACGGGTATGCATACTTGAAATACCCGGACCAAGATTGGGTTTCGCTTGTACGCAAACGTGTACGCGTACTTCCAATCCTAGCGAAAATATTCAGACATGAACCTTACGCCAGTACGCGAACGGGTGCGCATACTTAGGTTCTCGGATTTCTTAAGCCAATAGGTAAGCGCACGTGTACGCATACTATGGTTCCCGCACATGGATTACATATGTGCAAGAGTACACAACATGTTATATCCAATAATGGTTAAGTGTTCTAAACTCTTATTTCAATCATTGAAACTTTCTTATAGGATGACAATAGCCGTTTTCACACACTATTAGCATCAAAGCAATTTTCAAGTTATTGAAATAATAATAACAAAACATTCCAAGTCTACACCAGATGATTGTATCACACAAACCATGTAAGATGTTACTCGGCAATTTTCACATGATCATCTTTTGACCTGCGTCAAGAATATAAGACGAACTTGGTCGAAGCAAAAGCTTGCCAACACATATTCCGAGAAATATATAAGCGAGTTAAACTCAGCTCGAAATCTCAAATGTGTATAATAAAAAACTATATCGAAATACGACTTATGTCTCAATATAGGAGATAAAGTAGAAATAAACTTTCCAAGTGATAGATGAGTTTCAGTCTCCATATACCTTTTGTTGATGAACTCCCACAAGCTCTCCTTAGTAGTTCTTCGTCTTCAAATGATGAACGCCGTGAAGTCTAAGGCTCAACTACACAATCTATGTCCTAGTCCGAGACATCTATAAGTAGACTAGAAATCAAGACTTATAGTTTTGATCTATAACATTGACAAACATTCTTGAGATAGCAATGCACGCGAGTTCGACCGAGCAGTGCTCTAACAATCTTCCCCCTTGTCAATTCTAGTGACAAAACTATCAATACATAGGTATTTCAAAATAAATAAAACTTTGTAGCTTCTCATCCAAATGCTTGATCTCCTTGGCATCTTCAACACGACTCGAAATTTTCGTCACTTGCAAGTACCCCATGATTCTAAGCGTGTTCAACTCAGCATCATAGTTGTTAAAGATCCGTAGCGATAACAACGGGAAAACAAATGCTTTCAATCTTTGTTATACAGTGTCATAGTATCATTACACAACATCAAATTTCAAATGTATCACAACTTTGACAATAATACTATGGTGATATATATCACTCCCCCTTAGTCAATACTTCATATCGACATGAAAACCACTCCCCCTTACATAATGATCCGTAAACCATATGTATTTGTAGTATGAAACTACATATTAATTCTACCCCCTTTTGTCAATATAAATTGGCAAAGGTACGAAAACTAGTGGGATCCTCATGAAATTTTCATAGAGATACTTCATGACCAAAAGAGAATAACATACCAACTTATTTAGATGCAATCATATAGACGAAGCTAAATGCATTCATCAAGGAGTTTATAAAGATACGAGATAACTCCTACAATATTCTACAGCCGCACTCCCCACAAAGATTTGGTATTTAAGCACAAGTTCAAAAAGAACTCTCCCCCGTAAATTTTCATTCCCGAAATAACAACAAGAGCGACCTTACTTTTACGAGAAAAGAAGGATTTCTTTGGACATAATCAAATCACATGAAAACATGAATTTGTATCCAAAAAATCACAATTGAATTAGCCACAAAAATGATCAATTCAATTGGCCATGCTCAACATAAGAGAACTTACGGAGCAACACAGTATATGCACAAAGATGTGGATCAGGGAAAGACCAATACTGCGGAATAAACAAAGATTCATTCTATTTTTCATCACTATTTGCACAATGACATAAAAGGCTTAACTTTTGTATTCAAAAGTTCATCATTTCTTCCATCAAAAATGACATAAAAGGCTTAACTTTTGTATTCAAAAGTTTATTCTATCTTTTATCAATACTTTCATATCGATATAAAATAGAGATAACCTTTGAACAAGTATGGGACAGTCAACGTTCACGGACGTAAACAACATATCCCATAACAATTTGCAATATATGAAACCATAAAGATTAATACTGCAAAAATAATCTTCCAAATAATTTAGAATTTAAATAAATAAATCTAAAAACATTGAAGATGAAAACGTTGGACATAGCTATGTGTACTCACAATAATGGCTATTCCAAACCCTAGTTATCCTTCTTAAAAATATACAAGAATAAAATTCTCATAAGAAGTTTCCTAGACATTGAGATCTTTGAAAAATTCTTTATCGTCCCCGAACTCCTTGTCGTCAACATCCATGAGAACATACGGTTCGTGAAGATAGGAGTCAATTCCAACAAACCTTCTAGGCTGATGATGTCGAATCTAGGCCTTCTGAATTTCAAAAGATCTCATAACAAAAGCCTTTATTTGTTGAATCTCCTTCCTTGATTCCTTCAACTCTTCAAGAACACCAGAAAACTTATGAGAGTTTGAAGGAACAACTCTTGGCTTCCTCACATTCCTTCCTTTTCTTTTCAAAGTTGGAGGTAACAGAGATTTTTCTTTTTCCTTCATGATTGATGGCTTAACAACCATATTAACATCTTTTCCATCGAAAAACATGATGCTTGGAGTATCAATATGCGTACGGGTTTGTGAGAAGAATTCACAATTTATACTCAACAAGCAGTCTTAAGATAAGAAGAGTTTCAGAGAAGGAAAAGGGAATGTAGGGTTACGAAACCTTTAAACATAGGTTCGTGCATGCACAACTCACAACCCTAAGAAGGGTAGAATTGTCGAGAATAACCATCTTTTATTGATCGACCAAGGAAGCCCTTTCCAATATCAATTAGATATGGAAGAATTCCAGAACTTGCAAAACACATCAAAGCTATGAAAAGAAAAAATCAACAAAAAAAAAAAAAAAAAAAAAAAAAATTCATAAAGCCTAAGGTGTGCACAATCTTGTCTCTTTTGATCATGCACATGAACAAGATGCACCAAACAACACAATCAAGTTGTGCTGCGGTGAACAACAATCTGTCCACCATAACCTTTTTGAAAGGAATTCATTGAACCCTTTCTCTCAGAATGTTTAAACCATACTTTCTTCTCTAGCGGTCTTGTCTTATCCTTGGAAACTAACTTCTTCGAAGAAGATAAAACCTTACATACCTCAGCGGTTTTTTGAACAAGTTTGAGCTTGTTTGCTAATCGATTCGCTCTTCGTTGAAGTTTGTTGACATACCTCATTTTGTGTTTGTACTTGAAACACTTTGAAAGTTCATGACCTTTGAGTGAACAATACGAGCATGTCAACCTGGAATATAATCCAGACGCCCGAGATGTGCAAGCTGCTAGACAGATAGTGCAACCTGAAAAATTAGACAGAGAGTTTCCAACGGAAAGGTAAACTTTTTCTTCCAGATTGGTTGAGTTTTCTTCTGAAAGAATATCAAGATTGATGTATGTATTGCTACAATTATCAAAATTAATATTTTCACAAAGAAGCGCAACACTTGATTTTTCGTCTTCATTAGAATCATAGTGATCAGACATTTCATCAAGAGTTTCCACAAGACCTTTGTTCCCGGTGTATTTTCTGCAGTTCAGACACTCATTTGCAAAATGACCAAAACCTTTACACTTAAAGCACTGTGGCATATCCTCGTCATCAGTCTCGTCAACGTCCCTGTTTTTAGGAGGAGCACGATTGTGAGGTTTAACTGATGACTTAGGTTTCTCTGGAGAACCGTTTACTTCTCTTCAATAGAAGATCTCTAAACTTTCTTGTGATCAAAGAGACTGACTTGTCAAGAACTTTATATGATGAATCAGCCTCTGAAAGATCATCTCCAGAGATGCAAACACTTTTACTTTTGTCACGTAATTTAGTATTCTTTCGTAATTTGAAAGCAACATCCTTTCCGGATTTGTATGTATGCTCATGATCAAAGATCGTTAACTTTCCAACCAACGTATTTTTGGAGAGAGCATCAAGCTTATTTCCCTCAACGATGGCATGCTTCTTAGAGTCGTATCTAGATGGCAACAATTTTAGATCGCTGCAACAAAGGGAACGGTCACATCTCCTACTGCAACAACGGGAGCATCATAGCCATTAACTACATAAACCCATGATTAAAAATCACGCGCTTGAAGAAAGGCACGCATAGCAATTTTCCACCATAAGTAATTTGAGCCATCAAAGACTGGTGGAATGTGTATAGAGATAACACTTATGTCCATATCAGATCGCTACAAACACAGACTTATAAGGGCTTTAATGTGTTTTCCTGCTCTGATACCAATTGAAATGCGGAGGTACAACAACCACACCCATCAATTCATTTGATAATCTTATAGGACTTACTCCAATATACTTTCTAGAGAATCAACTAGACAGTTAGACTCAATCTAGAGAAAAGTATATACAAGATTTTATATCTCTAACTCTCAATTCAATCTGCAATCAGCAAATAGAAATTTGCGAGCCCGATTGAATATAAGAGTAGTAACTTGAACGGTACCAACGACCAATGTTCAAGGATCAATCAATTTCAATCAACAACCAAAGGTTATATTTCCTAATTGATCGATACAACGCACAACCTGTGATATTTCAATTATATAACAAAATATAATGTGGAAAAGAAATAACACATACACCATAATTTTGTTAATGAGGAAAACCGAAAATGAAGAAAACCAGGTACCTAGTCCACTTTGAACACCATACTTTTCGTATTAAGCCGCTACAGACACTAGCCTACTACCAATGAACTTCGGACTGGACTGTAGTTGAACCCTAATCAATCTCACACTGATTCAATGTACAGTTGCGTTCCATACGTCTCTAATCCCAGCAGGATACTACGCACTTGATTCCCTTTGCTGATCTCACCCACAACCAAGGATTGCTACGACCCAAAGTCGAAGACTTGATAAACAAATCTGTCTCATACAGAAAAGTCTATCGGAATAGATAAATCTATCTCCCACAAAAATACATATGAGTTTTTGTTCCGTCTTTTGATAAATCAAGGTGAACAGGAACCAATTGATAAACCGATCTTATATTCTCAAAGAACAGCCTAGTATTATCAATCAACTCACAATAATCTTAATCGACTAGCGAAACAAGATATTGTGGAATCACAAACGATGAGACGAAGGTGTTTGTGATTACTTTTTATCTTGCCTATCGGAGATATTAATCTCGAGCCAAATATTCCAATTGTACTGAACACGATACAAATAACAAGATCAGATCACGCAACTACAAAGAAAATAGTTGGATCTGGCTTCACAATCCCAATGAAGTCTTCAAGTCGTTAACCTACAGGGTCTCGAGAGAAACCTAAGGTTGAAGGAGAATCGACTCTAGTTTATGCAACTAGTAACACACAAAAGTGTGGGGATTAGGTTTCCCAGTTGCTAGAGTTCTCCTTTATATAGTTTTCAAATCAAGGTTTCCAATCCAAGTTACCTTGGTAACAAAGTGATAGGTCTCTAAAACACATTGATTTCATATCTATTGTTGATGCTTTCTTTGCTATTTATTTTGTAAAATATGTATCTTATGTTTACTTTTGAGTATTTAGGTACTTTGGAGTCCTTGGGACCAAAAGAAGGAGAAAACTTCCATTTGGAGCGAAAACGAGAAGAAATCATCCGAGCAGAGCGAAGACGGCAAGAACATGGAAAGAAGTAATAAAACGGGGAGGACTGCCACCTCAGGTAGCCCATATCTGGAGAGTGGGTGCTATCAGCACTTTTTGCTCTTTAACACAGTCGAGTATTTGGTACTTTTATTCAGACAAGTTCTCAAACGAGTATTGGTCAAGTTCTCAGACAAACTCAACTCTACCCAACGATTCAGAGAGTAATTAAGGGTTTCATGAAAGATTTGATCCGAGAGGGTGGAAGCAATGGTGAATAATGGCTTGAATTGAATCTGTAACTTACAGGGAAGAGAATTGATAGTAATCTGCTGGTAGAAAAGAAGACATCAGGGATTTGACGGGAAAAGAGGAAGAGCTGATGAACTTCAGATGAAGTTGGGGGCTTTTAAGAGAAGTTAGGGTTCCGAGTCGCAGATGGAGATTCTAGTTCGAAGACAAACAGGGAACAATGGGTTTGAAATGGATTTGGTATATGGCATCAATATGATTTGAATTTGGGGATTTCTAGTTAGGGTTTGACCAAGAACATATGGCTCAGGATGAGAAAGAAGAATTGGATAATCTGGTTCAACTAAGAGATGGAGGAAGCTGCAGCTGTATACGATTTTCATGGGTTTGATTTGTGAGATTGAAATGATGCTGCAATTGGGTTATTGTTGCAGTTCAAATGGAGTGTTGGGATTGTGAAACTGGAGCTGCAGGGATGGATGGGATTGAGCTGGTCTTTGTGGTGGTACGGATATTGCAGGATGGTTAGAATAGCTGTGTGCAAGAGCTGTTATTGTTGTGTTTGAGCTGCAATTGGAGGCACATCTTATGGAGATGGATGAAACGGGAATTGCAGGTTATAATGCTTGTTAGTGAATGGCTTAAGTTGAGCCTGCGATGGGGATGTTGTTACTGTATATGAAAGAATGGGTTCGAGTAATTGTATGGTCCGCAGTTCCGATGGCTTGAGATCATTGCAGGCAAGAGCTGGTACTGTGCAGCATTGGTTGAAAATGAAGCTCAAACTGAGTTAGTATGGCAGTGGCTTGAGCAAGTGATGAATCTGATTGGTTGAGTTTTGAAGCTACAAATCAGGGAAAGAATGAAGTTTTTGCCACAAGAACAACCAAAGAAAGTGTTTGCTGCCATTGATCTTTGCTGACAAACTGTGAGATTTATGAATGTTGATTGTGTGTGATTGAATGGGTTATATATGAATTGCAGGGAAGGAGTTGTGCAATCTCCAATTTACAGCCATTGCATAGCGGTCATCAGTTTGCAAAACGCACATTAGGTGCTTGATGAAATGATTGAATAACAAATTCTCACTGTCAGGTCTTCTTTGTGGCCAATAACGAGGAGAGAGAAGGATCCGAATTTCCCCTGTGGCAACAAAGTGGTTCACTGATTCTGTTGCATTCAGTTAGGCCGTGTCTTAGTAGGTGCTTGAAACGAAATTGGAGGAAGAACAAGGCAAAAGCGGCTTAAGCTCGTGGTGGTTTTGGGTTGAGTTCATGGTTGATGTTTCGAGCATCGAAGCAGCTGTGACTGAACAGTATCCTTGATGGCTAACCAGGGTTCAATGATTTTGTACAAGGGTCAATCAACAATGGCCATGACTTGTTTTAGAAGTTGGATACATGATCCAGTGGCAGACTATCTTTTGTTGTTCTTTGTGATTGCGGAGGACTCAGGGCGTGATTTAGAAGCTGGAAAGTATAAGAAATATTGGGTGCAGTGCGATTCGAGCCAGCTGCTAGCCATGGGCAATGGCTGAATACATGGGTTTGTTAGGCAACGGCTATGACTTGATTTTTAAGTTGAGATAAGGAAGAATATTGGAGACTGATCAGTCTTAGTATTGGACTGAATTTAAGCCCGTGAAAACAGCCATAGAATGGAGAAGCTACAGCTGCAGGTGTAGCGGTTGCAGGTGATGGCATTGCAAGATGGGAGCAGTTGAGCTAGTGGAAGCTGAGCTGAAATAAAACTGAATTGCACGAGCTGGTATTCACAACAGCTGCTTAATGGTGTGTTATGAGTGCAATGAAAGTGAAGTCATGGGATATTGCAGGTGGAATTGCAGTGTTGGGATTACAATGGCAGCTGAAATGGTTGGTGTATGAATGATATTGGATTAGATGAATGTGTTGAGAACATATGTTTACTGTGAAGATGAGGAACTAAAACTGCAGTTGTGTGTTGACTCTAGTGTTGCATAAGGAGTATCAGTTGCTGTGGTTCTGTCAGGAACATGCCAGAAAGCAAGCAGATTTCTGCCGGAATTGGTTCTCAGCGAGTTAACTCAGTTGGCCAACTTGACTCACCGATCCAGTACTTTACTCAGGTGAGTTTGGGATCTGATTCGTGGGCTTGGATTTTGGGACTTCTTTCTAGCAGAAGCAACAGTGGGCCTATGCGGTGGAGACTTAGGTTTTGGCAGAGAAAGTATAAAAGGGTCTCACATCTCATATATCAAGGGGATATCTCTACTTCTACTTTTGGTTCTAGGGTTTATAAACATGATAGTTTTTCTCTTACTTCTTGTTATGAACTCCATGAATATGAGTACCTAGTTTTTATTATTGGTTATGGAATAATTGGATTTCACAAAATATACCTTATGATATGATAAATTAGTTTTGTCTCTATGCTTTATCGTTTATGATTCACCATTAATATTGTCATATGAGTTGAATGCTTGTTTAGTCGAGTCGCGAATCGATTGAGTTTACTTTCATCTCTATTGCTAGATTAGAGTTTATTATACGCAAAAGTGATAAATTTCTGATTGCAAGTAGCATAATTGTGGGTAGTGCTTGTAGTGATATATCCTACTAGTCACAAGTGATTCATAACCTTTGTTAAATCGGATTAGTGCTTTTACACGTTCGATTGCTTTGATTGGCCTGATTTCATAGAACTTAACGCATCTAGGGAATTAAACTTGATTAGTGCTTTTACACGTTAGGTTGTTCTCTAAGATAGAATTCATATTCGCATCTTTTAATGTGTTTGTTGATGACAAGAGGAGATTAGCGGGGTATACTTGCAATCAAGGTATCATAGGGCCTTTGATACAAGTTGAGATTAAAATATC
The DNA here is from genome assembly GCA_023531295.1 of Papaver armeniacum. Taxonomy (NCBI): domain Eukaryota; kingdom Viridiplantae; phylum Streptophyta; class Magnoliopsida; order Ranunculales; family Papaveraceae; genus Papaver; species Papaver armeniacum. The sequence goes on from JAJJWW010002792.1 coordinate 311,925, forward strand.
AATTCTAGTTATTGTGTTGAAAACATGTTTATGATTGAAGACGAAATCCATGACCAATACTTTCTCATCCTTGATTTGATTTGTTTACCTTTATTGTTTGCTTTTATTTAATTTATTATATAAAAATCACAAAATCCCCCTTGTTATCTTTAGGAAACCAAAACATATTGACAACCTAAGTCCTCTCTGTGGGAACGATCCTTTCTTGCCCTTGCTTCATAATATATTTTGAATAGTAAGAAAGTGTAAATTATTTTTGACGCCTACGACAGCGATCACAAAGCATTTAATATTCACCGTTAGATGAAAAACCTGATTCAACCAAGCTAATATCTTTCAACCGTTAGATCGAACTTAGCTTGTTACACATAAATGAAATGTACCCTCATTTAGGTTTATGTAATCGTACCTAAACGTGTACACCATGTTGGCTCAATAATAGTTAACCGAAGTTAGCCATATGATCACTCTCATATCAACCTTGTTTATCTTAACCATAACTAGTTCAAACGACTCAAATGAAACTAGTTAAAGAGTTGTTCAATTGCTATATTCTCATACAAGTATACAATAACACAATTGAAGAAAAATCGGTTTGATTCACTTGAATCAATTCATGAACATTATAATCACGGTTTGCAAAGATTGCATTCCTTATTATATAAATGTTTATGTTCATGTACACAACTGATTTTAGAACTTTAACCTTCAAGTATGCAAACTGTACGCATACTTAAAATACCTGGACCAAGATTGGGTTTCGCCAGTACGCAAACGGGTACGCGTACTTCCAATCCCAGCAGAAATATTAAACCTTACGTCAGTACTCGAACAGGTGCGCGTACTTAGGTTCCCGGATTTCTCAAGCCAACAGGTACGCGTACGGGTACGCATACTATGGTTCCCGGACATGGATTACTTATGTGCAAGAGTACACAACATGTCATATCCAATAATGGTTAAGTGTTTTAAACTCTTATTTTAATCATTGAAACTTTCTTAGAGGATGACAATAGCCGTTTTTACACACTATTAGCATCAAAGCAATTTTCAAGTTATTGAAATAATCATAACGAAACATTCCAAATATACACCAAATGATTATATCACACAAACCATGTAAGATGTTACTCGGCAATTTTCACATGATCATCTTTTGACTTGCGTCAAGAATATAAGATAAACTTGGTCGAAACAAAAGCTTTCCAACACATATTACGAGAAATATGTAAGCGAGTTAAACTCAACTCGAAATCTCAAATGTGTATAATGGAAAACCATATCGAAATACGACTTATGTCTCAATATAGGAGATAGAGTATAAATAGACTTTCCAAGTGATAGATGAGTTTCAGTCTCCACATACCTTTTGTTGATGAAGTTCCACAAGCTCTCCTTAGTAGTTCTTCGTCTTCAAATGATGAACGCCGTGAAGTCTAAGGCTAAACTACACAATCTATGTCCTAGTCCGAGACATCTATAAGTAGACTAGAAATCAAGATTTATAGTTTTGATCACTAACATTGACAAACATGCTTGAGATAGCAACGCATGTGAGTTCGACCGAGCAGTGGTCTAACAGGACCCGATAGTCGGCCAAGTGGATGGCCGTCCAAATCATGTTGCTTCTCAATAATCGAACAACAAAAATATTGGTAGCAGGACCGGATATTTAAATATTAATTAAAATATTGATAGCTGGATCAATATGAAAATTATTGATATTTATCAGAATTGTCATAAATTTGAAACTCTAATTTTGGAGAACTTGGATCCAGGAGACGGAGAGCTGTCCAATGTAGGTGGAGAAATATCGACCAACCAATGGGTATGTGGATCAACCATTGGTGGTGGAGAGACCGGCTGAGCGGTATATGGAGAATTGTCTAACTGGTGGAAAAGGATTCACCAAAAATATGGAAAAATATCCAAAATATGTAGGATTATCCAAAATAATCAAGGAGTGTGTGATACATGTGTATCTATACTCCTTTAGAGCGACTGCAGTGGTGCGAGTATAACCAAAGACCAAAGAGGGAAAAAAATACCAAAATTTGGGATTAGTCTGGTGTGTGACGCTACGGGTGGAAGACGAAATTTGGTGGAGCGTAGAGTATACGTTCGCTTGGTGTGGGGCGTGAAGTATACGTTCGCCTGGTGGTGGGGCGTGGATTATACGTTCGCCTGGGGTGTGGGGAGATTTCAGGGGAAAAAAAAAAAAAACAATGGGGCGGAGGTAAACTCAACGCCCCATTCAAAAAATTTAAAAATCTTCATGGGGCGGTGGTATAAACCACGCCCCATTCAAAATCAAAAAAAAAAAAATAGGGGGGCGGAGGTATAAACCACGCGGGTGGGGCGTTGAGTATACGTTCGCCTGGTGTGGGGCGTACATTATAAACCCGCTTGGTTTTGGGGCGAACATTATATCAACGCTCGACTATATTTGGGTTTAGTCTTTGGTCCCCGACCAAATATAATCGCCCACTGTTGATTTAGTCTGGGATTTGGTCGATGGTCCGTCCCGCTACGCCTGGTTCAGAGACCAAATAAATGGGTTTAGTCGCCCACTGCAGTTGCTCTTAGGGAACTTAGTTACCCCAAAGCTAAGTTGAGGGAAGAATCTTATTCTAGGCAGGAATCCTTGTTTAGGAAGAATTCCTAGTTAGAAAAGAGTTTTGTTTTAGGAAATACTCTTAGTTTAGGAAATCGATTCCTTATAGAAGACCTAGTCGGCTGAGTACGATGAAGTCTATAAATAGAGAGGTTTGGTTGTTAACTAAAGGAGACACAGAAAACCTAGAAAAAGCTTGGAACAATACTTGTGCAAGCTTATCAAATAGTTTAAGGTTAATCTAGTGTTTAGAGAAGATTGTGAGCGTAACAAAGAGAGAATTGTAATCGTTTTCTTGTTCATAATCTAGAAAAGATATTTTCTTCGAATTACTACTTGTGTTCTGTTTTCTAAGTGTTTATGGGTGAAAACTATTTCTGCCGGTTTTGGTAATTTGGGGTGTGTGGATGGGAAATGAGTCTAAACCTTAAACAAATGCACTACACGGGAGTGCTTGTAGATTCGAGAAATCCGGCAAATCCGGCCTAAACCAAGAAATGGCCGTTCCAGACTTGTTTCGGTCACAAAGTGAAGGAGATGGGGTTGATCTTAGGGAGGGAAGCGAAGAAGGTGTTGAGATTGTGAAGGTGTTGGCTATGTATGACTTGTATCGGATAGCTGGGCGGCTTGCAGGATGTAAGCTATCGGTTCGGTGTTTGAATACGATGGTATCAACACTTGCCTCTGTTGTCTGGACTTGTTCCTTGTTATTTTTGAAAATAGGGAGGAGAACCTATTTATACAAGTCATTTGAGCCTTATTCACGTCTCTCGTGGGAAGTGGAGGAAGTGGAGTGATGGAGTAGTGGAGTTGTGTGTTAGTGTTACACGATCTCCGTATCTCTAACCGTCCATGACTTCCTGACACGTTATTGTGATGGCGCGTTGCACGCTGTAAACCGCCGGACCAATACCCCAAGTATGTATCCCCGATTTGTGACATGATTGATGTCTCGAGTGTGTGGATCGTGGGACCCATAGAAAGTAGCATGTAATGCTAGATTAAATAACTAAGTTATTTAAGAAGTCGATACTTGTGAAGTGTCGTGTGTATTCTATGTGTACTTGCATCATGATGTGGTAAAGTGACGGGTGGTGATCACCATGACGCCTCACTGACCAATTAACTCCTGACCAGGGTTGTATAACCAAGCCGGTGAAGTTGGACAGACGAGATGATCTTTGAGACACTCATCTGCGACCGTTGATGGAATTAGGTTTTTGAAGAGGTGCGCAAGCATCACTCTTCAGCTTGGTCGAATCCAAGCATGGGAGGTGTTTTGGAAAGGACCGACCGGGCATGCGTGTAGATGGCATACTGGTGTACACGTCCGTACCTGACTGTCCCATGAAGGTGCGATCTAGGCCACTCAATTTGACCGGCAAAGAGGAGCGGTTGAGACCGATTTGCAACAGAAATCTGGTGCCGCAAAAGCCGCGCATCATGCCAATTTTGGGCGCGCGTTCCAAGACGACCAAGCTTGGTCGGTCTTGGCCGATCAACCCAGTGTGCATACGGTGGGATGGTGTATATACATGTACTTCATCGTCCCATAGAAACGTGATCTAAGCCACTCAAATTGTCCGGTAAACTTGAGCGGTCGAGATCAGTTTGTGGCTGGGAAGTGTGACCACGCCTAGCTTGGGCGCGCGAATCAAGGTGTACAACCAAGTTTGGTCTTGGCCGATCGGGTGTGGAGATAGGTGGGCCCACAGTGATCGTGTTGATACTTGCCGGACCTGCTTAGTCTATTCTTGGACCCTTCATTCGTGCAGGAGAAAATGGACGCTCGTGATCGCGACACAACCCTAATTAAGTTTTGCCGGACGTGTGTCATACCCAGTTTGGGGCGCACGAATCAAGAAGACCAACCATAGTTGGTCCTGACCGATCAGTCAGGTATGTAGGCGGGCCCACGATGTTTGCGCTGACATGCTCTGGGCCCTTTGAATCTACATCTACACTCTCCATCTATGCCTGCGAAGATGGATGGTTGAGACTGTTTTGCAATACATGTAATGTGCCGCAAACCCTAATTTAGGGTTTTTCGTCCATACTGCTTTGGCTTGGACGGTTTGGCAATCTATGCCACCCTTTTGGGGAGACCGACCACGCGGGGCCCGCGTTGGGTCGGTGGTGAATATTCCAATACCTGCTTGGGGTCATGGATTTGATCTAAGCCATCCAATCATGCTGGTGAAGTTGGATGGTCGTGATCGTTTCTGAGACTGATATGGTCAGTTCAGGTTCAAATATGCTCAATCGGGCTAGTATAACACACCGAGATTTGTAGCCTGCATGGGTATTTCATACATGTTTTATTATTAATGCTTGGAGATTCGTGTTGCTCTGCTGAGAACAACACTCAGTCGTTAGTTCCAACTAAGAGAGAGTCGACTTTCAACGAAATAATGAAGATTTTTAAGCAGGTAAACATAAATATTCCTTTATTAGAAGCAATTAGGCAAATTCCTGCTTATGCCAAGTTTCTTAAGGATCTTTGTACACGAAAGCGTAAGCTTAATGTCCATAAGAAATCCTTTTTAGCTGGTCAGGTAAGTTCAATCCTTCGAACCAAACAACCCCTAAGTATAAAGACCCTGGATGCCCCACCATATCTTGTAGGATTGGTAATCACATGGTTAATAAAGCATTACTTGACTTAGGAGCTAGTGTTAACCTACTCTCGTACCATGTGTACACCCAGCTAGGTCTTGGTGAGTTGAAACCGACTAAAATGACCCTACAGTTAGCTGATAGGGTCTGTCAAAGTACCTTGTGGTGTCATAGAGGATATTCTGATTGAGGTTGATAAATTTATTTATCCAGTGGATTTTGTTGTTCTAGACACTCAACCTGTTCAGGACCCTAGTGCTCAAATACCGGTGATTTTAGGTCGCCCATTTTTAGCCAAATCTAATACTGTCATCAACTGTAGGATCGGGCTTATGAACATATCCTTTGGTAATATGATCACTGAACTAAATGTCTTTAATGTTAATAGACAACCTTCTGATGGCTTGGAGGAAGTGAATATGATTAGCACTTTAGTTCAGGATCTAATTCAGGATAATTGGGACGACACTTTATTTGGTGATTCCTTAGATGAATTTGATGAGGCAATTCTCTTAAGTCAGTTAGGTGACCAAACTGTTGAACTAGAAGAAGCTCTCGAGTACTTTAAAGACTCTACGGACCCTGAAATTCAAGCCATAGTGCTAGGCCTTACAGAGAGTAGTGTTGACCCTAAGTTTGGGGGTAATGATCTAGAAGAAGCTCTTGGGTATTTTAAAGACTCCAAGGATCCAGAAATTCAAGCAATAGTTAGAGGTTTGTCTAAGAATACTGATTACTCTAAGTTTGGGGGTAGTGATGGTCAAATATCCCTATTAGAAGTCCCTAACTTGGGACTCGAGCCTAGTGTGCCTCAGGTATTACTTGAGTCTCTTCCGACTCCACAACCTGATCCTCCTGATACTGTCCAGGAGGAAATCCATCTATTAGAAACATGTTGTTCAAATGAGTCTATTTGTCAAGACACTCATATGAAGCCCAAGTGGGCGCAACAGATAAACCCAGCTGTCTTAGAAGAAATTTTAAATCAGGTTGTGCTATATCTGCTTATTTATCTATTCCGATGCATTTGTCTTATAATTATGGCAATTTTATTTGGTTTTGTTGATCCACAGTTATTTCGACTATTGATGTATGATTTTAAAAGGTAATTATTCATTTATGGGTATTTGACGTCTGGCTGAAGACTTTAAATTTAGCACTTCTTGGGAGGTAACCCATGCTCATGCAACACGGTAATATCTTTCCTTAATTCTCTTGCTTCAAATGGTAACAGTTTCTCCTTGTTCATGTTTTTAATTTTATCTTTAGAACATTGAGGACAATGTTAGATTTAAGTTTGGGAGTATGGGAGAAACTTTTTAGTTGCAATAAATAAACTCCAGAGCCTAGAAATTTATGTTTATTAAGGATGGCACTAACTAATCTAAGTGGATGGAAGCATTTTGGTTGTAGGAGTTGAGGAACCAATCTGATTAGATGGAAACATCTAAAGAGTCTATTCATAAAAGCACAGAGCTCAGGTTTTAGAATTAAAGAAAAAACATGGTAGTTTCGCCATATCTCGTTGAATCCTTTTCACTTCTATTTTTATTTTGTTTTCTTTAAAATATGTTCCTCTAAGTGATTAGGTGGGGCTCACAATTCAAGTTGTTACCACTGCTAGGGTGAAATAGAGTGATTGAGATACCAAAAAAAAAAAAAAAAGAGAGAAAAAAAGAAATTGAGACCAGACCACCTGACCAACCGGAATAAATTTAATAAAGTCGACCACTGGAACCCTTGTATATGCCAGTTGTGTTGACCTAGAGTTAAGATTATCGACCACTTGGTTCCCTTGTATATGCCAAAGTGTGTTGATATTAGTTCGAACCGATATCTCAATCCATTAGGATAGGTTCATTTTGGCGTGGCCTTCAGACAGATATGAGAAACACTGTTCACCTTAGTCAACATCAAAACCATCTACGTTTTTCTCTATATCCATCTTCTTAATCTATCCATGTAATTGGTTGACTCCGGTTATGATGTCCAGAAACTATCTGAGTAGAGCTCTGTGACTTATATATGAATTTTAGTATGCTTGAGTGCAAACTCGTGTACATCAATTGGAATTTCGCATCAGGGTACTTCCTCCTATAGTCAATAAGTACGCAAACCAAGGAGATTCTTTAGTGCCTTCCAAAGTTCTGCGTAGATAGCTAGGATCTGGAATAAAGGTTTTGTGGGTATATCTCTTGTAAACCCTCCTGAGACTATAACTCGGCCACTAGGGCCACCTAGGGGTTTAAACGCTTGTTGCATACGCTAAATGCAACCGATGATGCCTGCGACAGTGAGTTAGGATTTTATTTTGTAGATTTGATTTGCTCGGGACTAGCAAATATTAAGTTTGGGGGTATTTGATAGACGCATTTATGTGTCTATATTAGTCTCAATTCTCTGTAATGTTAGTACTCGATTTTGCGCTTATTTTGGTATTTTATGTCTTTGTAGGTGTTTTTGGAGAAATAAGCTTTTGCGGGAAAATTGGCTCGAAAAGTGGTATTTGCGCTCGTGGGAGAAAATTGCTATTCGGACCCCTCGTTTGGATAAGGGGTACTTCACTGCTAAGGGGCACTCAAGTTGTTATTTACACCCCACTGTTATGGGCAGCCAACAGTTGGATAAGGGCCATCCCTTTCTTCACGGTTTAAACAAAAGAAATTTGGCGGGAAAATATATCAGCTACGAACAGATTTTGGTTTCGAGTTTTAGGCATGATTGAGAGAGATTCAATCACGGATTTCAACTGCTTTGGGCCTGTTTTGACTAAACAGGGTTTATGTGTTTCCTAGATTCGCAAATTTTGGGCTAGATCCTCGGTTTGATAAAACAAGGGACGGGAAGAATATCCAATGACTGCGTGAACTCCAGGCAAGATTTTGACGAGTTAAACACGGGATTATGTATTTACCTAATAAACAGGATGAATGACGTGCTTAGGAGTTAAAATAGGCATCAAATCTTCTCATATTTGGTTATTATCGAAAACAGGGGAGGTGTCATTCTCGGGTTGGTTTTGTGAGTTTATTTTTAGAAGTTATGTGACAGAAAGGAGAACATAAACTCAGACAGGATCCGTATCTAGTAGAGAAGAAATTGGAAGCTAAACAGATGACGCGTTGAAGGAAAAAGAGGAAAGAAAAGTCGAGACTTTCGGTAAAAGAAAAGAAGAATTTTGGAGAATTTGTTCGGCCTGTGGTGTATATAAAAGGTCTGGGGAGGTCATAAAAGGGTATTGGAGAGTTTGGGGTGAAGCAGAGGCATAAAATCACGCTGCAAGAGGAGTTGCAGCAGCAACAGGTGAAGAGGAAGAAGAAGAGTTGCTGACGACAGAGCAGAAGTGTCGTTCTCAAGAACACGAAGAATAGGCTCATACAAACAGTCTTCTATTCTGCAACACATTTAATTTATCGTTCTCTGTAACTGTTCAATTGCAACACTTATAAACGTTGCGTATCTCTGTATTAGCACTTTTTCGTCAATAAAACACCTTTTGGAGCTATGGATTATTCTTTTGAGCGAGTGTTCGATATCATGAGCTAAACCCAATCTTGGGATGACGGAGGAAGCCAATTCTCATCACTTTGTGGTAACTTTATTTAATTCTTTTTACGACTTTTGCATTAATATAATTTGAATTATGATTTTAAATTAATTAGTTGTGATTTAGTTTGATGGGTTATGCTTAGCTTAGGTGTTTTGATAATCCATGCTTACCATTTACAATTAATGTTTTATAAAATATACCTTGGCAAAGATTAAGAGTCAATAATTATTATTTTTGGAGCTGTTATTGTCTAAGAATTAATATTGAACCACAAAAAAAGAGTTTGGTGAAATCCTGATTCCCAGTAATCTCTCAATATTGTTATCATCCTTTGTTTTATTTGCTAGTTTTAGTATTTTATTTAAGTAAGTCCTAAAATCAACAACTTCCCAAGTCCGAGAATCGATCCCTATACTTACCACTTGTAAAACTACATCAGCATACCGGTGTACACGTCCATACCTCACTGTCCCATGAAGGTGCGATCTAGGCCACTCAATTTGACCGGCAAAGAGGAGCGGTTGAGACCGATTTGCAACAGAAATCTGGTGCCTCAAAAGCAGCGCATCATGCCAATTTCGGGCGCGCGTTCCAAGACGACCAAGCTTGGTCGGTCTTGGCCGATCAGCCCGGCGTGCATATGGTGGGATGGTGTATATACCTGTACTTCATCGTCCCATAGAAACGTGATCTAAGCCACTCAATTTGACCGGTAAACTTGAGCGGTCGAGATCAGTTTGTGGCTGGGAAGTGTGACCACGCCTAGTTTGGGCGCGCGAATTAAGGTGTACAGCCAAGTTTGGTCTTGGCCTATCGGGTGTGGAGATATGTGGGCCCCAAAGTGATCGTGTTGATACTTAGGACTGCTTAGTCTATTCCTGGACCCTTCATTCGTGCGGGGAGAAAATGGACGCTCGTGATCGCGACACAACCCTAATTAAGTTTTGCCGGCCGTGTGTCATACCCAGTTTGGGGCGCACGAATCAAGACGACCAACCATAGTTGGTCCTGACCGATCAGTAAGGTATGTATGCGGGCCCACGGTGTTTGCGCTGACATGCTCTGGGCTCTTTGAATCTACATCTACACCCTCCATCTATGCCTGCGAAGATGGATGGTTGAGACTGTTTTGCGATACATGTAATGTGCCGCAAACCCTAATTTAGGGTTTTTCGTCCATCTTGCTTTGGCTTGGACGGTTTGGCAAGCTATGCCACCCTTTGGGAGGCAGACCACGCGGGGCCGCGTTGGGTCGGTGGTGAATATTCCAATACCTGCTTGGGGTCATGGATTTGATCTAAGCCATCCAATCATGCAGGTGAAGTTGGATGGTCGTGATCGTTTCTGAGACTGATATGGTCAGTTCAGGTTAAAATATGCTAATCGGGCTAGTATAACACACCGAGAGTTGTAGCCTGCATGGGTATTTCGTACATGTTTTACTATTAATGCTTGGAGATTCGTGTTGCTCTGCTGAGAACAACACTCAGTCGTTGATAGGGTGTAGAATACATCCTATTTACTATCTATTGTTTATGCTTTCTTTGCTATTTTTCTTGTAAATTATGTATTTTACGCCTGTTTTGAGTTTTGTAGCTACTTTGGAGTCACACGGAGGAAAAGAAGAAGAAATTACTCTATTAGAGCCAAAAGGGCAAAATTATCATTTCAGGGGCGAACACTATTTGGAGCCCAGTCAAGGTTAAGGGGCAACTTTTGGAAGGAGTATTAATAGACAACCAGCAATGGTTAGGGGGCTGCTAGCTGTGTAGCCCTTATCAAAGGGACCAGACACTGAATAACCCTATTTAAACCCAACCCTAAATCGAGAAGAGTTATCTTCTCCTAATCATTTTTTCATTCATCCCATCAACAAAAATTGAGAAAGAAAAGCAGTCATGGCTGCTGTTGCCTCTGGTTGAGATCGAAAATCAAAAGAACAGATCGAGAAACAGATAGAGAGGTTGAGACAATTAATGAGTTTTGCTGACTGAATCGAGAGAAATTGGAAAGAATAAGAACATAGATGTTCATAGCTTGTAGAGAGGAAGAAGCATCAAGACATGTTGCTGGAATTTATTGAGGTCGAGAAATTAGGGTTTATGTTCATCTGAAGCTGAAATTGAAATGGGTTAGAAGATGATGAGGCTAATCGAGAAATTGGGTTGCAGACAGTTTTGGTTTTGCTGGAGTTCATAGTGGATTGAATTGTTAGGGTCGGCTATATTGTTGGTGTTGTTATTAGGGTTCGATTCGAGTCTGTGATGAAGGAATTGAAGCTCAGTGAGATGGGGTCTGTGAATGAAGAAGCAGAAGAATGATGCTATGTTGTTGAACAAAACAGAGATGAAGAAATTGATAGATTTTGTGGATGAACCAGATCGAGAAGAGCTGAGATGGGTTGAGTTTGAATGAGTTGTTGTTGCTCTGTTTGAGAGAAGAGAAGAACCCAATTGATTCTGTTGATTTCCATGGGTTTGAGTGAAAGAAGGGAATGAATCTGGTGCTGCAATTTCAGTATTTGAGCAATTGAAGACGCTGCTGCTGTTACAGGGTAGAACAAGGCACTGTAATAAGTGATGTGAAGCTCCGTTGCAGGGAATGTATGAATTGAATTGTTAGATGAATGTGTTAGGATTGTTACAGGGATGTGAAGAAGAGAACGGCCTGAATTTGGCCTGAGCAAGTCCTATAAACAAACAGAACTCGGCCGGACTCTGGTTCTGGCGAGTCAACTCAATGATTCAGATGACCGATCCAGAAACCGGTCCAACTCAGCTGAATAAGACCAGTTAGCCGAGTAAGATGCTGACTCGGTGGCTGAGTCACTCTTCTGCCTTGACCTAGTGGACTAACAGTTTGACTTTTTTTTTACCGTTAACTTGGACGGTGCCGTGACGGAATATTCTGTCGACGGAGAAAAAGATTCCGGTAACTTTTCCGGCCAATTTCCGGCCATGATACCAACTTTCCGGCGGACCAATATGTGCAGAATTTTGTGAGAATATTCTAGACTCATGGATGTGAAGACTTGGGTTTGGAATTGGATGGAGAATTTGGTTCAAATTTGGAAAGAGAAGATGGAAGATTTGAGAAAGACTTGAATTTGGAAATTGAATTATTATGGAATGAGGATTCTATTCCTTGGAAGATTTAGAGAACATTGAAGCCTATAAGTAGAGAAGTTATCTACACACTTTGACACATCTTTTTACACACCTTTTTACACACTATATTACTTGTGTTTTTGCTTGCTTTTCAAATTTCTTTTTAATTATTTGTGTGAACTTGAAAAATTTCTTCTTAATTATTTGTGTGAATTTCAAAAACATGAGTAGATAATTTTCTTATTGATTGAGGATGAATTCTTAGTTCTTAATATATGATTTGAGTTTTTGTTTTCAATTCTATCTTGAAGTTTTTCACATGATTATCGTTTGTTTTTGCTAATAGGAATGTTTATACATTCATGGTTGATTGATAGATTATTTGGGTGGCCAACTAAATTGACTTGTTAATTGATCTAAAGCTAGTGAAAGTTAGGGGATAAGTAATCGTTTCTTGACTCTTACATAAGTAGCAAACACGAGACCTTGCGGAGGGATTCCGTGGAGCAATTGTGTGTGATAACAACGCTAGAAAGTGGACCAAGCGAACCGAGTTTAACTACTAGTACTAAACCTAAATTCATAAATCTTAATGCATTCGGGGAATTACATCTTGTAAGCGAACCTCAAGGTGGTTCTTTTGAATAGAATCTGATAACTAAGCGGACTTGTTACTCAGTGAAATAAGGGATTTTAGGGGTTAGCTAAAGCGAACCCTGCTATCCTACGGTTGGTGGTAATCTGTGACTAATAACAAGTAGAAAAGAACATAACTTGATTCATTATTTTGCAATGAAGAAGGATTCCTTGATCTAACTTCTCTTATTGATTTCAATTTTATCTTTGAATTGCTTTGTTTATTTTCTTTGCCTTATAACCCCCCTTTTGTGACAACTTTTACAACTAAGAATCTCTTGCTCCTCGTGGGAACGAAATTGACTACACTATATTACTTGTTAATTAGGTGGAAAAATATTAATTAATTTGTTGTGGTTACGACACGCATCAAATTTTGGCACCGCTGCCGGGGAGCAACGAATGATTTTAGTTGTTTTTATTTTTATTTTTTGTTTATTCTTGCTTTGTTGGATTCTATATCGTATCTAACTTAAGTTTTGAGAATCTTATTTCAGGTACCAGTTTTCCATGTATGGTGGACAAGAGCAATCATATTACAACAATCAATACGGTTTTCAACCTCAACATTATGGCAACTTCCAACCATCCTTAGGATACAAACTTTATGGGTATTCTCATACATATCAACAACCTTATGACGGGTATGTAAGTGGACAATCACAAGGATGGGAGGATAGTTTTGTTTATCATCAGAAATTCTCTAGTTTTGCAGATAAGATATCTGCCATGACTGGGGATCTTCAACAAAAGTTGCAAGAATCACTACAAGACCAGCAACCTTATGTTTGGGAGGAACCACGTCGAGAAATTCAAAGGAATTCGGAGAAATTATACGAACAAATTACTCAACTCGATAAAAATAGGGATGAGCGACTCCAACAACTTCAAGATGGCATTGCTAAAGAACGAAGAGACATGGATCAATACAAGGAGGATAAGGATAAAGAAGAATTTTGCTATCAAAGCAATAACTATTCTAATGTGCCTATGGTGTGTAGTGAATATTTGACCGATGATTATGTTGGAAAAGGCCAACCTTTGGAGACTTTTGAAGACGCTAGTGTAGCTTACTCAAGCCTTGATCTTAATAATGATCAAGCACCTATTCAAAAGGTAGAGCTTGAAGATGATGCATTTAGTGCTTGGAAAAAATTCCTTAGGGAAAGATATGAGTCCGCGGAAGTGTATGAGCGTTGCAAAAATGAGGAAGTTATTCCAACTTCGGATCATAATAACGATCCTTCGCCTATTCAAAAGGAGGAAATTGGATGTGACTTACCTATTGTTATAAACGGTGTAACACCCGCACAAGAAGATCCTACAATCTATACCGACGAGAATCATTTTAGTGAATGGCCCGATTCCGATGATGAGAATGTTGAAGAGATGATGCTAGAGGATGAAACCAAATTGATTGATTTTGTGGAAGACCCAATTGAAATTGCCAATGATTTTAATGATGCCAAGACTTTGGTTAAGGTAGTCAATAACGACGAATGGTTGCAAGATTTGATAGAGGACCATGATATACAAGAGGTAAGTAATTCACATGAATTCTCTAAGGATGAAGAGGATTCCGCAAAACAAGAGATTGTGCAAGGTTTGTCTAACCCTTTGCCTATTGATTCTTCTCCGTTACCTCTTATTGGTTTGAATGTATGTGCTTCGAAAGTATTTTTGGATGATTTTGTTTCTAAATATCTACCATTGGAAACACTTGATGCTAACACTATGCATGTTTGACAAGAGGAATACATGGAAGTTCCCAAATTCTATGTTCTTTATACACTTCCGAGTGTGGACAAGAATAAGTGTGGGGGAAATTTCTATCAAGTGATAACATCATTATTATTTTCTTGTGCTAACATTTGTATGGAGTTATTGTTTGAAAAACAGGTATTATGGGTGGATCCCCAAATTTTCCGATTGTTAGTATATGGCTAATGAATCTTGCAAGATCTAAGTCGGGCCGTCGACTTTAAAACAAGCGCTTAATGGGAGGCAACTCATAGGTTTTGTATTTCTTATCCTTTTGCTTTTGTTTTTTGTTATTTCTTTTTCTTGTTCTATATTATGTTAAAATTTCCCACCTTGACTTTACTAGGACGATTCAATTACATTGAGGACAATGTAAGGTTTAAGTGTGGGGGAGTGGTTAAGCATGTATTTTTTAAAAAAAAAAAGCAAAACAAAAAAAAAATTTTTTTATAAACCTCCAACTTTTAGAGATTTTAGAGTCACTAGCATAATCCTAGGTATGTTTACATAGAGATTCTGACCGACATAATTGAACTTGGAAGTGTTAGGGAACTACATTCGGATTTCTTGCTTGTTAGAGTGTTAAATAATGGATTTAATCATGCCGGTGATGCAAATTTGGTGCAGGGAGAAATGCATTATTAGAGTTGCTGATCAATCATTAGTGGAGACTACCCGTATTCATATCATGTGAGGCACCGACCAAATATTCTTTGTAGCAGACTAAAGAGCTTTTCTTTTGAGTGTGTGTCACCGTACGTTAATTCCGGGTAGAATGGTGAGCTACCCAACCTCCCACCAATAGAAGCACTACTCTTTGATCTCTTGAGTGCTAATTTTGTCAATCCTGAGGGTGACGTCTATAGATGAAATCCTCCTTCTTGTAGTTCGATTTGCAGTTAGCACCATTCTCTCGACAACAACGGGTCCATAGAAACACCATCATCATCAACAAGGAGCGACATCAAAATTTACAAGGAAAGTTGAAGAAGTTTAAGGTTTACAAGCAACAAAACGAGAAAAAGAGCAAATTTCAAATTCAAGTAAAGCAACATACAAAGGGCAGATTTTTACATATATGTTGAGGACTTACAATGAGCATAATTATACATACAAGTGAAGACTTATTTATAAGAGAAAATAAAATCAAAAGGTGAGAATTATTGAAGTTTATGATTTCGAGATGATACAAGTTGTGAAGAATCAAGCGGTAAAATACTTCTCCCACGGCCACGGTTTTGTTTTTATTTTCACTTTGTTTTATTTCTCTAATTTTCTTAAAAAAAAAAAAAAAAAAAAAAAAAACAAGAGAAATATTTGTTTTGTTTTTATTTATTTAATAAGTCGTGGGGAAGGAAAATCTATAAGGAAGTTTCAAGCGACAAGGATTTTGAGGTAAAAAGAGTTACAAATTGTTAAGGATTTATGAAATTCGAGAGTTTATCACCAATAGTTGAAGCCGAAGACGAAGACCAAGAAGATCAAGACGAGGAGCGGAAGACGTTTCTATTGGATGCCGTGAGAGTGGTGTTATCATCATTAGCGATCGGATGTGAAGGTGAGTAAGTAATCTCATCCTCAATAATAGTGGTTGATTTCCTTTCTTAGAGATCGTCAGAAAAATGGTTTTTCAAAATGTTAAAAGATGTGGGTTTTTAAAAATATTTCGGAAGTTGTCCTTCCCACCATTCAACGTGTTGCGCAGAATTCTCTCTTCATTCCTACCTGCACACATGTGAGAACCATAAAAAAACCGTCTTTTTGAGTGCAATTATCATAAAATCCTTTTTGGTGAGGCAGAAGTCGAGGCGAAATGCTTATTGATCGTTTCTCAAACACGCGTTCTCTCATTATGGTGTGGTTATTTCTCACTCAACATTTAAGAATGAGAATATGTTCTTTAGTATTTCTAACTTCTTATTACTAGCATGTAGAAACTCTATGTCCTCATAACTCTTTGGATGCTTGGGACGCTTGAACGCTTTGAAGTTGTGAGTTTTTAGTTTGATTTGCTCGAGGACTAGCAAAGTCTAAGTGTGGGGGAATTTGATAGGGTGTAGAATACATCCTATTTACTATCTATTGTTTATGCTTTCTTTGCTATTTTTCTTGTAAATTATGTATTTTACGCCTGTTTTGAGTTTTGTAGCTACTTTGGAGTCACACGGAGGAAAAGAAGAAGAAATTACTCTATTTGAGCCAAAAGGGCAAAATTGTCATTTCAGGGGCGAACACTATTTGGAGCCCAGTCAAGGTTAAGGGGCAACTTTTGGGAGGAGTATTAAAAGACAACCAGCAATTGTTAGGGGGCTGCTAGCTGTGTAGCCCTTATCAAAGGGACCAGACACTGAATAACCCTATTTAAACCCAACCCTAAATCGCGAAGAGTTATCTTCTCCCAATCATTTTTTCATTCATCCCATCAACAGAAATTGAGAAAGAAAAGCAGTCATGGCTGCTGTTGCCTCACGGTTGAGATCGAAAATCAAAAAAACAGATCGAGAAACAGATAGAGAGGTTGAGAGAATTAATGAGTTTTGCTGACTGAATCGAGAGAAATTGGAAAGAATAAGAACAGAGATGTTCATAACTTGTAGAGAGGAAGAAGCAGCAAGACCTGTTGCTGGAATTTATTGAGGTCGAGAAATTAGGGTTTATGTTCATCCGAAAATTTGAAATTGAAATGGGTTAGAAGATGATGAGGCTAATCGAGAAATTGGGTTGCAGACAGTTTTGGTTTTGCTGGAGTTCATAGTGGATTGAATTGTTAGGGTCGGCTATGTTGTTGGTGTTGTTATTAGGGTTCGATTCGAGTCTGTGATGAAGGAATTGAAGCTCAGTGAGATGGGGTCTGTGAATGAAGAAGCAGAAGAATGATGCTATCTTTGTTGAACAAAACGAGAGATGAAGAAATTGATAGATTTTGTGGATGAACCGGATCGAGAAGATTTGAGATGGGTTGAGTTTGAATGAGTTGTTGTTGCTCTCTGTTTGAGAGAAGAAAAGAACCCAATTGATTCTGTTGATTTCCATGGGTTTGAGTGAAAGAAGGGAATGAATCTGGTGCTGCAATTTCAGTATTTGAGCAATTGAAGACGCTGCTCTTCTGCTTATTACCAGGGTAGAACAAGGCACTGTAATAAGTGATGTGAAGCTCCGTTGCAGGGAATGTATGAATTGAATTGTTAGATGAATGTGTTAGGCTTGTTACAGGGATGTGAAGAAGAGAACGGCCTGAATTTGGCCTGAGCAAGTCCTATAAACAAGAGAACTCGTAGGACTGCGGTTCCAGCGAGTCAACTCAATGATTCGGATGACCGATCCGAAACCGGTCCAACTCAGCTGAATAAGACCAGTTAGCCGAGTAAGATGCTGACTCGGTGGCTGAGTCACTCTTCTGCCTTGACCCAGTGGACTAACAGTTTGACTTTTTTTTTACCGTTAACTTGGACGGTGCCGTGACGGAATATTCTGTCGACGGAGAAAAAGATTTCGGTGACTTTTCCGGCCAATTTCCGGCCATGATACCAGCTTTTCGGCAGACCAATATGTGCAGAATTTTGTGAGAATATTCTAGACTCATGGATGTGAAGACTTGGGTTTGGAATTGGATGGAGAATTTGGTTCAAATTTGGAAAGAGAAGATGGAAGATTTGAGAAAGACTTGAATTTGGAAATTGAATTATTATGGAATGAGGATTCTATTCCTTGGAAGATTTAGAGAACATTGAAGCCTATAAGTAGAGAATTTCTCTACACACTTTGACACATCTTTTTACACACCTTTTTACACACTATATTACTTGTGTTTTTGCTTGCTTTTCAAATTTCTTTTTAATTATTTGCGTGAACTTGAAAAATTTCTTCTTAATTATTTGTGTGAATTTCAAAAACATGAGTAGCTAATTTTCTTATTGATTGAGGATGAATTCTTAGTTCTTAATATATGATTTGAGTTTTTGTTTTCAATTCTATCTTGAAGTTTTTCACATGATTATCGTTTGTTTTTGCTAATAGGAATGTTTATACATTCATGGTTGATTGATAGATTGTTTGGGTGGCCAACTAAATTGACTTGTTAATTGATCTAAAGCTAGTGAAAGTTAGGGGATAAGTAATCGTTTCTTGACTCTTACATAAGTAGCAAACACGAGACCTTGCGGAGGGATTCCGTGGAGCAATTGTGTGTGAAAACAACGCTAGAAAGTGGACCAAGCGAACCGAGTTTAACTACTAGTACTAAACCTAAATTCATAAATCTTAATGCATTCGGGGAATTACATCTTGTAAGCGAACCTCAAGGTGGTTCTTTTGAATAGAATCTGATAACTAAGCGGACTTGTTACTCAGTGAAATAAGGGATTTTAGGGGTTAGCTAAGCGAACCTGCTATCCTACGGTTGGTGGTAATCTGTGACTAATAACAAGTAGAAAAGAACATAACTTGATTCATTATTTTGCAACGAAGAAGGATTCCTTGATCTAACTTCTCTTATTGATTTCAATTTTATCTTTGAATTGCTTTGTTTATTTTCTTTGCCTTATAACCCCCCTTTTGTGACAACTTTTACAACTAAGAATCTCTTGCTCCTCGTGGGAACGAACTTGACTACACTATATTACTTGTTAATTAGGTGGAAAAATATTAATTAATTTGTTGTGGTTACGACACGCATCAGTCGTCATGCCGCACCGGTAATGAGTACAGGAAATACAAGGCTGGTCATGCATTAATTAATAATGTTGTAAATTCACAGGGTATATGGGATTGTTGCTACATGCTCCAACCTGGATGAATTTTGTGTATTTAATTCACGGAATACTGGGATTGTTGCCACATGCTCTATTCTAGGTGAATTAGTAAAGTGAAGAAGTATTCATCACTTATCAATGGCTTTATCTTTTGCAAGATGTTAGCACATAATTTTGGCCTTTACAAATTTAGCCTTAAATGAAAATCCACCATCAACACTAAGTTTCTCGTTTATTATTATTCTGAATTCCGCCTTTATAGTAATAGCTACCAAGGTATAAAGATCAATACGTATCCAGATGGCATCACGAGCGAGGTTAGTTTTTAGAGTATCCTGTGGTTTATGGTTTTCACTAGATCTCTCTACATAAAGCTTGGTGAGGTACTCGAGAAGCTAGAAAACGTTAAGAAAACAATGGGATCAAGGATGACGAAGTCATATGACGAACATAAGGAAAGCGAACCACAAACTATGGAAGAAAAGGTGGCTACGCTGCAAACATAGACATGAAGTCAATTCAAGTTACCGTTAAGGAACTGAGTGAATGTATTCGTTCTCATACACCCAAGCCAAAGACTAGGAAAAAGATTACACCTTCACCTGAAGCTTCGGAAAAAAATGATTCAGAAGAAGACGATTCGGAAGAAGAAGAAGAAGAGGAAGAGGAAGAGGAAAAGGAAGAAGATGAGGATGAAGAAAAGAAGAAAGAGTTTCTTAAAAGTCCTACATCAACTAAACCCCATGGTAAGAATCTAAAAATTGATTTTCGTGTTGATATTCCAGTTTACGATGGGAGTGTCGATGTAGAAAAATTGGATGATTAGATTGAACGTCTAGAGATATTTTTGTTTTTTTGAATATGGTTCAAAGGAAAAGATTGCTTTCGCGGCATTGAAGCTACAAAAGCATGCTCTAACCTTGTGGAAAGCTTATCAAAGACAAAACCTATGTAAGGGAGTATTGTCGTGGAAAAGATTCAAGGAAGTTGTAAGGAAACAGTTTTATCCGGTTGGCTACCTTGAAGAGAGATGTTTCAAGTGGTACAAATTGAAGAAGACTTACAACCAAACCGTGCAAGAATATACTTCGAAATTTCAGAATCAAGCTACGATTTTGGATTTAGACTTGGGAGATTATATTATCTATATGAAATATATTTCCGGGTTCCATGAGTATATACAGAAGGAGTTGAAGATGTTCTCGGTGGATACTATCTCCGAAGCAAGTATAAAAGCTAATGCCATTGAAGGCAGGCTTAAGAAATCTGATTCAAAGGGAAATACTAAGGTGAAATATGGAGGTACCACTGTGAAAGGAGCAAAGAATAAGGGAACTCTAGTGACAAGGAAGGTTTGATTTGCACCCATTGCAAGCAAACAGGACACGTTATCGACAAGTTCTGGGTTAAGAACCCTCATCTAAAGCCTAAAGGGTTGCAGAGGAAAGAAGCCAAGAAGGCAGCACTAGTCGCTCAAACTCCAAAAGAAGTCCACGGACTAACGGAACCCAATTCCAAGCTCTCTCTTATGATAAGGGCAAAAGGAATACCTTCAAAAGATGATCTTAGGGAGCGACTCTTCACAGTGAAGATGCAAGTCAAAATATCACTAGTTGATGATGTTATTGACCCGGGAAGTCAGAAGAATTTACTTTCAAATTCTTTGGTGCGGAAGTTAGGATTGAAGACTATCAAACATCCAAAACCGTACCATTTATGATGGCTTCAAAAGGAAGGCGACTTACAAGTTTCACAGTAGTGTACGTTCAAATTTGCCCTAGATGAGTCATATATTAACGAAGTTACATGCGACGTAGTTCCTTTGGATGTCTGCCAGGTAGTACTAGGTAGTCCTTATCTATGGGATAAAGATGCAACTCTACACGGGAGGGACAAAAGTACACCTTTATCAAAGATGGAGAAAGTTTTGTGATTCGGACTATAGATTCTCCTCTAGAGGGAGCAATCTTGATTACAGCCACTTAGGATAAGCGGTTGGTGAATGCTATCACAAAGTTCATTTTCCTTGTGATCCGTTCTCTTGAGGAGAAGCCGAGTAAAGTTTGTTTGGCAGCTTTGACTGCACAACAAGAAGGCGACCTAGAAAGGTTAAAGTTGAAATACAAAGATTTATTTTCTGATGTCACAGGGTTACCTCCAAAGAGGAGTGTGGAGCATGAAATTATTTTGATCGGAGAGAGTTCTCTTCCTAATGCAGGTCTTTATCGCACGTCCATAGAGGAATCTGATGAGATCAAGAAACAAGTCCAAGAACTCCTAGAATTAGGAATGATAGTGCCAAGTGCTTCACCTTGTGGATCAGCGGTATTGTTGGTACCAAAGAAAGATGGAGGCTGGCGTATGTGTATTGATTATAGAATATTGAACAAGATCACTATAAAGAATCGTTACCCTCTACCTAGGATGAACGACATGATGGATCAGTTGGAAAAAGCTCGAGTCTTTACAAAGTTAGATTTCAAATTCGGATACCACCAAGTGAGAGTTCGAGAAGATGATACATGGAAGACTGCTTTCAAAACCAAACAAGGCTTGTTCGAATGGTTGGTAATGCCTTTTGGTTTGTGTAATGCTCCAGCGATGTTTATACGTTTGATGAATGATTTGTTACGATCCTTTATAGGATATTTTGTGATTGTTTATTTGGATGATATCCTTTTATACATCAGAACTTGGGAAGAACATCTCATTCACGTTGAGAACGTATTTAAAGTGTTACATGAAGGCCAGCTGAAGTTGAACGTAAAGAAGTGTGAGTTTGGAAAGGAGGAGTTGGTGTACCTTGGATTCATTGTTGGTGGTGGACAACGGAAGATTAATCGAAGGAAGGTTGAAGTGATCACTAAGTGTCCTAGACCTAGTACTGTAACTGAAATCAGGAGTTTCTTAGGGGCTTGCACATACTTGCGTAAGTTTATCCGACATTTTTCGAATATTGCAGGACCATTACATGGTTTGACGGGTGCTAAGGCAAAGTTTGAATGGCAGCAAACCCATGAAGACGCTTTTCAATTACTAAAAAGGAAGATTTCAGAAGCACCAGTGTTGGCATTGGCTAACTTACAGCGTACCTTTGAAGTTGAGACCGACACTTCTAACTATGCATTGGGAGGAGTGTTGTTACAGGATGGTAAACCAGTGGAGTACCATTCCGAATTGTTCTCAGGTGCTATTAGAACTACACACCTTATGACAAAGAATTTTATGCTTTATATTAATGTATCAAGCATTGGAGAGTGTATGTCTTAGGTAAAGAAGTAGTGGTACATTCAGATCACAAACCATTAGAGTATCGACACGCACAGACGAAACTACAACAAGCCAGGCACATGAAGTGGATATCTTACTTGATGAGTTTCAACATTCTCATTAAGTACAAGAAGGGAGTAACTAACAAGTTGGTATATATGTTGTCTCGTCCACCAATTCGAGCATTAATGGTGGCCATGAGAATTCAGCCGATTGTTCCTAAAGAGTATGAAGAGTCACACACATCTAGCAAAGACTTCAAGAAGGTGTTAGAAGGTGTAAAGTGTGGTTTGAAAGGCGAGTTTGAAATCCTGGATGGATTATTGTACAAGGGTCAATTACTTTGCATTCCAGAAGATGGAGACCGTTTATAATGGTTAAGAGAGGCACACACATCCCGAGTTACTGGACACTATGGAATGAATAAAACTCTTCTTAACCTTCATCGTTATGTCTTTTGGCCAAAGATACAAGATGATGTGGCTAAGTTGGTTACAGGGTGTAAGTTGTGTAGCACATCTAAACATGGGTTATATCTACCATTACCAGTACCATCAAGGCCTTGGGAGATATTTCTATGGATTATCTTGGTGGATTACCGAAGACCAAGTCTGGTTATGATTACTTGTTCGTTGTGGTCGACCGATTAAGCAAGATGATTGCATTAAATCCATGTACAAAGATGGTGACGGGAGCCGATGCAGCAAAGCTCTTATTTGAGCATGCGTGGAAGCATTTTGGATTACCTACTTCGATTATTTCTGATAGGGATAGTCGATTCCTTAGTCACTTAAGGGATTCTTTATGGAAGATGATGGACACTAGGTTGAAGAAGAGTACAACTTTTCATCCACAAACAGACGGACAAACAGAAGTGGTCAACAGTACTATGGTTCACATGTTAAGGGGATATAATTCCAAGAACCCTAAAACTTGGGATGAGAGTTTACCATATCTACAATTTGCATTCAATAAAGCAGTTCATAGTTCTTCGGGAAAATCTCCTTTCGAGACGTGCTATGGTTACTTACCACCTAGTCCTTTCGATCTAGTATTTTCTAGTGACACCTCAATTGGGGGAAGTGAACGAAAAAAGGCACAAAAGTTCTTGGAGAAGATATCTCAGATTCATGCGACTGTTGAGACACAATTAAAAAAAATCACAAGCCAAATACAAAGAAAAACATGACAAGCATCTTGTGCCTTGTAATTTCGATGTTGGTGACTTTGTAAGGTTAAAATTAGGTAAGGAACGACTGAAGGGGTAAGGTAAGAAATTGAAGTCATTGAGATATGGACCATTTCGTATTCTCTATCAGATTGGTGACAATGTCATTCATCTGGATCTGCCACCTTATCTAGGAATGTACTCGGTTATAAATACTGAATACTTGAAGTTGTTTGAACCACCATTACTTGATGATGACGGCGACGATACTATGATCTTACCACGAGTAGAAGACTTATGGTTTGATAGAGAGAAACCACTCAAGGAAGACTGGATATTAGAGCGAAGAGTGACTAAAACGTGACAATGAGAGAAAGAATCTTTTCTAATTGGATGTAAAGGTCAAGTTCATAGCAAGGCCAAGTGGTTTAACAAAGAAAAAGAGACTCTCGAGTTCCCTAACCTTCGTTTTTAACTCTAACAGGAGTTCAAATTCTTAAAAGGGGGACCCATGATATAGGTGTATCCGTACTCTTTTAGGGAACTTAGTTAACTTCAAGCTAAGTTGAGAGAGAATCTTATTCCAGGAAGGAATCCTTGTTTAGGCAGAATTCCTAGTGTTTATGGGTGAAAACTATTCCTGCCGGTTTTGGTAATTTGGGGTGTGTGGATGAGGAATGAATCTAAACCCTAAACAAATACACTGCGCGGTGAGTACTTGTAAATTCGGAAATCAATCTGTGAAAGTCCGGCCTAAACCAAGAAATGGCCGTTCCAGACTTGTTTCGGTCACAAAGTGAAGGAGATGGGGTTGATCTTAGGGAGGGAAGCGAAGAAGGTGTTGAGATTGTGAAGGTGTTGGCTTGCTTATGACTTGTAACAGAAAACTGAACCGGCTTACAGGATGCAAGCTATCAGTTCCGGTGTTTTGTATTAACACTTGGTTTCTGTTTTTTGTCTGGACTTGCTCTGTTTCTCTTGTCTCCTGTTTTTCTCCCTGTGTTGGAAAATAGGTAGGAGAATCTATTTATACAAGTCATTTGACCCTTATTCACGTCTCTCGTGGGAAGTGGAGGAAGTGGAATGATGGAGTAGTGGAGGTGTGTCTTTGGTGTTACACGACCGGTCTTGCCCACTTCTCCCTGTCATCTCTAACCGTCCATGACTTCCTGACACGTTCTTGTGATGGCGCGTTGCACGCTGCACGCTGTAAACCGCCAGACCAATACCCCGGTATGTATCCCCCAGTTTGTGACATGATTGATGTCTGGAATGTGTGGATCGTGGGACTGGTAGGCCTCGAAAGTGTATGAATTATATGGCCTACGGTGATAACCGCAAGTGCACGGCGTCTATCGGAGACGCGGCAAGTACGGGTCGAACCACAGAGACTTGTGGTGCTCTTGTATTGATCAAAGGCTTGCTAAACTGAATTCTAGTGTGACGAGTAACAAAAGAGTGTTTTGTGCCGATACGGCTAATTGAATCAAGTGACGCTATGCTAAGGCAAACAATGAGAGTAAAGGATTGCTAGGGTTATCAAATTCACCTCTAATTCCTAGTATGTGTTCAACCAAGTTGAGCTCCTTGTTTCTATGGCAGTTAAGGATAGGGTGTCAATTCCACCACTTAACTAAGAAGTTTCACCTTGTGATACTTCAATGTTCAGCTAGGGTACTAACCCAGAGCATTAGTTATCTAATCAAGTATAACTAATCAAAGGAATTAGCCTATAATTCTAAAGCTTGAGCTGCAGCATACCTAACCCAAGTATAACCTAACTACAATGCATCCATGGCATTGGCATGCATTGTGAGAGAAGAGAGTTAGATGCTAGGATTGAAATTATCTATATGATTTAAGCATGCAAGGATAATTCAACAAAACTGAATTCATAACTGGGAATTAGGGTTTCAATGAAACCCTAACAAATTAATTAGAACATCAATTAAAGCAAAATAAAGCTAAATTAAACTAGAGTGACTGCTCTGGCTAATCCAGGCGTGATTTCTACACAAACCCCTCATTCTATTTATACATGCAGTTCCCCCAAAATTCCCAAACCCTAATTCATTAAAAATTGAAATTAAATGAATAATAACTCGAACCCATACTCTGAATCGCTTCCCCTCTTGTCAATTCGTGCTCGAGAGAACTCCCTTGATGGATTGATTGGACATAGTACTAACCTAGTTCCATTTATCTCTTATATAGCCTCTAGAGTTATGAAAGAGACTAGATGAGAGATAACTAGAACTAGGGCGGAGCGGATGGTGTGGTGGTGATGGTGTTGAAGAGGAGATGGTGGTGACGAGGCTCGGCATGGCTTTTGCTTTCGAGCTTGGTCGGGGAGAGGAGATGGTGAGGTTGCGAGAGGTAGGGGAGAAGAAAGAGAAAGATGGAGAGAAAATGGGTAGTCGACTAGGGTATAGGGTGTTGGATGCTTTGGTGTTGAGCAGGTACAGCAACGGACGATGGGACAGGCCGAGCGAGCGTTGGATGAGGCGGCTACGATCTGAACGGCCGAGGGAAGTAAGCGGTTTTGGCTTGATCCGGTGTAGCACGGAGCAGCGATCTTCGATGCACGTGGAAGCGCGACCGTTGGATGAGGGGGAGAAAGAAATCTCAACGTCTCGGAAGAGACGGGCTCGGATCCGGGTCGTGGGTAGCTTTAGCCCATGTCTTCCTTGTTGGGTTGCAACCGATTCGCGCGCTGGCTTTGGCTATCTCGCTCCATAGATGCTTGACTCCAATTCTTCCCGCTCTTTTGCTCCTTAGTTTCTCCGAGCTTTATTTATTACCTAAAAACACAAAATTAATTAATACAAATATTTATTCTTGAAAACAAGGAAAACACGAATATGGGATAATATCTGATTTCTAAGCGCAAAAGATGAGTAAAATGCCAATAAAAAGGTGTATAAATATGCACTATTTAGCACTCATCAAATACCCCCAAACCTGAATTTTACTTGTCCTCAAGTGAAACAGAAATTAAGAAATCCTAACTATACCCCGTCGCAGTCTCTCGAATGCATTTAGCGTATGCACTAAGCCTTTAAACCCCTAGGTGTCCCTAGTGGACGAGTTGTAGTCTCGTGAGGGTTTACCAGAGGTGTACCCACAAAACCTTCTCCAACTTCGAGTGTAAAAGAGTCTCAAGCCTCCAAGAAGCTATGAGGACATAGAGTTTCGCATGCTAGTAACAGGAAGTTAGAACTACCAAAGAACGCATTCTCATCCTTAAGTCCGAGCGAGAAGTAACCATACCATATGAAAGAATTCGGATTCGATTGTGATCATAAGTCTCAACTCTCGCCTCACCATTAGGGTTTTATGATAATTGCACTCAAAAAAGATCGCTTTTTAGTCTCTCATGTGTGCAGGCAGGAATAAAGAGAGAAATCCCGCACACGTTGTAGGTAAGAAGGATAACCTTCCGAAATAAAATGGAGACTCCACAGAAATGTGGACAAAAAGAATCTTTTTCTGATGATCTCTAAGAAAGGAAATCAACCATTAGCAAGGGGTGGGAATACTCACTCACTTCTCACCCGATCGGTAATTAATATCACTCTCTCATAAGAAACCATAGAAACGTCTTCAATCTTCGGTCTTCGGTCTTCAATTGTTGATGACGAACTTCTAAACTTCACAAACTTGACAATTTTTAACTTTTCTACTCAAATTCCTTGTTGTTTGGATTTTTCTTTTTAAATTCTTCTTTACCATGGTGGTAGCAAAAATAAACTACAATATATATATTTTATTTTTTTATTTTTTTTTTTTACAAAAAGTGAAAATAAAAATACAAGTAATGAAACAACTAACTCCATGGACAAAGGACTTTGTCACTCAATTTTTCCACAACTTGTATTGTCTTGATTTTATAAATTTTATTAATTCTCATCCTATTTTCTTTTCGTTTTCTACGTAAACCTTGGACTATCTCAACTTTTCTTTCAATATTCTGATTCTGCTCCGGTTCTTTGACGATGATGTGTTTCTATGGGTCTTGATTGATTGAGAGAGAGAATGATGCTAACTACAAATCGGTATTTAGAAGGAGTTTTCATCTTTAGACGTCACCCTCATGATTGACAAAAACTAGCACTCAAGAGATCAAAAGTAGTCTTGAAAATGGTGCGAAGTTGGGTAGCTCACCATTCCTACCCGGAATTTACGTAAGGTGACACACACTCTAAAAGCTTTTCTAGAAAGTTGCAAAAAATTGAAGGTTGGTGCCTCACTTGATGTAAAATGGGTAGTCTCCACTATGGGTGATCACAATTCTACTACCGAATATCTAAACAAAGACCTAATTCGCCTCTCCGGTATGGTTAAATCCAACTTTAACGCTCTAATCAACTAAGAAACCCGATTGTGTTCTCCCGGTACTTCCAAGTTCTGTTATTTCGGTCAGATTCTCTATGTAAACATAGCTAGAAGCATGCTAGTGACTCTAAAATCTCTAAAAGTTGGAGGTTTTTACAAAAAGAGTTTTTTTTTTTTTTTTTTTTTTTTTTTTTTTTTTAAGATAAGAGATAAAATAAAAGACTAAAAACTCTAAATGCAAATGCACCCCCAAACCTAAATCAAACATTGTCCTCAATGTGTCTACATATAGAAAAAATTTAAACAGATCACATACCGAGAGAACTATGTTGAAAAGAGAAAAGGGAAGAGATTACTGGGATGCCGGCGGGAGCAAGGTTGAGCTTCTTTAGTCAAGGCTAGAATCCAACATTCTCAACGGAGATCATATCGGATTAGCATAATATATGCGTATGAAGACTCAACCGATTCAAGAAAAGAAAATTTAACAAGTCCTACTGGATATATACAATGAAAATTCACCATAAACCAACAGTCTAAAGAGTTGAGGATCAACCCAATAGAAAATATATACAAACATTAACAGCCTTACACAGATATAAAATGAGAGTGCAAGTAAGACTGCAAATGGGAATGAGTTTCCCCCAAACCTAAACTTGTGAACGGGTGTGTTTGAAAGCACAAAATCTTGCAATTTTAAAGGTACATCATGCAAAAGATCCAACTCAAAGTGAGTTTTGCTAAAAACAGGCAGACATACACATTCCGACTGTGGCTCTTTAAAAGTGTTATACTTTGATGCAAAATAGTCCAAGAGGACTTGGGAAGCACAAAGCTCTAGCATTTTCAGAAAAGTTGGTTTTGCAATTTTGTGACAAACTACACCTAGGTTGGGTGGAGGAGTTTCAATTTGTGACTCAGGAGAGAGGTTAGGTACATCTAGGTTGTTTTTATTTTTAAAATCATTTGTACCATCACACACTTTCCTAAAGTCAAAAGAGGGTAAATCATGTTTATTTTCACAGGACAATGGCACAGGTTCCACATCATCATCACATATATGAATATTAGAAGAAGCATCATTCATAGGGTTCACAGGAGAGACACTTAATGTCTCTGAACCTAAAGATTCTACTACATTTTCAAAATACACATGCTCTTCATATTCATCATCATCGTCATCATCATAGCAAGAATTCATCTCTCCATTCAAAATGGTAGTATTTTTAGTGTACTCATCTACCTCTAGATTAGGTTCATATTCAATGTTAGTTGCATGAGTAAGACTAGAAACACTATTTTCAATCCTATCATTTTGTAATTCAATCAGGTGAAGAATCATTTTGAGTTTTTCTATTGAAGGAGAGTCTTCACTAGTGGGTATGCAGTTCTCATATGGATATTCATTGTATGGTTGTGCATGAGGTTCACTAGAGAAGGGAATTTCAGACATGTTGCTATATGGATGGTCATGCATTGCATTCATTTCAAGCCTAGCATTTTTCTCTATGAGTGTTTCCATTATTGATTGCAAACTAGGAGTTGGGGGAGTATAAAATTGTTCATCTCCCCACTGTGGTGAATGATGCATGTGTGCATGGTCATAGTCACTTCTAGACAATTCGTACATTTGATTATCATGGCTTTCCCTAGACTGCCTAAAATCATGCAAAATATAACAAGACTACAACAGGTGGTCTAAGCCACCACATAAGGTGCAAGCATGCATTTCATATTGCCTAGGGGATTAGATTTGTGATCGCTCATGTAATTGCCTTTCTAAAGCCGAAACTTGAGCTTCTAATTGATCTAGAAGTGATGACTGGGTATGAGGAAAGTGTTCATTTTCAACTTTGTGGTGGATGATGCATGTGCTCATAGTGATTAGGGTATGTGAGGTCGGGGCCCCGAGAAGGCGCATAAAATTCCCTAAAATCACTATGGTATGTGGGGGTTCATCCGTGAAGCGTGCCCGTAAGCAAGCTCTCTAAGGGATTTGTTTCCATCCCCAGATGCAGACCAAAATCCTGTCATGATTTAGTACTCAAATTGAACTCAAAATTTAGTTTGGTTTATGTGGGCTTTGGTTTATTGGGATTTGGTTTGGTTTTGTTGGGTTTTTGGTTTGTTGGGAAAGTCCAGCCCAGTTGATGCTAAACAACCCAACAGATGGGGCTTAGTCTTTTGTGATCCGAGTGGGCTGGCTCGATTAAAGCGACCTAGTGCACAGTTTGAGATGGGTTCTAGCCTAGATGGTCTGGCCCGGTTTGGCCAAAGCCAGTTAGGGTGAAAAATGTATAGCCCGATTGTTGGGCTTGATTATTAAGCTTAGTTTGTTTGCGGCCCGGGGTTGGATTGTGAGCAGCCCAAAGAGCGAGCCCAATAGTGTGGTTCTAGCCCGGATGATGGGCTCGGATGCGTGTTTAAAGCCAGTGAAGATGGCTTGGTGGTTGTGGGCTTGACTTATGAAGCCCAAAGGCTCGGTGAGTTAACGACCCGATTTCGATTAAGCACAGCCCAGCAGCTCAACTTGTGTGGGCTTAAAGTTTTTAGTGCTAAGCCAGGTTGTTGTAGGCTCAATTTGGTTTATTTGCAGAGCCCAGATTGTGGTAAGCCTAGTGGTTGTGCTTTTTGTTTATGGTGCAGGCCAGTGAAACTTGGTTGATTTTAAATTCACAACAATTACAAGTTAACCAGACTAATGCACAG
This sequence comes from Papaver armeniacum, assembly GCA_023531295.1. Lineage (NCBI taxonomy): Eukaryota > Viridiplantae > Streptophyta > Magnoliopsida > Ranunculales > Papaveraceae > Papaver > Papaver armeniacum. Next base: position 342,442 of record JAJJWW010002792.1, read on the forward strand.
ATGCACAGCTTAGCAAATGGGTGACAAACTCAACAGAGTCTCACAAATTCAAGGTCTGGCACAGGGTTGAGCATGCATAAGGTCTAGCACAGAGTAAGGCTTGCAATCAGGACGAGTAATGCTTGCAATCAATCGGCTCGATTGAGTTTATGGCATCAACTCACTCGGTTGATGTCACGATCTGAGATTGATGTCAAACTCAGAGCTCGGGAGGTATCCGATTTGTGGCTCAATTGTTCACACTTGGCTCAACAAAGTCAAACTCAAAACTTGCAGCTACGAGGGCTAGCAAGGTGGCTCGAGCATTGCAAGGTAATGAGCATACCAGTTTGTGTGTACTAGAAAGAAAGCTGATTTCAGTGTAAGCACTACCTAGAAAGAAAGCTAGGTTATCGGGTTGCGGTGCACAGGAGAGGCTAACTTGGGTTTCCAAGTTATGACCCAACACTTGCAGCTTCAGGGGCTAGCAAGGTGGTTTCACACAGGCTCACACAAGGGACAGGGCAGAGCTCAGGGTTATGCCAGGGTGATGTGCACAGGTTTTCAGGCTGGGTTCCAAACATGCATTCAGGGTCTGCAAAAATGGTTTATGCTTAGGGCTCAAGCATGCATTCAGCTATGAAGGAGCCACTCACCTGACTCCTATCAGTTGCAGTGGTTGCTCAGTTGCACCACAAGCACAGCAGCACAACAGCAAGCTCAACAGGTACCTCAAGAACTGGGTTTTCCCTTGGGTTGGCTAACAGTTTGCTCAGCAGCACCGGCTAGCAAGGCATAGCACAGCAGCACAGGTAGGTACCTCGAGTTCTGCGCCTTTGTCCTCTGTTCCTTCTTGGGCTTGCTCAAGAGCTCACAGGGCCTGCTGGCTCAACAAAAATTCTCAGTTCTCTGAAGTGCAAGTTCAAAGCAAGACAATAGCTAACAGCTAAGTACAACAGATGCTAATTTGAGAATGCAGATGGAGTTAATGCAATGAAGATCAGATGGAGTTAATGCAATGCAAGGTGTAAAATAAATATGTACAAGGTGAACTGAGTTATAGCTACAATGCAAGGTGCTTATTTTACAGATGTATGCTTTAAACTATAAAGAAAGAAAATTGACAGATGCACAAATTAAGCTAGAAGATGCTGCAAAGGTTAAAACAAGATACAAGTTACAGATGAATATAAATTACACTACTAAAGGTTAAACAACAATGCGAAGTAAATATGCACAGGGGTAGTAAAGAAAAACAGTGAAGCGAGCAACAAGAATCGACTCAGCACACGCCAAGTCCCCGGCAGCGGCGCCAAAAACTTGGTAGGCCTCGAAAGTGTATGAATTATATGGCCTACGGTGATAACCGCAAGTGCACGGCGTCTATCGGAGACGCGGCAAGTACGGGTCGAACCATAGAGACTTGTGGTGCTCTTGTATTGATCAAAGGCTTGCTAACTGAATTTCTAGTGTGACAGAGTAACAAAAGAGTGTTTTGTGCCGATACGGCTAATTGAACTGAAGTGACGCTATGCTAAGGCAAACAATGAGAGTAAAGGATTGCTAGGGTTATCAAATTCACCTCTAATTCCTAGTATGTGTTCAACCAAGTTGAGCTCCTTGTTTCTATGGCAGTTAAGGATAGGGTGTCAATTCCACCACTTAACTAAGAAGTTTCACCTTGTAATACTTCAATGTTCAGCTAGGGTACTAACCCAGAGCATTAGTTATCTAATCAAGTATAACTAATCAAAGGAATTAGCCTATAATTCTAAAGCTTGAGCTGCAGCATACCTAACCCAAGTATAACCTAACTACAATGCATCCATGGCATTGGCATGCATTGTGAGAGAAGAGAGTTAGATGCTAGGATTGAAATTATCTATATGATTTAAGCATGCAAGGATAATTCAACAAAACTGAATTCATAACTGGGAATTAGGGTTTCAATGAAACCCTAACAAATTAATTAGAACATCAATTAAAGCAAAAAAAAGCTAAATTAAACTGGAGTGACTGCTCCGGCTAATCCAGCGTGATTTCTAACAAACCCCAACACTTCTATTTATACATGCAGTTAAAATTCTCAAACCCTAATTCATTAAAAATTGAAATTAAATAAATAAAACAATCGAACCCATACGAAACGAACTCCTTCCCTCTTGTCAATTCGTGCTCGGAGAACTCCTTGATGGATTGATTGGACATAGTACTAACCCTAGTTCCATTTATCTCTTATATAGCCTCTAGAGTTATGAAAGAGACTAGATGGAGATAACTAGAACTAGGGAGGAGCGGATGGCTGTGGTGGTGATGGTGTGGTGGAGGAGATGGTGGTGACGAGGCTCGGCATGGCTCGCTCGAGCTTGGTCGGGGGAGAGGAGATGGTGAGGTTCTTGAGGTAGGGGGAGAAGAAAGAGAAAGATGGAGAGAAAATGGGTAGTCGACTAGGGTATAGGGGTGTTGGATGCTTCGGTGTTGAGCAGGTACAAAGGGGACGATGGGACAAAGCCGAGCGAGCGTTGGATGAGGCGGAGAGCTACGATCCGAGTCGGCCGGGGAAGTAAGCGGTTTTGGCGTGATCCGGTGTAGCACGGGAGCAGCGATCTTCGATGCACGTGGAAGCAGCGACCGTTGGATGAGGGAGAAAGAAATCTCAACGTCTCAGAAGAGACGGGCTCGGATCCGGGTCGTGGGTAGCTTTAGCCCATGTCTTCCTTGTTGGGTTGCAACTGATTCGCGCGCGGGCTTTGGCTATCTGCTCCATAGATGCTTGACTCCAATTCTTCTGCTCTTTTGCTCCTTAGTTTCTCCGAGCTTTATTTATTACCTAAAAACACAAAATTAATTAATACAAATATTTATTCTTGAAAACAAGGAAAACACAGAATATGGGATAATATCTGATTTCTAAGCGCAAAAGATGAGTAAAATGCCAATAAAAAGGTGTATAAATATGCACTATTTAGCACTCATCAGGGACCCACAAAAGGTAGCATGTAATGTTAAATTGAATAACTGCGTTATTCAGGAAGTTGATACTTGTGAAGTATCATGTGTATTTTATGCGAGTGCGCATCCGGTGTGGTAGAGTGATGGGTGGTGATTACCATGACGCCTCACTCGACCAATTAACTCCCGACCGTGGTTGTATAACCAAGATGGTGAAGTTGGACGGACGAGATGATCTTTGAGACACTCATCCGCGACCGTTGATGGAATTAGGGTTTTAGAAGAGGTGCGCAAGCATCCCTCTTGACTGGTCGAATCCAAGCATGGGAGGTGTTTTGGAAAAGACCGACCGGGCATGCGTGTAGACAGCATGCCGGTGTACACGTCCGTATCTCACTGTCCCATGAAGGTGCGATCTAGGCCACTCAATTTGACCGGCAAAGTTGAGTGCTTGAGATCGGTTTGCGGCAAAAATCCATTGCCGCAAAGGAATCAGAAACCGCGTGACATGCCCAGTTTGGGCGCGCGTTCCAAGACGACCAATCTTGGTCGGTCTTGGTCGATCAGTCTGGCGTGTAGGTGGTAGACTGATGTTCACGCCTATACCTGACTGTCCCATGAAAACGTGATCTAAGCCACTCAATTCGTCCGGTGAAGTTGAGTGGTCGAGATCAGTTTGCAATTTGGGAAGTGTAACCACGCAAGTTTAGACGCGCGTTTTGGGATAGCCAGGCATGATATGCCTTGGCCGATCAGGTGAAGGGATAGATGGGCCCACGGTGGTCATGCTGGTATGACCGGACCTGCTTAATCTAATCTGGGACCCTCCATTCGTGCCGGAGAAGATGGACGCTCGTGATGCTCAAAACCCTAATTTTTGGGTTTCACGGCCGTGCGTCATGCTATGTTCGGGCGCATGAATTAGGATGACCAACCATGGTTGGTCCTGACCGATTGGTCAGGTATGTAGGCGGGCCCACGGCGATTGTGTTGACATGCTCTGGGCCCTTTGAATCTACATCTACACCCTCCATCTATACCTGCGAAGATGGATGGTTGAGACTGTTTTGCGACACATGTAATATGCCGCAAACCCTAATTTAGGGTTTTCCCGTCCATACGCTCTGGTTTGGAAGTTTTGGCAAGCTAGGCCAAAGGGGAGGCCGACCATGCGGGGTCCGCGTTGGTTCGGCAGTGAATATTCCATACCTGTTTGGGGGTGATGGAATTGATCTGGGTCATCCAATCATGCTCGTGGAGTTGGATGGTTGTGATCATATCCGAACCGATCTGATCGATCGAATGCTCAATCGGGCTAGTATAACACACCGAGAGTGGCTCAATCGGGCTAGTATAACACACCGAGAGTCGGCCAGACGGGTATTTCGTACATGGTTTCATTATAATGCTTGGAGGTTCGTGTTTCTCTGCTAAGAGTAACACTCGGTCGTCATGCCGACCGATAATGAGTAAAGAAATACAAGGCTGATTGCGCATTAATTAATAATGCTAGAAATTCACAAGGTATATGGGATTGTTGCTACATGCTCCAACCTGGATGAATTTCATGTATTCACGAATGGGATTGTTGCCACATGCTCCATTCTAGGTGAATTAGTAAAGTGAAGGAGTATCCAACACTTATTAATGGCTTTATCTTTTACAAGATGTCAGCGCATGATTTTCTGGTTTTTACAATTTTAACCTTAAATGAAAATCCACCATTAACATTAAGTCCCCTGCCTAGCACGTAATGGTTACATCATTGTGGGGTAGGCATGAGATGGTGACAGTTAAAGACAAAGCTTATGAGACAAAGTTAGATGTTACCAGGAGAGACGGGTCGTCCTGTCCTTCGAGCATGTCACCTTCAAGAGACGTCCATGCGAGCGTTCCCCTAGCATGATGTCAGTCTTTCCTGCTTCGATGGACTGTTACGCCTGTTTCGTTCGTGGGGCTACTGCGCCTGCTTGATCGAACGTGGGCTTGATGTGCATGTTGAGTGTCATCTTGCTACTTCGACCAAACACCGACCCAGCTAGCTTGACTAAACACCGGACTTGATGCTTTGACCAAACATCGGCCTTGCTGTTTGCTTCGCTCGAACGTGGGACCCGATGTGAGCATGCTTGTTTTAAAAAAATGAACCTTGTGTGCTCAAATATAAATGTGGGTCCTGCAGGAAGCGTTGAACCAGCTTCTGGAGAAGGCCCGGGAGAGCGCTGAAGTGTTGGAGCTGAAACGCCTTCTTCTGGAGAGAGAGCTTTGATTGGGGACTACTGTGTATGCGCCCGACTAACGGGGCTGGGATCAAGTGGGACCCGCCGCGTGCCTGAGTGAACGTCGACCATGTGTTTCGACTGAAAACTGACCCTGTTGCGTGCGCCGGACTTGTGACTTGATTAACACCGGACTTGTAACTTGATCAACACCGGACTTGAGACTTGATCAATACCGGGCTTGAGACTTGAGCAATACAGGTGTTTGGACCCAATACCAGCCTTGTGTACTCCAACATGAATGTGTATTCTGTCGTGTGTGACTACACATCTCACGCGTTTTTATACAAGTACTTGACTCATGTTTTTATTGTAGAATGAAGAAAAGAACTCTGTTGAGATGTCATGCGGGGATAATTTGGTGCCAAGTCGGGAGGTGTTAGCGGCTTCAAAGATATGCTAGAACATTGATGATGAGTTGCTTACCGCGCCCTTTCAACTATATGAAAATATCCGTTCCACAAGATAACCCTTCTCCTATCGACTTCAAGGTTTTTCATGCTCCGCTGGGCCCTCATGAAGGATGGATGAGACATATGTTGAGTAATGAGTACATCAAAGATAACTTGACCAGAGCGCAGATTATTGATGCAGCTTGAGTGTTGAAACGACTCGAGAGGATGTTAAAGCTATTTCTGGTGCAAACATTGAGGTGGATCCTGTAGAGAGTGTTGAAGAAGGATTCTGAAGAGAACGTGGGTCCCGGAGAGAGCGTTGAGGCGGCTCTTGAATAGACCATTGAAGCAGCTTCTGCTAGAGGGAGCGTTGAAGTGTTTCCCTCTCCAGTTCGATTTACCCTTGCGAATTCCATTCTTCTTAACTGACCATCTCTGTCATGTTGAAGAATTCCTTGACTGATGTTGAAGGAACTTCATGATGAGCCTCAGTCCCCAAGCGTGGTTTACATGATTTGTTCGTAGTGGTTGTTGTCGAGCCAGATATGGAATATCTTGGACATTGTTTCATCATTGTGGGAGTCGTGCATGTGGTACTGGAGTTGGAGTTGACGGACGCGCTGGATGTTGTATCTCGGTGGTTTTCCTCTTCTTTGCTTCGGGAACTGCTTACATAAGGCTGAAGGTTGTATCGCATGTTGGTGAGATATATGCCCCTACAAACATTATGAGGCTCTTCATTACCGGCATGCCTGGTTCTTTCTACCAGGGCATATGTTGTTGTAGATGAGCGTTCAATGACTCAGAGGATGACCAAAAGCGCGGATTCTCAACATAGCATGATAGACATGTGCCTTTGTCACGATAAAGTGACTTCGCCGGATCTTGTTCGACCCTTTGTATGATAAAGTGACTCGCCGGATCTTGCTCGATATGACGCGTGGACATCGTTATCTTCTTGAGGATGCTCCCTTGAGGTATCGACCCCAGTGGAAGATTGCCGTCATAGACCGTTGATATGTTGCACCGGCATTCTTTAAACCAAATGGCAGTATGGTATAATAAAAATTTCCGAGAGGAGTTCGAAAATCTATCTTACTTGCATCATGCTCGTACATCCTTATCTGGTTGTAGCCGCTACATCCATCCATGGAGGAGAACACGCCGTGTCCGCTGGTTGCATCTACTAACATGTCGATGTTAGGTAGAGGAGGATCGTTTTGGAGCAAACACTGTTCAAGTCTCTGAAGTCTATGCAGCACCTGATCTATCCATTTTTCTCGTGTCTGAACTACAACTGTTTAATCGACTTGGATCCAGGTATGACATGTAGATGATGGGTGACCAATTTTTTATCTAAATCCGGCATTTCTTCATATCTCCAAGCGAATATGTCCTGGTACTCTTTGAGAAGTTCCACGAGCTTCGTGCGTTTATCCGTACACAAGGTTGAGCTGATGGAGATAGGCCTAGGAGATTTCTCAACGATTTCAATCTCATCAGTTGTGGAGTTGGTGCCATCTTGTTTGTTGTGGAGCATCTAGCATTTGTTCTTGTGGTTCGTTGCTGTTGTAGCATTCCATTGGGTGGAGAGACTGGGTAACAGTCTCCCCTGCTAATTGATAATGGCAGTGTCAGTATACCGTTTTCCCTTTCTGGTCACAACTCTCCACAAAAGTTCGTTCCCTCTTCGTGTGAACGTGGGTCGTGGCTTCACAGGATGGAGAAGAATGCTTCGTCAGCAAAGATGCATCGTGGGTTTTAGCCCTCAATGATGAAAGCCGGTCTTCTTCTTGAATTGACGCCCACGTGGGGAGTGGGATGCAACGAACTTGTCTGATTCTTTCCGCGGAGCTTCTCACGTATGTGCTGGTTTGGTTTCCCTTGAAGTCCGTCATTGTGGTAGGCTTCCGTACGACCTTGCCTGGGAGAAACTTGGATGTCCTGAGAGTCTTGAGAGTAATCACATTCGAAGACGCTCCTGTGTATATAAGGGCCGCCTTGAACTCTGAATCCTTGATGCATGCGATGACATGTAGGGCACGGTCGTGACCTTCCTCTGGTTGATTGCAGCAAAACGTCTCCGCGCGCTGATTCTTCGAGAGGTGTGAAATTTCGCATAAACTTTCCACTAGAGAAACCGCTTCACGATCCACCGGCATCTGGTTCATAGTGAAACTATTGACTTGAGGAGGATCGTTGTGAGGATCAGTCCCCAGTGTAGGAGTCTCCATGACAGGACCGCTCATATCTGATGTCGCTTCTTTGATCAGGTCCATGGAGGTCCGCGCCGCTGAAGTACCTTCTCCGGTGCGTTGAATGCGTTCCTTTTTTGCTCCGGGGCTATCACGGCTCTTGTGGAAATCGATCGATTAATGCCTTAAGAAAAGTGAGTACCTCTTTCGAGTTGTGGCCATATCCGTTTGAGTCTTAGCAAGAACTTCCCGCTTCTCCATCAAGTCTGCAATGGTAATGGGGGATGGTCCTCCTCTCGTCCCTCCGGCTCCTCGTCCTGATGAAGGAGTGGAAGTTGTTGCTCTGGTGACTACCAGAGGTGTTACACTTGATGAGATGCCGGGATTTGCGGCTGCTCTGGCTCTGGTGATGGGAGGTGTTGTAATATCACTTCTGAGTGATCGAATTGAACGTTCCCATCCTCTGTACTCACGTGTTCCTTGATTGATCTCTCCTTCCTCAAGCATTTCTTCACGGCTTCGACAAGGGTCTTGAGATATAAATCTTCCAGCGAGGGATCCGTAAGCTGCGCAGGCTCCATTTCTTTATCCGGTAGACGTTGTGGTACCGGACAAGTCTTTTCCTCTGTGGAGTTGCCTCGAGTCTTCGTTGTCGGCTGGACCATGTTGTTCGTCTCTCCCGATTCCCCCGTGATTACGCGCTCTTTCTGCATCTCCTTTGGCAAAGGTGTGACTCGACTAAGGATCCAGCGTTTCTTACCTTTGTTTGAGTAGATGCCTGCCGACCCTTCTTGTAATTGCGTTGTTATATCATTCAAAAGGCGGAATGTCTCACTCTGTCTTCTAGCGATCTGGCTTGATTTTCCAAGACATCCTCCAAAGCATTCTAGCTACACTTCCCATGATATCGAACCACCTGTGGTTTCTGGTGAGGATACATCGCGAGATGAAAACCGAAAAATTGAGAATTCAATTTTTTGCAACCGAGAGATCAACCTCCCACTGTGGTCGCCAATTGTTTATGGGTGAAAATTATTCCTGCCGGTTTTGTTAATTTGGGGTGTGTGGATGAGGAATGAATCTAAACCCTAAACAAATACACTGCGCGGTGAGTGCTTGTAGATTCGGAAATCAATCTGTGCAAGTCCGGCCTAAACCAAGAAATGGCCGTTCCAGACTTGTTTCGGTCACAAAGTGAAGGAGATGGGGTTGATCTTAGGGAGGGAAGCGAAGAAGGTGTTGAGATTGTGAAGGTGTTGGCTTGCTTATGACTTGTAATAGAAAACTGAACCGGCTTACAGGATGCAAGCTATCAGTTTCGGTGTTTTGTATTAACACTTGGTTTCTGTTTTTTGTCTGGACTTGCTCTGTTTCTCTTGTCTCCTGTTTTTCTCCCTGTGTTGGAAAATAGGTAGGAGAATCTATTTATACAAGTCATTTGAGCCTTATTCACGTCTCTCTTGGGAAGTGGAGGAAGTGGAATGATGGAGTAGTGGAGGTGTGTGCTGGTGTTACACGACCAGTCTTGCCCACTTCTCCTGTCATCTCTAACCGTCCATGACTTCCTGACACGTTCTTGTGATGGCGCGTTGCACGCTGCACGCCGTAAACCGCCAAACCAATACCCCGGTATGTATCCCCGATTTGTGACATGATTGATGTCCTGGAATGTGTGGATCGTGGGACCCATAAAAGGTAGCATGTAATGCTAAATTGAATAACTGCGTTATCGGGAAGTTGATACTTGTGAAGTATCATGTGTATTTTATGCAGGTACTACATCCTGGTGTGGTAGAGTGATGGGTGGTGATTACCATGACGCCTCACTGACCAATTAACTCCTGACCAGGGTTGTATAACCAAGACGGTGAAGTTGGACGGACGAGATGATCTTTGAGACACTCATCTGCGACCGTTGTTGGAATTAGGGTTTTAGAAGAGGTGAGCAAGCATCCCTCTTCAGCCTGGTCGAATCCAAGCATGGGAGGTGTTTTGGAAAAGACCGGCCGGGCATGCGTGTAGACAGCATGCCGGTGTACACGTCCGTATCTCACTGTCCCATGAAGGTGCGATCTAGGCCACTCAATTTGACCGGCAAAGTTGAGTGCTTGAGATCAGTTTGCGGCAAAAATCCATTGCCGCAAAGGAATCAGAAACCGCGTGACATGCCTAGTTTGGGCGTAGCGTTCCAAGGTGACCAATCTTGGTCGGTCTTGGTCGATCATCGGGCGTGTAGGTGGTAGGTGATGTTCACGCCTATACCGATTGTCCCATGAAAACGTGATCTAAGCCACTCATTCGTCCAGGTGAAGTTGAGTGGTCGAGATCAGTTTGCAATTTGGGAAGTGTAACCACGCAAGTTTGGACGCGCGTTTTGGGATAGCCAAGCATGATATGCCTTGGCCGATCAGGTGAGGGGATAGACGGGCCCACGGTGGTCATCTTTGGTATGACCGGACTGCTTAATCTAATTTGGGACCCTCCATTCGTGCCGGAGAAGATGGACGCTCGTGATGCTCAAAACCCTAATTTTTGGGTTTCACGGCCGTGCGTCATGCTATGTTCGGGCGCACGAATTGGGAGGACCAACCATGGTTGGTTGGTCCTGACCGATTGGTCAGGTATGTAGGCGGGCCCACGGTGATTGTGTTGACATGCTCTGGGCCCTTTGAATCTACATCTACACCCTCCATCTATACCTGCGAAGATGGATGGTTGAGACTGTTTTGCGACACATGTAATATGCCGCAAACCCTAATTTAGGGTTTTCCGTCCATACGCTCTGGTTTGGAAGTTTTGGCAAGCTAGGCCAAAGGGGAGGCCGACCATGCGGGGTCCGCGTTGGTTCGGCAGTGAATATTCCATACCTGTTTGGGGGTGATGGAATTGATCTGGGTCATCCAATCATGCTTGTGGAGTTGGATGACTGTGATCATATCCGGTGATCTGGTCAGTCCGGATGCTCAATCGAGCTAGTATAACACGCCGAGAGTGGCTCAATCGGGCTAGTATAACACACCGAGTGTCAGCCTGTATGGGTATTTCGTACATGGTTTCATTATAATGCTTGGAGGTTCGTGTTGCTCTGCTAAGAGTAACACTCAGCCGTCATGCCGCACCGATAATGAGTACGGGAAATACAAGGTGATTGCGCATTAATTAATAATGCTAGAAATTCATTGGGTATATGGGATTGTTGCTACATGCTCCAACCGGATGAATTTCATGTATTCACAGAATGGGATTGTTGCCACATGCTCCATTCTAGGTGAATTACTAAAGTGAAGGAGTATCCAACACTTATTAATGGTTTTATCTTTTACAAGATGTCAGCGCATGATTTTCTGGTTTTTACAATTTTAACCTTAAATGAAAATCCACCATCAACACCTAGTTAGGAAAGAGTTTTGTTTTAGGCAATACTCTTAGTTTAGGAAATCGATTCCCAATACAAGACCTAGTCGGCTGAGTACGATGAAGTCTATAAATAGGGAGGTTTGGTTGTTAACTAAAGGAGACACAGAAAACCTAGAAAAAGCTTGGAACAATACTTGTGCAAGCTTAACAAACAGTTTAAGGTTAATCCATTATTTAGAGAAGATTGTGATCGTAACAAAGAGAGAATTGTAATCGTTTTGTTGTTCATAATCTAGAGAAGATATTTTCTTAGAAGTACTACTTGTGTTCTGCTTTATAAGTTTCTCGTCTACTATTATTTTGAATTTCGCCTTTATAATAATAGATACCAAGGTGTAGAGTTCAATACGTATCAGTGTGGGACCGGCCGACGATGATGGACAAGTGGACCATCCAGGTCGTCAATGGTTGTGCACGGTCCACCATGTTGGACGTGCGTCCATTCTTTAGAATTTAGGTATCTTTGTTGGATACTTGTGCAATATTTTGTATTTTCGGAAGAGTTCAATCTTGATTGAAACTCTCAATTTTTGCATGAATGAGCAAGTAGGAATTTGCCCGCGTGTCCAATTTTTTAGAATATTGAAATAATATTTTTTTAAAAAATTGGTGAAAAGGCCTACGGTCGTGGGACCATTTGATTTTTGTAGGCTTTTTGGAGAATTGAGCAATATTTGGAGAAATATGGAAAACTAAGAGTTTGCAAGAATATGGAAAATCATGAGTTATGGAACAAATAATAATAATAAAATAAGGAAAAGTGAGGTGCGGCACCTGCCGACACGGCTGGTGGGCCCAGTCCCCGCGTCTCTTTCCTCTTTTTTTAGTTTTTTTTTCTTCTTATTTTGCATAGGTCTCTATATTTCCGCATTCATCCATATTTTAGGTGCTCGTTCGTGCATTCTTGTTAAGTACACCCTTACCATTTTCTCGGGGCTTACTAGGTGGTGGCCCATAAGCCCGAAAAGTGAATATCTACTAATCCATGGAATTCAGCTTAGAAAAGCCGTGAATTTAAGTAATGAATATTATGATGAAAATAGAATATTTTCTAGGAATTTAATTGATGAATACATACTACACTAGAATTAATTAATTGATGGCTTTATATTAGCAGGCAATCTGTCTAGGAGCATTATATTTATTCGAGAATCGAGGTATGAGATACTAGAAGCATCATTTATGTTATGAATGTTTATTATGCATAGTCAGGGAACATTTGCGACATTCTGAAGACGTTATTGCTCTATACTAGTGGTATGTCCATCTAGGAATCGTCCAATCATTATCGATTATATACAAAAGTGAATATTGGAATTGTTCAGTATTGTTGATGAAATATGCAGAATATTGAAAGCTCAGCTGAGAGGCTTTAATGATTGCATATTTATGCATGCTCTGAAGAGGCTATACACTCAATCAAAGATTATCGTGACATGAGCTTTCATGTCTAAATTTATAATGTAAATTTCACATAATCGTCTGAAGCTAGGTCAGAAATATGCAAAATCGTGATTTTACAATTTTAGCATTTGTCGAAAATCCACCATCAACATGTACACAAATATCAGAATTACCGTTACTTGCTCGCTCGCGACGGCGTAGCGTGTTTTCAAACATTAAGTCCTTTAAGGTGCAATTACAGCAGACGAGTTTCATACTCAAATGTGATTAGGGTGTATACATAGAGGCGTGTGTCATAAAACGTGTGCACCATAGTTTAGCGGTACCAATAGATACATATTATGGTATATATGTAGATACTGAGACTGATACAAGCTCCTTAATTAGTTTTTTTTTTTGTAGCATTTTATATCATTTTTATATTAGTACGTATCAACCGAATAAACCCTTATGCACTAGTATCCGACGGATATATATCGATATGGAAAATATAAACGTGTGAATGTAGGGATGATTGCACAAATTTCGTTATAAAGGAGAAGAAAACATTTGAAGGTTCATCAGGTCCCTAACATTGAAGAGCAAAGTCGACCATTTGTTATTTATTTGTATGTTGAAGAAGAAGCTAGTTTGAACTGTCACATTATTATGATGACCAGTGGAGATAGTAAAATATGCTTAATCAATTCTAATCTAATATAATAATTTATTTAAAACTACACTAGTTTCGGGTTTGAGTTGTATTTAACTTAGCTATTAAAAATAGAATAATATTTAAATTCGATATGATGGAGGATGAAAACACCTCAATTACACAAAAAAAAATAGTCAAAATGAAACCATTAATGGAATACAACAAAACAAGATGTGATCAAAATGATACAAAGTTTCTTTAGAAATGGAAGAATGCTCCGGAAAATAAACAAGACAAATCTTTGCCTGATACCAAAGGTTCAACTACCACAAACACCGGGAGATTATCGTCCTATTGCTCTGTGTAATACAACATACAAGCTTATAACAAAGATCATGGCATTGAGATTGAAACCATTAATGGAGAAACTGATTTCACCAATGCAGGCGGCTTATGTACCAGGGAGACAAATTGGGGATAATATTACACTTTCCCATGAACTTATTCACTGCATGAGAAGGAAGAAAACCAAAAAGGGTTACATGGCATTGAAGTTGGATATGTCAAAGGCATTCGATCGTGTTGAATGGGTTTTTCTGCGCAGAGTTATGGAGGGTTTTGGCTTTGCAGATCATTTTTGTAATCTAATACAAGAGTGCGTCAGCACAACTGAAATTCAAATTCTACTTAATGGCTCACCATGTAAGGTTTTCAAACCAAGTAGAGGAATACGGCAGGATGACCCACTGTCACCCTATTTATTCTTGCCTACAATGGAGATGTTTACTAGACAACTTGCAAAGGCTGAAGCAGAGAAGAAAATACAAGGGATCAAGATAGCTAGAAATGCTCCACCGGTTTCTCATCTTCTTTTCGTAGACGACTATTTGCTCTTCGTGAAAGTTGATCTACATAACGCTGAGAACTTACTGCAAATAATTAAGGATTTTGGTTCAATCTCCGGACAACAGATAAATCTACAAAAATCGGCAGTATTCTTCTCAAAGCATCTTCACTCAAGATTTTGCAGAATCATCCTAAAGAGATTAAAAATGAGGAAAATGTCTCTTGATGAGAAATATCTAGGAATCCCGTTATTTCTGAACAGGAAGAAGTCGAATTCTTTTTCATCTCTTGTGGAAGGAATGAACACAAGATTGCAGAAATGGAATGAAAAATTCCTAACACCATCTGGTAGGTCAATTATGGTAAAACATGTGCTTAGCGCCATGCTATGCCATCCCATCAGATGGGGGTACTAAAAATTCCAAAGAAAACAATAAAAGAATTGGATGGAGTTCAACGAAGATTTTGGTGGAAGAAGAAAGAAGGGAAGGGAGTGTACTTCATTTCATGGGACAAGGTAAATACGCATAAGGCTGCTGGAGGTCTGGGTTTCAGAGATTTGGAGTGCTTTAATAAAGCACTAATGGCCAAGTCAGTGTGGAGGTTATGCCATAACTCTCATCAACTTTGGGAAAAAGCACTAAAAGCAAGAAACTTCCCAGACACATCAGTTTTGCACTCAGCAAAGAAGAAGAATTCGACTTGGGCTTGGCAAAGCATCCAAAGCGAAGTTAAATTTGTACACACATACAGTTTCTGGATACTTGGAGATGGAACAAATATTCTAACATGGAAGGATAAATGGATAATGATGAGTGCCAAATATTGCATATTTCTACATCTTTTTATTGGCATTTAACTCATCTTTTGTGCTCAGAAATCAGATATTATCCCAAATTCTGTATTTTCTTTGTTTTCAAGAATAAATACTTGTACTAATTAATTTTGTGTTTTTAGGTAGTAAATAAAGGTTGGAGAAACTAAGGAGCCAAAAGAGCAGAAAACCAAAGCCCGCGCGCGCATCAGTTGCAACCCAACAAGTAGCAACCCATTTACAAGACATGGGCTTGAGCAATCCAAGGCCCGGCCCATAACCCGAGTCCAAAGCCCGTCTCATCCTGAGCCGTGAGATATGACCCATCCGCATCCAACGCTCGCTCCACCCCGCACATCAACCCTCGCTACATCCGCCCAACACCACAGCCACCTACACCTTCACCCATCGACCAAAACCCCAACCTCACTTTCTCTTTCTTTCTTTCTCCCCCGACATTTGCAGAGCTCACCCATCTCTCTTCTTTTCTCCCGACCAAATTCTCAGAGCCGACTTCGCCACCACCCGTACCAGCTTCTTCTCCCGACAACAGCAGCAGCGTGGCCACCTCCTCCACCCCCTAGTTTTGCCTATCTCCACCATTAGCTTCTCCAACCCTAGAAGCTAGGGTTGCGATAGTTGGAGCTAGGGTTTCTCCAACAACTCATTAATGGCTACCAGAGCCGAATTTGAAGAGGGAACAAGATTGGGTTCGCATTTATTGTAAGTTTCGAGTGTTAGAGAAGATGGGGAGGTATAAATTGAATTGTTCTTCATGTGAGAGAGAGAGTCAATTTTTAGGGTTTTTTAATTTGTAATTTATTTTCAATTCTGTTTTAGTAATTGCATGATGTTCTAATTCACTTTACTAGGGTGTAGAGGAAACCCTTAATCTTATGTTGAGTTAATTCATGTTCAATTTATGTTCTTGTTGTGCTTAAGTGAAATAGGAATCAGGGTTAGCTTGATTGCTCAAATTATCCTGTGATTGGTTGTACTGTCAGAAGACAACCAATACTAGGGGAGAAGTAGTGAATCAGTTAACAATTCTTCCACCTGAAACCTTCAAGGGAAGGACAAGAGCATAATAAGAGTTTGATTTCCTTAGTATAGGATTAAGTGGTGAATTCAATCTCTCGAGTGCCACCAAATCAGTTGTTTACACCCTGTTCTTACTTTTCTCTTTACAATTTGGTTTATTTACTTGTTCACTACCAAACACCTTGTCGTATCGACACAAAACCTCACTTTTTGGCAACCCCTTGTTAGAAATCAGTTTAGTGGAACCTTGAAGTCAACTTTACACAACCCCAAATCCCTGTGGATCGACCTGTATTTTCCCTGCCTCCAATAGGCACTGTGCACTTGCAGTTATACATTGTAGGCAAACACATTTACCAGCCTACCAAGTTTTTGGCGCCGCTGCCGGGGATTTGGTAGTGTTGCTGTGTTGATTACTTGCTTTCTTTCGATTTTCAATTAACTTTTGTATATATGTGCTTTAAATTATTGTTTTTAGTCATTCTTAGTGTAACTTAGCTGTAATTTTTCTATTTCTGCATCTTTTACATTTTTGCATCTTCTATTGCATTCTGTTCATTACATCTTAGTTAGTTTATCTTTGTTACCATAAATCCTGTCATCTTTTGCATATCTCAGTTAGTTTATCTTAATTGCATATTAGCATTCTCATAATACTAGCTTACATCTCATAATACTCTACATTTGTAGCATCAGTTGTATGTTTTTGTCATCTGTGAATATCTATTGAAGGTAAAGGAAGCTGTAAGATCATAGTGCATTGCACCTGCTATCTCAGTCAGCATCTGGCCTAGCTTGAACTCAAGCCTGCCTGATTTAGTGTGTCACCTCTGTTTCATTTCAGCTGCATTGTGACATCCATGTGTTAATTGCTAAACCCTTATCTGTGCTAGCTGAAGCTTGTGTATTGGATCTGTTAATCCACTGATACTCAAAATCTTTTTCATTCCCCTGTGACACATCAGCACAAGCACTTTAGCAATTTTTGTTCATCATCATACCCTGTGATTAGCTTAGACCTGCTCCATTGTAACTGTGCATCTGTGAGTCTCAATCTGCCCTGGTTGACAACTCAGCAGAGTAGCTCAAAATATCTATCATGCTGTAGAGTCTTCAGAACATCTCCTTATCTTGCTTTAAACTGTGCAATTTTGAGAACTGAAGTTGCTTTGTTGAGCTAGCGGTACCTAAATCCCTATTTGAACAAGCCCAAGGAGGAGAAGAAAAAGGCGCAGGACAATTTGTGGAAGTGCCTAAACCCGATTTATATCGGTGGTATCGTTCTTTAACCCTGCTGTATTGATGTGTGTGTGTGTGACATTCCATGTCTGCATGATCAACAAGTGCTTCACATAACCTCTGCAAGATATGTTAGCTGAAATTGCCCTGTCACTTGTCTGCTTATGTGTGAATTTGTTACCACTTCCATGAGCCTTGTCTCATTTGATTTGTGCAATCTGCCTTGTGAATTAGCATGTCACCTTGAAGTTTGTGTGGACAATTTACATTGCTAGTTTTTGAATTCCCATAAACTTACTCCTGAGGAAGTTGAATTAAACCATCTCTGTATGAGCATCTGTGAACCATGCTTGCATGATAAATTAGCTACCTTGCTGAGCAATCACCCCTGAGTCGATTGAAAATCTCACAAGAATTACCCTGATTGCTGTTGAACCGGTTACCTTTGCCGCATATTGCTCCCTCTCGGAATTTTTGACTATCTTTTGTGACACTTGAGTGACTGTGGTAAATCTGAAACCTGTGCTTGTGTGTAACCTGAGCATAACCTGTGAAAATTGAAGTCAACTGAACTAGTTGCCTGTTCACTGTGACCTCTTGGCTTCAACAAATCCTGTGCTTAGCTCCAGCCCCTGAAGCTGTTGAGATTAAGCTGTAACTTGGTTAACCAAGTTAGCTGATAGCCCAGTTTGACATCAACTGGGCTGGTTGATATCGACTTAGTTGGTTGAACCATCAATTGACCCTGTTGAGCCATCTTCCTTGCATTTTTGGTGCATAAATCTGTGAAAATTGGGGCCAACTGAACTTGTGGATACCCTGTCAACCAAACCTGTTGATACTATGTACCATGCCAAGTGTGTTGTGAGAGTGCTGAATATTTGTATCTGAGTAGTTGGTTGATCTATTTCCTGACTAAACATTGCTCAAACCCTGCAACTCTTGGATCCATGCTCATTCCCCTGTGATATTATAGCCATATTTGTTGATTGTTGCTTGGCCCTGAAATAGTTGATGTGATCATAGCACTCCTGCTAATATCTGCATATCTGTGCATCTGTTGTATCTGTGAATCTATCCATCTGTTGCATTTGTGCATTTGTGAACCAATATCTGCAATTTTTGTGTGATCCTGTGGCACTGAAATGAATTGTTGTGCTTGAATTGTTGTTAGCAAGTCTTTGGAATGTTTTATCTAATTTGTTAATGATCTGTTGATACTCTTGTGAATCATACTCACTGCACAAACACACTCCAAAGCCACGTGCTTCACCTTGAGTGAGCATAACTTGACCTGCCACGTGCACCTTACACACTCTCTGTCTTTCCTTGTGCATAACATGTGCAGTGTTGTGCATAAGCTGTGCTGTGCATAATCAGTGTTGTGCATCTCTTCAACAGCAACAACCATCACTCCTGTGTGCTTGACTCTGAGAATTGGTGTGTCACTTGTGTGAGTTTTGCCTCTCTGTGTTGAAAATTGATTGGCTATATGCATGTTAATATGATAGATGTGCTAGCTAGGCTATGATTGTGTCTTTTAGAGACCAAACAAATCGACTAGTTAGAATCCGCCCGGACGATATTGTCAACATACCCAGCTCTTCCACAGAAAGCCCAGACCCATCAGAAACTATGGGTGATGAACCAAACCAACCCCGTAGTCTCAAGGACTACATGTACCCAACTAGGGCAAGTCAGCCCTCTTGCATCATTACGCGGTGATCTTGGTCGGTTTGAAGCGAAAGCAAGCACAATTCACATGTTACCCGTGTTTAGAGGGGTTGATCTTTGAAAACCCTTACCATCATGTGAGAGATTTTGAAGATATTTGTGGGACTCTACGTTTTACCCAAATGACGGAAGAGTCCCTAAAACTGAGATTGTTTCCTTTTTCTCTGAAAGAAAAAGCCAAATCATGGCTTCATGCCCTACAACCACAATCCATTAGAACATGGGATGATCTCACAAAAGAGTTTTTCAAAAAAGTTTTTCCCCAACCATAAGACGGCGACAATTCGCCAAAGTCTAAATGGTTTTGTGCAATTAGAAGACGAAACTCTAGCAAAATACTTGGAGAGATTCAATGAATTATTGCTCCAATGTCCCCACCATGGTTTTGAAAAATGGAGACTCGTGCAAATCTTGTATGAGGGTCTAGATGTTAGGACCCGCACCACAGTTGAGTCAATGTGCAATGGTGCATTTATTGACAAAAGTGCTGATGAGGCTTGGACTTTCTTAATCGAAGTCGCTGAAAAGACTCAACAGTGGGAGTCCATCCGTGAACCAAAAAGGACTACCCATGCAAATAATGTTCATAGAATCGAGTCGACTTTGAGGGAAATGCAAAAATGGCATCTTTGGCCCGGAGAATAGAAGTGCTTGAGTTGCAGAAGAATGTAAAATCTAATGCCCCTACTCTCCGTGACCAAATTGAAATGGCCACTTGTGCCGCATGCCATAGTTCCGAACACTTAGTGGACAGTTGTCCAGACCTACATGCATTTCAAGAGTCTAAAACTAAGCAAGCCAATGCATTGTACCATAGGCAAGAGAACAACCTTTATTCTCAGACCTACAACCCAGGGTGGAGGAATCACCCTAACTTCTCATGGTCTAAAGGGCACATGTACAAGGGGAACAACAAATAATAACCAAGGATACTCATATCCTAGAAACCCCCAAGTACAACCACACCCTCAGTACCCTGTAGAGAAAAAGCCTAGCTTTGAAGACAGTGTCGGTCTGTTGACCCAAAACCCTTTACAACTTCAGAAAACCACCGACCAACGTTTCACAAGTCTAGAACTTAAGATGGGTCAAATATGTGATGCATTGAATGAGAGAGAAAAAGGTAAACTCCCTAGTCAACCCCAACAAAATCCAAAGAATGTGTTTCAGGCAGGTACTTCAACCTGCAATGAAACTTCACATAGTCATGTGAATCTTTGTCACCACTCTAAAGTAGTGGTAAAGTTTTTGAGAACAATGTAGGTGTACCACGGTCAAGCGAGTCTAAATCGGACTCACCAAGTACACACAACACCATGAGAAAATATCTACTGTAGAAAAAGAATAAGAGCATATTGATAAATCCAAGAGTCCTACCGATATAGATGTTTCTTTGCCAAGTCATGCACTGTTGCTCCATTCCCACAAAGGTTGGTGCAGCAGAAAGGGGGTAACCAATACAACGAGATTTTGGAAATGTTCAAACGAGTTAACATAAACATTCCATTTCTCGAAGCAATCAGGCAAATACCCACCTATGCTAAGTTTTTGAAGGACTTGTGCACACAAAAGCGAAAGCTTCGTGTGCATAAGCGTGCTTTTCTCACTGAGCAAGTGAGCTCAATAATCCAAAACAAGATTCCAACTAAGTTTAGAGACCCGGGTAGTCCAACAATTACATGCACCATAGGTGACCATGTGGTCGAAAAGGCGTTGCTAGACTTAGGAGCAAGTGTGAATCTATTGACATACTCTGTGTATGTGCAACTGGGCCTTGGGGAGCTGAAGCCCACACCTGTTACGTTATAATTAGCGGACAGATCTGTGAAAATCCCCCGTGGCATTGTTGAAGATGTGTTAATCAAGGTTGATAAAATTTTCTTTCATGTGGACTTCATCGTCTTAGATACTCAACCCGTGCAAAACCCAATTAATCACATTCATGTGATTTTAGGACGTCCTTTCTGGCGGCGTCCAATGCCATCATCAAGCGTATCGTAATGGAGTGTTGAAATTGTCTTTTGGTAACATGACCGTAGAGTGAATGTTTTTAACACTAGTCAACAACCCATTGATTGTGATGACACTGATTTGCATGAGATTAACATGATTGAGAGTCTGATCCAAGACTCATTGCCCGACATTTTGTCAGTGGACCCTTTGCAAGCATGTTTAGATAACTTTTACTTAGATCTCTTTGAGTCTAAGTACATTGGTGAAATTCACTCTTTGCTTGAATCTGTTCCACCCATGGATATTGCTAAATGGCAGAATGCAGTGGAACCACTGCCACTCTCTGATTCCAAATCTGCCTCACCTCTTGACGAACCACCTAAGCTTGATTTGAAACCATTACCTGATACTTTGAAGTATGCTTTCTTAGGTCCTTCTGATACTTTACCTGTGATTATTGCATCATGTTTAGACACAAGCAGGGAAAGTCAACTTTTAGAAGTGCTTAAAGAACATAAAGGAGCCTTAGGTTGGACCATCTCAGATCTTAAAGGTATAAGTCCCACAATTTGCATGCACCACATAAACCTTGAAGAGAATACTAAACCATCTAGGGAAATGCAAAGGAGACTTAACCCCAATATGAGAGATGTTGTCAAAGGTGAGATTTTGAAATTGCTTGATGCGGGTATCATTTACCCGGTTCCAGATAGCTAGTGGGTCAGTCCCATTCAAGTGGTACCCAAAAAGTCTGGCATTACTGTAGTTCAAAATGAGATGAATGAGCTTGTCCCCACCCGTGTGACCACGGGGTGGCGAGTTTGTATTGACTATAGAAAATTGAACACAGTAACAAAGAAAGATCATTTTCCCCTTCCCTTCATTGACCAAATGCTGGAAAGGTTGGCAAAACATAGTCACTATTGTTTCTTAGATGGCTATTCGGGCTACAACCAAATTCACATAGCACCCGAAGACCAACAAAAGACCACATTTACATGTCCTTATGGAACATTTCTTAACGTCGTATGCCTTTTGGGTTGTGTAATGCACCCGCTACTTTTCAACGTTGCATGATGAGCATATTTTCTGACATGGTAGATAAGTTTCTTGAAATTTTCATGGATGATTTTTCTGTCTTTGGGTCTTCTTTTGATGAGTGTTTGCATCATCTTACTCGTGTGCTGATTAGGTGTAAGGAAAAGAATTTGGTTTTGAATTGGGAAAAATGTCATTTCATGGTTAACTCAGGCATTGTTTTAGGGCATATCATCTCGGAAAAAGGCATAGAAGTAGATAAAGCCAAGGTTGATCTCATTCAACACTTGCCTCAACCTCGTTCTGTGAGGGACATAAGATCATTCTTAGGCCATGCGGGTTTTTACCGCCGATTCATCAAAGAATTTAGTAAAATTTCAAGACCTTTGTGTAATCTTCTTGCAAAAGATGTTGCATTTGTCTTTGATGATGCTTGTAAGGAAGCATGGGAGCAACTGAAGGCTCTCCTTACATTCGCCCCTATAGTCGGACCACACCTTTGGACATTACCATTTGAAATTATGTGTGATGCGTCGACTATCTTTGTAGGAGCTGTTTTGGGCCAGCGAGTAGACAAACTTCCTTATGTGATCTACTATGCTAGTAAAACACTTAATGATGCTCAATTGAATTATTCCACAAGCGAGAAAGAGTTGCTATTTGTTGTGTTTGCATTAGATAAGTTTAGATCTTATTTGATAGGATCTAAAGTCATCATATATTCGACCATCTTTGCATTTAAATATCTTTTGTCTAAAAAAGATGCTAAGGCTCGTCTAATTCGATGGATACTCTTGTTACAAGAGTTTAACCTCGAAATTCGAGATAAGAAAGGGTCAGAAAATGTTGTTGCTGATCACTTGTCTAGGTTGAATGTTGAATCATTGATGAATCCGTGCTTTGATTAGAGATTCATTCCCTGATGAACAATTGATGCTTGTGTCCGAAATGCCATGGTTTCTTCGATATCGTGAACTACCTTGCTACGGGTAGAATGCCTTTGCATTGGTCTAAACAAGACCGTTCTAAGTTCTTGGCTGAAGTTAAACATTTCCTTTGGGATGACCCATATGTTTAAATACTTTGCCAAGACCAAATCATTAGGAGATGTGTCCCCAATTTCGAACAAAGGGACGTCATCTCTTTTGTCATGACCATGCATGTGGAGGCCACTTTAGTGCCAAGAAAACTGCTGCAAAGATCTTGCGAGAGCGGTTTCTATTGGCCAACATTGTTTAAGGATAGCCATGCTTTTGTGTTGCTTGTGACCGATGCGAGAAATTAGGAAGTATCTCTAAGAGAAACATGATGCCCTTACAACCCATTTTGATTGTTGAAATTTGTTTGATGTGTGGGGTATTGATTTCATGTGTCCATTTCCTAACTATGAAGGTAAGTTGTACATTCTTGTTGTTGTTGATTATGTCTCTAAGTGGGTAGAGGCCATTGCATCCAAAACAAATGATCATAAAGTTGTTCTTTCTTTTCTTAAGGAAAATATTTTCTCCCGTTTTGGAACACCTAGAGCAATAATCAGTGATGGAGGTAGTCATTTTTGCAATAGACCCTTTGAATCACTTGTGCGCAAGTATGGAATCACTCATAAGGTAGCAACACCTTACCATCCTCAAACCAGTGGCCAAGTAGAAGTTTCTAATAGGGAAATTAAGCATATCCTTGAGAAGACTGTTAATCCTTCTAGGAAAGATTGGTCTTTGCGTTTAAATGATGCTTTGTGGGCCTATAGAACTGCATACAAGACTCCCATTGGGATGTCACCTTACAGACTTGTGTACGGTAAAGCTTGTCATCTACCTGTAGAGTTAGAACATCGTGCATATTGGGCTGTAAAGAAGTTGAATTTTGATCTTGATAGTTTGGTACCCAAAGAAAACTTCAACTCAATGAGTTAGAAGAATTGAGAAATGATGCATATGATAGTGCCAAAATGTACAAACAAAGAATGAAAGTGTTTCACGACAAGCGCATTCTGCGCAAGTCCTTCACACCAGGTCAAAAAGTTTTATTGTACAACACTCGTTTGCATTTGTTTCCAGGAAAGTTACGTTCTCGATGGTCAGGACCATTCTTGGTACGTACCGTTTTCCCCCATGGAGCTGTTGAAATCGAAAACCCAGCAACCAAGAACATCTTCAAAGTCAATGGTCAGAGATTGAAACCATTTCTGGAGCATCTTCCATCAGAAGTTGAAACCGTCAACTTGGAAGACCCCATCTATGTGGACTAAACTAGTTCACTTGTGTACATACATATGGACTAAAAATCCATTCTCTTTCCCTTTTCCTTTTCTTTTTGCATAGTTTTTATTTGTGCTAACCAAACTTTTTGTCTTGCGCTCTGGTTGTTTGCTTTCAAAGCATTCATCCCCCTTTGGTTTAGCAACATCCTTGTACATCCGGTAATCTCTTCCCTTTTCTCTACTCAACATAGTTCTCTTGGTATGTGACTTTTTGAATTCTTATCATCTGTTGACACATTGAGGACAATGTTTGATTTAAGTTTGGGGGTGTGATTTGCATATAGAGTTTTTAGTCTTTTATTTTCCAAAAAAAAAAAAAAAAAATTCAAAACTCTTTGTAAATATGTACATAAAAACCTCTAACTTTTAGAGATCTTAGAGTCACTAGCATGCTTCTAGCTATGTTTACATAGAGAGTCTGACCGAAATAACTGAATTTGGAAGTACTGGAGAACACAATCGGGTTTCTTAGTTGATTAGAGCGTTAAAGTTGGATTTAACCATGCCGGAGGGCGAATTAGGTGCTGTATAGATATTCGATAGTAGAATTGTGATCACCCACAGTGGAGACTACCCATTTTTACATCAAGCGAGGCACCGACCTTCAATTTTGTGACTTTCTAAAAAATCTATTAGAGTGTGTGTCACCGTACGTCAATTCCGGGTAGGAATGTGAGCTACCCAACTTCGCACCACTTTCAGCACTATTTTTGATCTCTTGAGTGCTAATTTTGTCAATCATGAGGGTGACGTTTAAAGATGAAAACTCCTTCTTGTAGTTCAATTTGCAGTTAGCATCACTCTCTCCCTCTCAACAACATCAACAGATCCATAGAAACACATCATCGTCAGCAAACCGAGCAACATCGAATATTTGAAGAAAAGTTGAATAGTCCAAGGTTTACATGCAACAATTCAAAGAAAAGAAGATAAGATGAGAATTAATGAAGTTTATGAAATCAAGACAATACAAGTTGTGGAAAATTGAGTTTTATTGTTTTTATTTTCATCTCAAAAAAAAAAAAAAAAAAAAAAAAAAAAATTGTCAAGTTTTTGTGAAATTCAGAAGTTCATCATCAACAGTTGAAGACCGAAGATTGAAGACGTTTCTATGTATCTTTGAGAGAGTAATGTTAATTGCCGATCGGGTGAGAAGGTAAGTGAGTACTCCCATCCTTGCTAATGGTTGATTTCCTTTCTTAGAGATCATCGAGGAAAAGATTCTTTTTGTCCACAACTCGTGGAGTCTCCAGAAATTATTTCGGAAGGTTATCCTTCTCACCTTCAACGTGTGCGGGATTTCTCTCTTTATTCCTGCTGCATGCACATGAGAGACTAAAAAAGTGGTCTTTTTGAGTGCAATTATCATAAAACCCTATTGGTGAGGCGAAGTCGAGGCTTGTGATCACTCTCGAACCCGAATTCTTTCATATGGTATGGTTATTTCTCGCTCAACTCTTAAGGATGAGAATGCGTTCTTTGGTAGTTCTAACTTCGTGTTACTAGCATGCGAAACTCTATGTCCTCATAGCTCCTTGGATGCTTGAGACTCTTTTACGTTCGAAGTTGGAGAAGGTTTTGTGGGTACACCTCGGTAAACCCTCACGAGACTACAACTCGTCCACTAGGGACACCTAGGGGTTTAAAGGCTTAGTGCATACGCTAAATGCACTCGAGAGACCAGCGACGAGTGGTATAGTTAGGATTTCTTAATTTCTGTTTCACTTGAGGACAAGTAAAATTCGGGTTTGGGGGTATTTGATGAGTGCCAAATATTGCATATTTCTACATCTTTTTATTGGCATTTAACTCATCTTTTGTGCTCAGAAATCAGATATTATCCCAAATTCTGTATTTTCTCTGTTTTCAAGAATAAATACTTGTACTAATTAATTTTGTGTTTTTAGGTAGTAAATAAAGCTTGGAGAAACTAAGGATCCAAAAGAGCAGAAAACCAAAGCCCGCGCGCGCATCAGTTGCAACCCAACAAGTAGCAACCCATTTACAAGACATGGGCTTGAGAAATCCAAGGCCCGGCCCATAACCCGAGTCCAAAGCCCGTCTCATCCTGAGCCGTGAGATATGACCCATCCGCATCCAACGCTCGCTCCACCCCGCACATCAACCCTCGCTACATCCGCCCAACACCACAGCCACCTACACCTTCACCCATCGACCAAAACCCCAACCTCACTTTCTCTTTCTTTCTTTCTCCCAGACATTTGCGAGCTCACCCATCTCTCTTCTTTTCTCCCGACCAAATTCTCGAGCCGACTTCGCCACCACCCGTACCCAGCCTTCTTCTCCCGACAACGGCGGCGACGCGCCACCTCCTCCACCCCCTAGTTCTGCCTATCTCCACCATTAGCTTCTCCAAACCTAGAAGCTAGGGTTGAGATAGTTGGAGCTAGGGTTTCTCCAACAACTCATTAGTGGCTACCAGAGCCGAATTTGAAGAGGGAACAAGATTGGGTTCGCATTTATTGTAAGTTTCGAGTGTTAGAGAAGATGGGGAGGTATAAATTGAATTGTTCTTCATGTGAGAGAGAGAGAGTCAATTTTTAGGGTTTTTTAATTTGTAATTTATTTTCAATTCTGTTTTAGTAATTGCATGATGTTCTAATTCACTTTACTAGGGTGTAGAGGAAACCCTTAATCTTATGTTGAGTTAATTCATGTTTAATTTATGTTCTTGCTGTGCTTAAGTGAAATAGGAATCTTGGTTAGCTTGATTGCTCAAATTATCCTGTGATTGGTTGTACTGTAAGAAGACAACCAATACTAGGGGAGAAGTAGTGAATCAGTTAACAATTCTTCCACATGAAACCTTCAAGGGAAGGACAAGAGCATAATAAGAGTTTGATTGCCTTAGTATAGGATTAAGTGGTGAATTCAATCTCCCTAGTGCCACCAAATCAGTTGTTTACACCCTGTTCTTACTTTTCTCTTTACAATTTGCTTTATTTACTTGTTCACTACCAAACACCTTGTCGTATCGACACAAAACCTCACTTTTTGGCAACCCCTTGTTAGAAATCAGTTTAGTGGAACCTTGAAGTCAACTTTACACAACCCCAAATCCCTGTGGATCGACCTGTATTTGCCCTGCCTCCAATAGGCACTGTGCACTTGCAGTTATACATTGTAGGCAAACACATTTACCAGCCTACCAGATAACAGGGATGCAAGCACCACCAGATACAATAGCAGATTTTGAGCTAGCAGTGCGATACAGCAAAGTTAGTGATCTTATAAATAAAGAGACAAACACTTGGAATGGTTCAGTCCTTCATCAGCTTTTCTCACCAGAAGTTGTTCAGAAAATTCCGGCTATGAGAATACATGTTCATTCTTGTGACGGATTAATTTGGACTCTTACTCGTAATGGAAGTTTCACGGTCAAATCTGCATACAATAAGTTAGTCGAACTCAAAACAAATATGGTGGTGAACCATGGAGATGAAATGGCAGTTCTCTGGAAATAATTGTGAAGACTGAATACTTTGCCAAGGATCAAAACCTTCATCTGGAAAGCTGTACAAGACATCATCCCTTCTAGTGAACACATGGGAAGATTACAACAATATACTGGTGAACTCTGTAATATGTGTCATCAACAGATAGAAATAACAAAACATCTTGTGTGGGAATGCGCTTTTGCACAAGCTATTTGGACTTCAATTCCTGGTGCAAGGAGAAGTATGGAAGACCAAAATCTCAGTGTGGATCAGTGGATTCAGAGTTGGTTCAAAAATGATTTCTCTAGGTTGGATAACGATTGGGTGGTTAAAATGGCAAACGCCTGCTAGGAGATATGGAAAGAAAGATGCAGATGTGTTTTTGAGGGGAAAAAACCAAACCCAGTTGAGGTTATAATAAGCATACAATATCTAAATACTATGACTGGCATAAGAATGATTCAGAAGTTAGCTGTTGCAGAAGATAACAACAATAGAACTAACACCCTTCTTTCTTGGATACCACCCATAACACCCTATTTTTCTTTATGTTGTGATGCTTCTTTCAAAAAAATCCTCTCTATTGCTCATACTGGCATTGGACTGATACTTCGTGATTCTACAGGTACCTTCAAACGGGGACGCTGCATCTATGATCGTGGACATATAGACTCAGAACATGCAGAGGTGGAAGGGCTGTTATATGCCATGCGATGGCAGAAGAACTCGATATACAGCATGTCTGCTTTGAGTTGGATGCACAGAATGTGGTTGTAGCAGCAAATGGATACTGCATTAAAGTGAGATGGGAAATTCAATCTCTCATTTTAGACATTATTACTATCTTAAGCAAGCACACTTTCTGGACTTGCAAGTTTATTAGTAGGAAGCAGAATAAACCAGCGGATATGCTAGCAAAACACTCTAGGAAATTTCATATTAGTAGTACTTGGATGCATTATCCGCCAAACTTTCTTATTACAGCTCTGAATGCTGATAACTATCGTGTACTTGTTTCAAGTTCTTAATATATTTATTTCTTTGCATCAAAAAAAAAAGAAGGAAACATTTGAAGGTTCATCAGGTCCCTAACATATCCACTACAAAGGGGATATTAGGTTGAAGAGCAAAGTCGACCATTTGTTATTTATTTGTATGTTGAAGAAGAAGCTAGTTTGAACTGTCACATTATTATGATGACCAGTGGAGATAGTAAAATATGCTTAGTCAATTCTAATCTAATCTAATAATTTATTTAAAACTACACTAGTTTCGGGTTTGAGTTGTATTTAACTTAGCTATTAAAAATAGAATAATTTTTAAATTCGATATGATGGAGGATGAAAACACCTCAATTACACAAAAAAATTAGTCTCGGTCAATAATAGTTAGTATCACTGACACCACGGTGTCATATCAGTGTCAATGAATACCTGATACCCGATATGGCGAACCATGGCGAATACCCGATCTGAGTTTCAATGATACATATTGTCTAACACTAATTGACAATGACCTATGTTTATTGCTAGCATGAAAATAATCGAAATTGCGACTTATATTGATTTTGACTTGCTTAATCTACGAAGTTGGTTGTTAACTGATATTCATCTAAGAAAAAATGAACATATTACAAAAGAACGAGAACATAACAAGAATAATACAACAAATGATAGTCAACAGGAAACTGAGAAGAGAAAGATCGAAATACCGCTAGTGCATCGATTTTGTGTATTTAAAAAAGACTGATTGCATCAGAGAGATAATGGTGTTTGGATTGAAATCCAGCCATTTTAAATAGTTTTCTTCTTGAAGATGAATTCACATACGGGAATGATTTGTACCAATCATATAGAACGACTCCATATATTGAAATTTTAGATTTTCATCTTCATGGAGTTCTATTACATAATGGACATATACGTCGACCATCTTAAAACCTCCATTAAAATCTACCCAAAGTCACAAAGGACAGGAAGGTGAAAGCAGAGATATCCAAAAGCACAAAACATGCCATAAATAGGGACAAGGAATCGAAAAATAAAAAGAACAATAAATAAACAACCGTTGAAATTGAAGGAACATTAAAAAAAGATAAAAGGAAAAACAAACTAGAAAATACAACTTAAATCTAAAAAGACATTGAGGCAACAATTCATATATTCTCTAAGGAGTCAATCTGCACTCGCCGAAAGTAATCAAAATATGAACTGAAAGAACTCTCGTAATCACTAGAAACGAAAAGTTATGGAAAAAGAAAAAATTATGTGTTTTTCTTCTTCCAGAAACGAGAGTATTTGTTAGTCCGTATCAGGATAATACAAAGTAATAAAGTATCTACCCAGTTATAATTTAACACAAATGGATATCCGAAATGACAAACCATGGTGTATACCCGATTTGAGTTTCAGTGATACTTGATTGACAATGACCAATGTTTATTGCTAACATGAAAAATAGTCGAAATTGGAACTTATATCGGTTTTGACTTGCTTAATTTACGAAGCTAGTTGTTAACTGATATTAATTTAAGAAAATGAACAGATTGCAGAAGGACAAGAACATAACATGGAGAATACAACAAAAGATAGTCAAATAGTAAACTGAGAAGAGAAAGATCGGAAGATTGCTGATGCAAACGATTTTGTGTATTTGAAAAAGACCGATTGCATCGGAGAGATACTGATGTTTGGATTGAAATCCAACCATTTTAAATATTTTTCTTCTTGAAATGAATTCACTCGGGAGAGTGATTTTTCCAATCGTACAGAACGACGCCATATATCAAAATTTTAGATATTCAACTTCATGGATTTCTATTGCATACCGGACATGTACATCGACCATATTAAAACTTCTATTAAAATCTACCTAAAGTCACAAATGACATGAAGGTGCAAGCAGAAATATCAGAAAGCACAAAAAAGGCCATAAATTGGGGACAAGGAATTGGAAAGCAGAAAGAACACTAAATATAAACAACCGCTAAAACTGAACGAACATTCATAAAAGATAAAAGAAGAAGCAGACTAGAAAATAAAACCTAAATCTAAAAATACATAAAGACAACAGTTCAGATTTACTCATCGGAGCATATCTGCACTCACTGAAAGTACTCTAAATCTGAACTGCAAGAACGGCAAAAATCACTAGCAACGATGAGTTATAGAAGAAAAAAAATGTAATGGTATCTTTTCCCAGAAACGAGAGTATACCTTCTTTAATACATCCATTGTATTAGTCTGTATCAGAATAATACTAATACAAACTAGCAAGGTCAGTTCCTATGGCAATCACTTTAAAATAAATTTGTTAAGCCACGTAGATAGGCAAAGTATATTTTCCGCTATAGTAAATGCAAGTTGGCGGACCATGATGAGACGCACGAATTGAGAAGATCCGCACGGTATAAAGTCAGCCGGGGGCAATCTTAAACCGTCAGCGGCTTTGCTAAAGCCGCCAACGTCTAATTTTGTAACGGTCACCGGAACGGCTAGTTTTCCCCCAAATATATACTACTCGATTTCCTTATTCAAGAATCACAACGATCATTCATTCATCCAATCAATCTTTTCTTAATTTCTCTCAATTCCAATCTCTCTTATTTTTCAACTATGAATCCTGATTTCGGTTCTT